>JAEDXY010000055.1:600000-1130312 GCA_019395295.1 Osmanthus fragrans
CCACCGTCACCCCACCCCAACCCCGCTTAGCCCAGCCCACCCCACCCCACCACTACCACCACCACCAACCTACACCACAGCCACTGCGCCACCAACACTGCCACATTAACACGACTTGTACCATCATAACTTGCAACAATGACAAAGCAGATCAGAAGAAAAAACACCAAAAAAATCACCCTAAAAATCATTTCAAAACCACAGTAGCAACTCGCCACCGCCACCACTGTCAACATCTCCACCTGCACCACCACACAGAAATCACCACCAGATCCACCACCATCGTCGCCACCACCACCTCACAATTTGAAAAACAAAAAAAACAAAAAAAATTAGCACCCACAACAAACATCACCACCACCACTACCACCAACAAAATCATTGCACAAACCAATACCATAATCAGATGTTGCCGCTACGTTATCGTCGTTGTGCTCGACTTCGTTGCAGAGGACGAGACCACCATCTCATACCATTAACATAAACCAGCTGTCGATCATCCATTTCGCCACCAATATTCTTTCCCTCATTGGAAGCCACTCTTTCACAGATCTGTCATGCCACCACCAAGAACCACACGCGTTCAAAACCACGGTGGCTGAAAGATTTGGATTAGTGCATCTGAATTTGCCTATTTGTATCTCAATCATCGTGACATATGCATTCCAGCCAAATTAGAGATGCAACGCTCATGAAACAATCATATAAGCAAAATATGTAGTAATTTCTTCAACTACATTATTGCTCAAAGAGAGTTTTCATGTATATCAAAACTCAAAAGTCACATGTTCTCTGTCATCTTCAATAAGCGAAAATCAGAATATTGTACTCAAATACATAATAATTTTGAAAACCTATTATTTACAAAAAAAAAAAAAAAAAAATTGCTATAGCAACTATCAATATAATCCTGTGTTTGGATCTCATATCAATGAGATTTTGGCACCATAATACATTTGCTATAGGAACACGTGTATTTAAAAATTGAAAACTGTCAACACATTTGACAGATTCATATAAATATCAATGGAGCCGTTGAGATGTGAAGGTCTAAAATTCCCTCTTCTGGACAATGAAAATTACGCAATTACCTTCATCCCATTAACGTGTTATGAAAATAGAATGCAATAGTAAAAATGGAATGTAGTTCATATTATACGGTGTATCTCAAAGAAAAAGTCAAATGGGAAACTTCAGATATTATAAACTTTTCCCTATGAATAATGCTACTTGTACATAGGGAATGAAGAAATTCTGATTCAATCATATCTCACTACATTATGTGTATGTAAATTATTATGTACATGTAGTACAATTGTTTCTCTATATTCAAACCAATGGGGCCCACAATTTAAAAAATGAGATTGCAAAAGGAGGAGGAGGAGGGAAAGGACACTGAATCTTTTTGCATTAAAAATTTTGACTTTCGATGAGATTACGATTTTGCAATTTTGGAGAGGTAATAAAATATAAACCATATTGTGAATGTTCTGCTCATAACTCTGAAATTGGTGCCCTTCGTATGCACTGTATTGATGAAAATTGTGATTTTCATTTTTCCATAAGATGAAATATGGATGTTGTATTTGCGTTTTTTAAAAGAAGAAATGGTGTTTGCACTTCAAATTTTCTTTTCAACTATAATTTCAGCAAGCTCTATAGAACTTGTGACCTCTAGTCACAGTGAGTGTTATTTCACTACGAATTGAGATAATTAATACGTAGATGTAATGTTGAGACTTTAAATTATGAAACGCATTTTAAGTTGTAGTAAGTAGACTATATTTTTATCTCAAGCTATGTGAAAAACTTATTTTTATATTGTGACTTTGGATAATTAATTGAAGAAGTAAATTTCGTAAAGTAGACTCCATAATATAAAAGCCATTTAACCAAACATATTATTTAATGGTTCTTAAATAACAAGGTAAAGAGGAAAAAAATAAAAATAAATAAATAAGTAATTTTACTGCCTCGAGTTGACCAGATTGGTCCAACTTCGCCTATAACTTGGACTTTTCAAAACTCCAGCCAAACTTAAAATTAAGAGACGCGTCATATGTCTTGAGATAAAATCTTGAGTTGGAGGGGGTTGTCCCGGGACAAGAAGTGTTTCCTGGATTGTAGTTTCTTTGAAGCAACCATAAGTCGAAAGTGGCAGCAGACCTCAATCAAATCAAATCAAGGGATCTATCAATTTTCTTTCCAGTTTTGCTTGGTGGGGTTGAAAGCTTTTTTTGACATTGTGGAAATTGACACCCAATGTTTTGAGACGAGCTCGAGCCCAAGTCGAGTGGTGGGTTCGCTTGAATAGCCGAGCCTTTGCTCGGCTCGTGGGCAAAAGCTTTTTTTGACATTGTGGAACTTGACACCCAATGTTTTTAGACGAGCTTGAGCCCAAGTCGAGCGGTGGGTTCGCTTGACGAGCTGAGCCTTCATGAGCAAAGTTCACGAGCCCACCAGCTCGGGTTTGTAAAAAATGTGAAGAAAAAAGTAAAAATTTGAAAATTAAAAGAAAATTTTAAAAAGAAAAAAGAAAAAATTGAGCTCTTGGGCTCGACTTGAACGAGCTAGTGGGTAGATGGGTCAAGCCAACTTGACTCGACTCATTGCCACCCCTAAACACATAGTTAAAGACTAGCTAATGGTTTAAAATTTAAAGTGTCAGAAAAAATTAAAATATCACAGAATAACGCTCATTGGACAGGGACAATGACGGGGATGATTTGATAGACAGTGATTGAGTATTGTGTATTTTTTTTCAAACTGTTCAATCTATTATCATCGAGCCTGTTGCTCAATATCACAAGGCTTGACCCCTATTTAGTTGTAGTATTGTAGAATCGGACAACTAGCATCAGGAATAGTCTGTACTACACGATAAAATTACTGTTTAGATCTTTGAACAAAATGTTGGAAATATTTCAATAAGGGACTATGAAGAAGAAACAAAAAATCAGAATGACAAAAAGAAGAAGAAGGATTTGAAGGCTCGAACCCGATATCGTTGTCCTCAAACGATATTTGCTCCCTCTCTGGATTGTATAAGATGCTTCAAGGGTTTCTCGGCATATAGTTTGTAGGATTAATTAAGTCTTGCTGCAGAAAATATCAAAGCACAAGTATTTTCTACCCAAACTTGAAGAACACAAAGGAGGAAATTGAATATGAAAAATAATAAGACTTTGATACTTGATTTTGGAATAATGTATGGATTTCAACCGTTTTTCTCATATTAATGCCTTGAACATTGATCCTATATATATAGATCTCGATTAGATGTACGAAATAGTGCCAAAAATTAAATGAAAGGCAACCAAATTCAAAACACAAATGTTCATCAAACGATCGAATTTTCCTTCTATGCGACTGCATAATACAAACATATGCGGTCGCATAGTTCACCTCCAAATGGGGCTGAAAATCTCTGCATGCGTCTATGCGACCGCATGCCTTCATGACTGCATAGGCCAAAAATTTGTTTTCTGATTCCATTTTATTCCATACTCCATCTTTATTGATTTTGAACAACTATTTCTCAACACAATATGCTCCCATTTGACCCCCATTAAATTTTATTTTTCTCTTTCATATTTTCAATCATACAATTTTTCATAAAATAATATTACATGTAAATAAAAAAAAATATTTTTCAAAAAAATATTATTTCACCCCATTAAAAATTAATATAATGAAAACCAAACGGGGGCTATTGATAAAAAAAAAATGCAGGACAAAGATAGATTTCGTAAACGCTAGACAATCAAATTGATAAAAAATCGTGTGGAGGACAAGAATGATTTCAAAATGCTAAAAAAAAAATCCGAAACAAATGGTTCAGATTCCAGCTGATAAGGCTCTTCATCTTTCTTTTCAATACCGTAGAAACACGCAATTGACCATATTATCATCTATCTTTTTTTTATATTTAGCTCCAGGCCCCCATTTAATTACATTTAATTTTCTTTCTCATGTTTTCAATACACAATCATCCACAAAATAATATTACACATAAATCGAAAATATTTCTTTCTTTTTAAAAAAAAAAAAAATACTGTTACCCCATTAAAATGGGGTCATCATTTGGATGACAAATGGAAGAACCCACAAGAAGACACTCTTCAATGAACAGTAAGGAGGACATATTATTCGCTCATACGAAGTCCTTCTATAGACGAAGTGGATAGAACGTGGCAGAAGTCCTTCTATAGACGAAGTGGATAGTACGTGGCAGAAGTCCTTCTATAGACGAAGTGGATAGAACGTGGCAGAAGTCCTTCTATAGACGAAGTCCCCTCAACTGCACAGTACATCTCCAGTCCGAAGTCCTCTTTGTTGCTTAAACGCTTAGTTCACCGAGGTGCTAGTAAGAAACAAATTTGAAGGATATCCCAGAGAAGTGATTGACGTGACAAGTCATTTTAAAGTCACCTTACTTAATGTCAGACAAAAGGAAGGGGATGACAGGGCAATCATCCCCATAGTTAATGTCGTGAATGATGTGATGTTCAAAACAATAAGATGAAGCCACGTGGATCTGATTCGACGATAGGCAGTTCAGCCGTTTGTCTATAAATAGCATTTGTTGTGATTGTAAAGGGGATGCGAAATTTGAGATAATGAAAGATACAAACTCGAATTCTTACTAAGGTGATTCATAGAGAAAATATTCTGTTCTTATAGTTATTGTGCTTTTGCAATATTATAAAGGTTTAAACTCAAAATCAACTACAGATCTTTATTCATTTGACACCAAAATCCTCCGTTGGTATTCTGACTCGATAGTCCATATATATATTTCACCACCATCTGTAATACTCCGAAATTTTTGCTCGTTTATTTTGCTCATTTAACTTTTTTTTAAGATAGCAATTTAACTTTCAATACTTTATTAGCCAAAAGAAAAGGGGGCGCCACCTTTGTAGTGATTAATCCTTTGTCGTATGAAAGTTGAAGGACTTATATGCAATTGTTGCCATGAGTAGGAGACATGTGGCAATTATATATCTTTGGCTTCATTTCTCAATTGAGATAATCTTAAACATTTTTTTTTCTCTCCACTTGCCGAGAATGCATCTTTGGAATGGTTTAGATTTTAGTAAAGCAAGCATGAGGTGTTAAATGCATGAGGTGTTGTTTTTTCAAACAAAACATGAGGTGTGTTAGACAAGTATGAGGTGTTTAATTAGGGTATAAGCTAATTTTTAGGTATTGAATGAAATGCACCCATGCAAACCCACGTGTAAGGATAATTGATAAAGGTGACCACTTATTCAATCCATTTCTTTAGTATATACTAGTGGAAGGCACGTGCAAGGCACGTGCTGTAGTGTAATTGGCTATGTATTAGCGTGGGTAATTTTGCATTATTTTACACAAATTAATTTTTTACTGTAGAAATTTTTTTGTGTATTAGTAATGAAATCTGAATAGGGAGAAATAATTTCTAGAAAAATCTAAAACCATGAACTAAGATAGAAATTGTTATGGACAATACACACATATGATAAGCTATGTTCATGTTTTTAGATTAGACCTTCAATGGACCATCCGAAATCCTGACTATGTCATTAACTGATATGGTTTTGGCATGCTGATCCAAAACGGTGAACAATTTTTTGTCAAAAGATGCACTCTTTAGCTCACGCTGTTTGATAGTAATAACCGATGGTCCTTCTGAGCCTTCTTTGATGACCTATTACTAATATTATCTATTTTAGGAAATGAATTGACATCATACAAGGATGAAGATTATGTAGTATGAGGAGTTTATACCTTTAAGCTATCATCCTTCTCTGTGCCAATGACAAGCATTGTCCTTGAAACTATGAAAAAGGAAGAGAGCAATGACACGTAACAGTAGAATTGAAGAAATTGAAAGAAATCGAACAACAAACACAGTAAGATTATGAAAGGAATATACTTTAGGTATTCTGCATCACTGTCGTTTCGTCTAATAAAAAGCTGAGTTAATAGGATAGTTGATACTTAATCAAACTAATTTATGGATGGTAACTGAGCAACTAAATTTCAACAGCAAAATTTACTGATGAAATCTAAAAGAAATGGAAATTCAGTTATAAACATGAAATTTAGGTAAATTATTATTAACGATGATTGCATTGAATTTTTTGTTTACCTAGAATTTTGCTAAACTAACGCAATGTCAAGACCAAAGAATTTATTTAAAAACAAAAATGCTAAGAAAAGCAGGTGCTTGAAATACTAAAGATTATTACCCAATCTGTAGTTATATAGATAAATAATTGGAGTGGAGTTTAGAATGGCCGGTTTTGCTGCTGCAAGAACCTATCCCCCTTTGGTTTTAATTCAAATCTTGTGATCTGCAATTATTTAAACAATAAATACTAATAGGGATTGTTTGTTGGAGAATGAATTAAAAATGAATCTCGAAAATGTTGAATCTACGAATAGAAGAGATGGGTTGTTTGAGGCGGAAAAACTTTGAAGAAGAAACAAGTGGAAAACGAAGGGAGGTAGGTGAATGAAGTTAAGAGGAATGAGACATTTTAATTGTGGGAGATGTAAGTGTGCGAGACACATGGGGCCTCTCACACGGCATCGTGCATCTCGCACTATGCGAGAGTCGCGGTGCCTTTGGCAAGACACTGTGCGTCTTGCACGGTGCGAGAGTCATGGTGCCTTTGGCAAGACATTGTGCGTCTCGCACGGTACGAGATGTGCACCGTTTCGCAAGGTTATTTTAATTTTTTTTGCTTAATTGTATAATTATTATTATATATTAGATATTTTTATTAGGGGAAGATTTTAATTTTTTAAAAATATCCTAATTTAGTTCTCAGTGATATTATAATTGAATATTTAGGAAATATTTAATATTTTTTTTATCGAATTGTATAATTATTATATATTAGATATTTTTATTTGGCGAATATTTTAATTTTTTAAAAATTTCTTAATTTAGTTTTCAGCGATTTTATAATTCAATATTTAGGAAATATTTGATATTTTTTTGCTGAATTGTATATTTATTATATATTAGATATTTTTATTAGATGAAATTTAAATTAAAAAGAACAAAAACTAATAAAAAATATTCAAAATAATCTGCCAAGAATTATTTATTTATTTATTTTGTAAATACTTTTCTAATAGTCCATGAGTTCAATCTAAAAATATAATTAGATATGACATAGATTTACAGATGACATAATAGGTTAAGGTAAATGACCACTCCTAAGCTTAGGACTCACCACTCCTAAGCCTAGGACCATGCCAATAGTATTCGTGCAATATAAAAAATGGAAACATATTGGCAAATACTAATTAACTCTTGTGCTTCTTATGCTTGAAAATGCATGAATTCAATATTTCCTCTATTATCTATTCTTGTATTCTGAGGACATAGATTTAATATACAAAGTTGATCAACTTGGCACCTTGTTGATAATTGAAACAAGTAAATAATTAGTATAAATATGGAGCAAAACCCTCACAGGTTGACCCCTAACCATGCCCATGTTCCTGCATAAAAATAAATAAATATCACATACATCTTGCTGCGGCATATGACCCTAAAAGTAATAATAATAAGGAAAAAAAAAAGTAAGAATCAAATCTAATTCATAGAGTTTCTTACGGGGACTGGATTTGTGGAATTTGAAGAGAATTCATTGGCGGCCTAAACGCATTGTTGGCGTGAGCAGGGAGAGTTGATATTGCAGCAAGTTGTTGCTGCCTCAACTGATGCATCTGTGGGTGTCTGGCATTCATTGCTGTGAAGGCATTATTATCCGTTGGAAAATCAGAAGGATTCTCCATCTTCACTTGCACCATAGGTCTGTCCTTTTCCATATTCATATTCGAATTCATGGCTGGACGAGGTGTCATCTGTTGTTGTCTTTTCATCCTCTCCCACTGCTGCTGTTGTTGAAAAGCTAGATACTGGGCATTGTTCATCTGCTGCGTCTGTGGATTCATTTGTCTTGAAATCTGTCTAACAACAGGAGCAAATTGCCATGAATATGATATTCAACATGAATAATCCAAAGGCTAAAACAAAAACTGGGGTAAAACAAAACGCCTTTTAAAAAGCCTAAAGTTTTGATTGATTTATTTATTTCAGCCAGAAAATTCTATAAATCCTTGTGGCAATCCTCTTTTGATGTGACAGTAGTTTTCTCTTCCATAGCATTGTCCATAATTCACTATTCAAGTGGGAGATGGACACCCCCATCATGACTCCCTATGTCCCAATTAATTTGCAGATGGCCTGGAATGCACAAGTAGCCTAGAATCTGATCCTACCTTGAATCACCCTCCAAAGTATTGGTAATACATAAAAAGATGAATCAATAATGTTCTTTGTTAAACATAAAAGCAAATCTGACGCAACTACACCACCTGACCCCCGCACAACCACCATCCAGAACCCATAATCATGGTTAAAAACCAAAAGTAAAGATTATTTAAGCAAAACTAATTCAGTAGTACAACAAAAACTACAAACTCAAATTCAGATTAAACATGTTAAAATGTCTTTTGAAGAATAGAATCACTCAAAAAATCAGCACGAATTTGGAAAGCAAATTTTCCAAAACATCAAATCTCCATGACAAAACCAAATAAACTTATAAGAAACACCCAATGGAAATAAATAAACTTTCCATGTTTTCGAAATTTAAACTTATAACGAATTAAATGCTGAAGCAAGTATGAAAATAGGAAGACATTCTTTCACTTACCATCATATTATTTCCTGAAAATTGACATACAACAGATCCTATGAACAAGGTCATGTACGCTTTACCAAATTTTGAGTCCCAATTGAAGAGAGAACAGATAGAGCTAGCTTTGTTGTGATGAAGCTCAATTGCTTAAAACAAAGACTGCCAGGTTCTACTATCCAAATCCAAAATCTGAACTGAAATCTCTCCCATCTAAATACTACCCACCTCAAGAAAAAGAAATAAAAAGAAAGTAATACACTACAATTCATAATTTATAACAGTCTTCGAAATATTAAAACCAAGTGAGCATACATGGCCCTCAAGTTTACTAATTCTCAAGTAGGAATGAATTTTCCAACGTAAGGAACCTGAGAAGATAAGCATATTTAAGCAAGCAAAATAAGAAACTCTAGAGCTTCTACTGTAAGACCATCAATCTCTATTATCAAGGATGCATTTGAGACAGACAAAGAAAAAAATCATATAAAAAGAGAGTGGTTACCATATAGAACTGTCAAAAAGGAATTCTTCCAATTTCCACCATGCAGTAAAAGAACTTACTTTTACAAATGAAGTCCTGAGGGCTCTGTTCTTATACATACACCATAGTTCCAACTGGTTGGCGATTGGGAAGTATCCATTTTCTGGGCAAAAAGAAAAAGAAATGTGAAAATCACATATAGTACAGGTTTGCGAGAATAGTAAATTGTACAAGCTAACATTGAGGTTTCTTTATGAAACTGGACTTACTATTTTTTATCGTTAATTGCTCCCCATTGTAGAAGTAGACTGTCATTACTACTTGTAAGTCGGATTTATACAATGGAGACAGAACCAGAAGTATGAGGTCTAACATAAACCTGATTAATTGCACCCAAAAAAAACCCTTTGTAAATATGATGTCTCGAATCTAATATTTTTAGAATTTTAAATATCCGAACTAAAAAAAAACTCAAGGAAATACAAATACAAGGTTAAACTTTTCCCGAAAGGCCGAAACTGCTATAGAACAAAAATAATCAAATTAAACAAACTGCAAGTTAACCATCTTTTGAGAAAAGCCAAAGATATAATTGATCAGAATATAACATTTTGCAAAATAAGATCTCTTGTATTATAGGTGTAGACATTGATGATCTAAATTGAACACAACAACGAAAAATTGTAAAAAAAAATGGAAAAAGGAAGACAGAGAAGAAAATAATACCTTATGTAAAAGCGTTGTCTTACCCGAAACAAAGTGTGGACTATATACCAGGTCATCTGCTGATGAATGGGGGTATTGTCAAGTGTAAACTATCGTGTGACAAACTTTGCACCAATCTTATAAATGCTACGTAAACATATAAACTTGACTAAATATATATAAATAGCCTCAAAAAAAAAAAAAAAAGAATATCACATAAAGACATGTTTGTGTGTGTTCACCAAAAAAACTTAGACACAAACAAGGCCCAAGAATCATTATTCTCGTCAAATTTTCTACTGGTGTGGAAAGTCAAAAATAATTTCCAAAGACTATTTGTCAGCAAATTTCAAAAGCAATCAAAGAGCATCAACTTTAACAAGTTTTGTACTTGACAGACGAGATTTTGATTACATGCTCCAAATATTCTGGCAATTATTGTTGTATAAATCCCCAACTTGGACACGACTAATTATGGGCTCATTAGACAGAAAAGCAGGAAGCAGGAAGTCTCCAAGGCTCAACATGTTGCAATAGATCAGCAATAGTAACAAAGACCAGGGTTCTTACCTTAGCACACTCGTGAATATTCATCATCATTCTCGATACAACCTCATTCCAGACCTCAGATAACAAAGTGCATTTTGTAATGTAGTCATCCAAAGCTGGAGTTTTTAGTTGATTTGCAGGTGTTCAACAGTTTAAATATTTCTAATTTTCTTTCTTTATTTTATATCAGTGGGATTACTGTTGGAGAAGTGCACAGGAATTCATGGCAACAGAAGAAGGATCGAAGCCTCTAAATTAGATACCAGATGTGGTATTGAAGAAGAGGAGGAATAATGAGGAATGGACAATCAGAAGAAAGCAGCAATTAGAAGAGAGGTCAAGCGCCTCAAGTCTGATAATGGGCAGTGGTATAAGAAAAAAGATGCATGTCAAGTAATAAGATGAATCACTAACTAAAACAGCAAAACAATAGAAATCTAGAGCAGTCTGGTTGTGTTCTAGGCACTCGCCTTTTGTCTTTTAGCCACCAAACCCTTACTTTGCAGCCACTCAAGTCCTTGCCATGATCTTTGATATCAGTAACCAATTCTGGGATCCTGTATGTAAGAATATTATTTGAAGCAGGGAAGAAAACGCTTGCATAAGTCATCCTCAGCAGTTTGCCCTGTAGAACAGTTTGTATGGTTTCTAAAATTTTGGTTTTAACAAGTTAGGGAAAATAAAACAAGGACAATCAAATATACGACTACTTAAGCTCATGTTTCTGGTATAAATAAGGTTGATGTGGCGATAGAGATACTCAGCATTGAAGAAAGGGTGGGTTGGGTCCAATTCAGTAGGAGGGTTTTCAATCCAAATGCTGGAGCCAAAAACAAAAAGCTGAATCGAAGTAAAATGACTACTGGACAGTGTAAAACAATGGCACCAAAAGGAAATTAGTAAGCACAAACAATGAAACATAAGGCAACAGGTAAGAATAAAGATAGATAAGAATAAAGAAAACCCTTTGGTGCCATTGGTTTTGGTACTCTCTTCTTTCACCTCTGGTAATTTTTCTTCTTTAACTTTATTGTCTCTAAGTATATAAAAATTTTCACCGAGTAAATATACAATATATTTTGTACATCATAAATATTCTCAGAATGAAGAAAAAATTATTTCTTGAACCAACAAAAAAAATTTTGAATAAATCTATTTACAATAACAAAACAAATCAAGAAAGGATGAGGTAGTCATCAAACTTGTGCTTATTCGACAAATTTTATCAAGTAGCTTTCATAGTGCTCCATCAAATTTAGATTCAATTTCAATCTCATTTGATATATAAGATGTCAGTCAAGACAGAGAATAATCTTCGAATGGCGGTCATCACAGACCTTCAAATTTAAGATGTAATGAGAGAACAGTTATTAAATCAAAAGCAAACAAGAGTAACAGCATGATACAAGAATTGTTCCTTCATTTTCTTCCTTAAGCAGTCATTTGCATGTGGGTAGGCAGGCATAACTGGAGAGTTAATTTGTGCTCAATACAATTAATTAATTGTAAAAAGGCTTTTAGGGAAGCTCTTAGGATAGATGTCATCTAGCTGAAACTTTATAGAAGACTCATCTTGCTTACCACCAATATCAGAATCTTCATCGATGCTCAAATAGGATGACCCTAGTTTCCTCAAAGACCGGCTGTCATTCTCCAATGCAGACTTGCCTACATTCTTTGAGCCACAAACACATACAGGAAAAAAAAGAAACAATGCCACAATACCACAGAAGTTAACAAGCGCTTTTTCTACCTTACATCTGATCTTTCCCCTCATCATTTATCCAGATTTAATGTCTATTAGAACACCTTCTGCTTCTACCTCCACCTCAAAGTTAAGATCTTATGGATTACACAATTAATTCCAAAATTGAGATTCCACAGGTTTGTTGACTGGGTAAATATCACTCAAAGCAATCACAATCACAATCACAATCACAATCAAAATCAATCAAACTACTTTGAGACAACTACGTCAAATCTTGGGTTCATCAACCAATGAAAGTAATATAATAACGGATAAAAACATGACCGGAATTAAATGCAAAAGATAGCAAATATACATGGAGCTAATATTAGATCAGAAAACTTTAAGTAATCCACTCTGTCTCCAAGTTAAACAGAAACAAATGTTAAAAGTTCTAAAACTTTAAAAATTATAAATAAGTGAAATAATTTTACTACCTTATCTTAAACTAATCATAGAAGTGCATTAATAATGTTAAATTCTTTTTACTTATGTTTTCAATTTTTCCACTTTCCAAATCTTCATTAAACGGGCATAAAATTGGAATTAAGAAAAATACCCGCAATTGTAACAAACGGTAGCAAATCCATCTGATTTCAAGACTCAACCTTTGTTCCATACGGATGACGTCGTTGCACAGCAAACCTCATTCATGCACATCTTTGAACCTATTTCACAGAAATTCAATCATTCGATCATAAACCATATAAAAAAAAAAGCCAAAATTAAAATCCTGAAAACAAATCAAGAAAATCTTGTTGACCCAGATCTATTTTTCTAAAAATAGAAAAAAAGAAAATGGAAGTTACAATTTACCAATCCAAATCGATGTATGAACCCATTTTTTTTTTGGATAAATCTCACTTCATTCAAATGAAAAAATTACGACATCTATATGAGAACATCTCTAAGGGAATCAAAACCCATTTGTTGAATTGCTTATAGCATTGCCTTCATACCCTGTGAGTCAAATTTTATGCTTCAAAAGACAAATTATTATCTCGACCAGAAATGAAGAATAAATTCCAGAATCAAACAGAAAGCAACTATCAACGTAATTTAAATTCAAAAGGTTAAATCTGAAGAACAAATGTTACTATTTGAGCTTTATGTGGTACCTGCAAAAAAATTATCGCTCCAACAACTTATTTTTATCCTTGATCTAATTTAAATAAGTCATGTAGGAAAAAAAAAAGGACAAACTATTATCAAACAAGAAACACAATACTAAAATCCAAAAGAAGTCATGTGAAATTGTACCTTCAAAGAGTTCAAAATATGGACTTGTGAAGTTGGAAAGTTGGGGAAGCATAGGGGAGGAATGGGGGATCTTTTGCATGAATCTGTAAAATGGAGTATAAAAAAGAGAGGATTTTAAGCTAACGGATTCAAAGAAATTCAGCAATGCAATTTTAAGAAACAATACCACAACTGTTACCATTAACATCTTACCAAACTACTTGATGACAGACAACCCTACAGATATTGAACATTAACAATTTAAGAAAAAAATACCTTTTGAAGGGAGACTTTCATTTTCTGATCTACTATTCTATCGAAAATTTGACCCAAGATATAAGTGGAGTGATAGGCTACAACACATCAAACGAGGAGATGATGTGACTTGGAAGTCAAGAAAAGAAGCAGGAAGGAGCAGAAACAGACACAGGAAGAGTGCTTTATAAATGCTAAAAGAATTAACTAATCAACAAAATCGATTTCTACCCAAAAACATCACGCACTAATTGTTCCAGAAGCTTCTTTAGCTGCTAAAGGCCATAAACATTACAACCATTATGAAGCTTTTTCCAATCAAGCTCACCTCAGACCAAAACAAAAATTAAAAAAATTAAAAATTGGCACCCCCTTAAGCTTGAGAACAAAGTAAATCCTACTCTATATTGAGTTTGAGTAAAAGCTCCGCTCAGCAGATGATATGTACAAAATTGTTTTGAGCTCAATTTCAAAGAGAAAAACATTATATACCCTGTTTTTGTTATGTTGTTTTCCAAAAATAAAATTAGTAGCCGTCTCATTATTATAATGTTCAAAGAAAATGACACTTTCCAAACAAATAATCTTTATAGTTCCAGAAACAAGCAAGTAAAAAAAATGTTCTAGCTGAAAAGATATTCCACCTACCTTCAAATCTTGCCAAGCGGCAGAAGATGGAAGCCCACGAATACTATAAAGGTCAAAATGCTACATAAAAGTGACCCCAAAATGATGCCAAAGATTTAAGCCAATCCGAAAAATTAAGGCCATCATCTTTAAGCTTTTCTCGCCCACCTTGAGCCAGGCATTCAATCATGACATACTCCAGAATATCATACGCAAGCTGTTGAATGTGAGCATTTTACAAGTGTAAAAAACCAAACAATTTAAACAGGTCAAAAGAAATCATTTACCAAACAAAGTGAAATGCTGAACAGTAAATAAGTCGTACAACAATGAAAAACCCTAAACCCCAACCCCAACCCCAACCCCAACCCCAACGCCAGCCACAAGTATTTAACAAGAAAAAACTCCATTCTCCAAAACCCAGATATAATTTACTCTCTATATGGAAGCATATATAACAAACAACAAAGATTTTCCGAAATAAATCAAGTCGGTAGTGTTCAAATAAAACCCATTTCATTATAATTTTACCACGATAAATAATAAATGAAGTACGTACAGTGAGGTCTTGAGCGACATTTTGAACTCTTCCTTGGCTTTCTTTGATAGCCAAAAGCTTCTAGCTTTTATGCTTCCTACTTTCATCGGTGCCTTCTCCGTTGCATTTTTTCCCTCTCGCTCGCTCGCACCCAAGAAGTTGTGTGCTTTTTCAAAAAAAATTTGTAATATGATTTATCTGTCAGGGTTTCTATTTGAGAGAGAGAGAAAGAGAGAGTTTCTAAGAGAGCGAGATAGGCTGAAAATGGAGAAATGAGAAACGAAATACTTTGCCGCAGCTGGAGGGAGAAACAAACGTCGTCGTGTTGGTTGACGATGGGAGAAGTAATATTAGAAAACATAAGTGATAATGAACATAATAACAGCAAAATCTTTCAGCCTTCTTTATTTTGAAATGCTACCTTCATACCTCACCCCATTTACTTTGAACCAAGCATCATCAAGCTGCCAAAAAAAATAGATGAGAGTTACATATTGAAGAAAATATAAGAAACAGCTTCAGCATGCCAACAATATAAGTGGATAAATATAGAAATGGTGGAATTGTGCAATTTAATATAAAATAGAAAAGACAAACTTCTCTAAAAAAACAAAAAATTCATATCTAATTTAGAATCGAACCATATATGTAAGAAGAAAAATTACAAAAATTAACCATTCTTTTGATACAGTAAATTTCTAGTTGGCAATCTTTCAAGTAAAATTTCTTGTTGGCAATCTTTCAAATAAAATTACTACCATATTCTGCATCAACATCAACATCAATCCATTAATTTAATATTCTAGAAAATGGTTTTTGACACAATTCTTGGCTAGATAATTACCTTGATAGAAGCATCAAAAATAGCTTTTACATTCTACTTGTTGCATTGAGAAGGCAAAAAAAAAGTTACATTATAAATTCCAAAGAAATCCAAGATACACATTGAGTAACGTCATATGAAATTACAAAAGAACATGAATCACAAGGTTTGGCTTATGTGCAACAAGCAAAATGTCTAACTATTGCATACTCATTCAGGCTAAATCAACATTTTTTTATCTTAAAATCATGAGCAGGGTTCCATAAAAACCTCAAAATAACTAAGTGCTTCAATGACAGAAGATAACAAACACATTATCAAAGTCTACCATAATAAAAAAAACAAGAGGAAGATTACATATATCGCTATTGTTATAATGGAGGAGGTGCATCTTAGATTTGGCTTGGATCTGATAACTATATCTAAATAGGCTTGTCTATGGAAGATTAAGTGAAATTTTTACTGTGTTTCTCCAGAATATCTTATACTTTTCTCTAGGATTTCTAACATTCCCTGCATTCTTAAGTTCAGTATGTTTCGCAATTGAAGGTGATAATTTACACAAGATTTGAACTTTACTATTGCTACTCAAACAGGGCCTTCTAATTTCAAACCCATAAAGTGGAAATTGAGAAATTCTAGCACAATAGGGAGAAAATGAAAAACAAAATTATAGACAGAGTACGAAGCAGTGTTAAACAGAAGTCTCACTTGAATGGAAAAGCTACATTCTGGACAACATAAATTCTCACTTCATTAAAGAATTATTATATTGAACATCTTAACGAACTGATTAAACTCATTCAGACCACACATTAAAATGAAAATGAACATTTAAATGCGACCGTAATTTTCACTTCATAATTTATATAAGAAAGTAAACAGATTCCGAACAGTGTACTCTTAAAGATGGAAAATCGAAAAAAGGAAATACGATAACCCAAATTGAATTAAATTCCTAATGAATAACTGGAATGGGCAAACGGTAAACTAATTGAGGACAACAAACACACCAAATGAAATAAGATCGCACATAGAACATAGAACGGAGCACATATTATGTTGAGAAAAAAATGCATACAGAAGCAAGAAGATAGTAAGTAAAAAAATTAAGAACAATAAGAAATGAATTAATGAATTGAAAATTATACAAATAACCTACATGTTCAATTGTCTATAAATACAAGGAGACAAGAAATTGGAAATGTAAGAACCAAATAGGAAGGAAAGAAATAGAAGAGAAGAGTGCACATTACCTGGCAATAGGAAGAGAAGAAATCGTTGTTTAAATGTAGTATATTTGAAGCTAACAATGAACCTTAGAGGATCAACAAAATAAGGGAACTGGTAAATTCTGGAGGAAACCATAAATAGATTGAGAGAAAACTAATACACTATTAAATATGATTGAAATATAAGACAGGTGCAAATGAAGTAAGAACAGTGTTTCTTACCCCATATGTACAAAATTAAAGCTCATATTTTATTTCTACTGAATTCTATGAACTATTACCTTATAATCTGATACATTTACTAAAATGAAAAGTTATCAATGATATGATGTCCATATCATCAAATTCATTTTTGAACTTTAATAGTATTGAAGAGCTCATGTATGATAACACTGTGTGCCCAGAACTGAAGTATTAAATTTTCAATGTCAGCAGTATAGTACTTGTTGAAAAAAAAAGTATTCATCCACCAGAAGGGACAGTAATATATATAGGTTTTTTTAGCTGGAATATCAGTTTTCTTATGAATGTGTTATGGTGGCTTTAGATAAGTACATTTATCCATATTCAACAGCACTCACTCCATAGACAAGATTAGGAGATGATATCCTTTAGCCATAGTTGGCTCCTTTGCTAAGTGTAGGAACATGAATAGAGTATGCTCAACATTAGTTGATAGGGATCAGAGATTCGATTTGCAAACTGTCTGAACGAACTTTTGTTCAATACTGTTTGTACTTCTTATAAGGGACTTAAAAAAGAGCGGGATAGTTTGGTTCTTTGGTTTTCCCTATAACCTTCAGCTTCACAATTCGATTATATCTACTGAAATAAGCAGGAGGCATAGACCACATTTGAATTGTAAATAAAGAACAGAAATAAGACAAACAAAAGGAATGAGGGCGCATGCTTTGGGTAAAGAAATAAAAATCAGTTTCTATTATAAGATACTATGATTCTATGAAGTTATATCTGAACTTTAAAAGCATGAGACTCAAATTTCATATCTTTGCATAAAAATTTAAGAAATGGGTTGGTGTATACATATTTGAATGCAAAGAAGATATTTTTCGTTGTAAAGATAGTACATAAATATTTTCTAAAATTTGCAAACACAATTCGGCAATGCTTCATTTCACCATAATAAAGTATAATCAGCAAGATGAATTCCAAATAATATGAACATCTCGTAGTGTTGGGTATTAGATCCAAAAATGTATTGTGTTTCATAGAACGAAACATATTTGACTGGATGAAGATTGTTAGAGGAGAATAATTTTACAATCTTATATGTAGTTGCCCCATAACTTATGCTATTATCTTTAAATCTGTTGCTCTTATTGCAGAATTTAAGATGAACAACTTTTTGCTCAACTTGAAACCCGCTCTTTAGGATTCCCAAAGTAACCTTGCCATTAGGGAAGGATGAACTATTTAGTCCTCAATGGAAGCTCGTACTCACTTGAATATTTAAACCAGTTTCTTTCTTTACAAGTGGAAGTAGCAACGAGAATGATAATAGTACGTGTCAACAATTGATCAAACAATTTGATGTAACAACCATGTAAATCAGCTGAAAACTTATTTTTATCCCTTTTACTGAACTTTGCTTAATTCCCTACCAAAGTTCGATATGGGAACTTTAGAACAATATCGGGCTAATGATATGAAATCTTAACCACTAATAAAATCGAAATACTTCAGGCATAATACAGTCGGTTAAAAAAAACCCTAAAGAAAGCACTTGGAAATTTATACAAAACAATTAAGCATCATCTGGACAAAATAATTTATTTCAAAACCCTTACCATGTAGAGATTTCGCCACTACAGCCTTCGATTCCACGAGGTAAGTAATATAATGGAACCTAGATACACAGGAAAAAAAAATAGTTGAAACATACAAAAAAATTGAAGATGAAGTCGTCCAGAAACTACAAATATACGTACCTTAGGTTACAAGGGTCCACTTTTAGTACTATTTCTAAGGTATTTCCGAAGAAGTTGAAGATGAAATCGACCAAAACCTACAAATCGAAAAGTTTTTTTTTTTTGTAAAAGAAACAAGATCACTATAGATGAAAGAAATTTGAAACATACATACTTTAGATTACGTATTTTCGAAGAAATTGAAGATGAAATCCTCCAGAATATACAAATCGAAAAGTTCTTTTTGTAAAAGAAACAAGATCACCATAGATTAAAGAAATCTGACTCGCCTTCCTCGTCATCTTCAAATACGTCGTCGTCTTCACCATCTTCTTCCTGGATTTATTTGAGATCGGTTTTATTTGTAGTAGCTTCATCCTCGCCGGCTTCGTGTGCCTGTGCTCGATCTTTTTTCACTCGGTGTACATTTTTTTCTTGCGCTTCTTAGCGCCACCACGAAGACGGTTTTTCTTTTTTTTTTAGCGTGAAAATGGTTGACGATATAACATACCGACACGTAGCAAAATAAAACTCTCTCTTTTATGTAGTTAGGATATGCATATAGCCATAACCATAACATATTTACTTCCATTTGAAAGACCAGAACGTTTATAGAGATAAAAATTGGCAGGAAGAAAGAAAAAAAAAAAAGAAAAGGAAAGGGAAGGAAAAGGAAGAAAAAGGAAGCAAAGCCTAGCACCCTCAATTCATATATCAACCGAAATTTCTCCAAGTTTTATTGTAAGATACTTTCTTTGCGTAAGTGGTAGGATTTCATGGTAATATTTATGCTTAAGTTATGCATGAAAATCATAACATGAAAGATGTGGACAAGTCCACAAAGTTAGATATCTATGCCTTAGGACAAGTCCGAAGGGCACCAGCAAGCCGGAATGTGCAAGTATGTGTTTGAATGCTTTCTTTTGCGTAGTATTAACATATTAAATCCCAGCATGGTATCTTACTGAGTATTCTTTATACTCATAATATTCTATACTAAATTTTCAGATCCATAAGATGTGAAGTTGGTGGAAGTCAGTCGGCAAAATCGATGATGGGTTAAGGACAAAGTTAATTTGCGTCGAAATTTTGTTTTTGCATGTTTTGTTCGACTGCTTCATATATGTTTTTCCCATGATATTGTATAAAAACTTGTATAAGACATGATGTAATATGGTACCGGAAGTAAATTAAGAAGTTATGTCTTCCATGTTATGCTAAGAGACATATTTATAGACCCTTTTTCCCGAATGACCAAAAGAGGCAGAATCCGGGCAGTTTTTAGGTCAACGTCAAAATATTATTTCCAACTCTATAGACGTCCATTTGAGACTGTAAAAATACTTCTGTGTTCCTCTTCGAGTTGTCTAAATATGGGCGCAATAATCACTCAATTTGGATGTCTGTGGCCTGAGATATGAATTTTTAAACGTTGAAGGGTCAACTTGGATTTTCTGTGCAACACCACACTGCTTTCAGTAAAACGTCCATACTATATGATCTCGAAAAATTCTCATATTTTAACCTAAAAAACTACTTGAAATTATCTTTCTAATGCTACAAATTTCATAGAAAACGGAGTTGGGATGAATTTTATAAAAATAGTTGAACCTACTGCCCCAACTAAACGTGGCTGCACTGAGTCTTTTTTTTGTAAAATAAAATTTCACGTCGGTGTGCGCTTCTGCTGGCCATTATATTTTGTGAGAAATATTTTACCAAATTGAAAATAAGTTTCTAACATGTAATACTTCTGTTTAAGAGTATTTACATGTATCAAAGGCAGAACCTATTATGATTAGTACGTGACCCTCGAAGTTTAAGTTCGGGGTGTCACACCATCAACTCCGGTCAAACTCGTCGGAATCCACGTGTCACGAGTCCGATACTGACATCTGTTGATAACATTTTTTTTGGAGTCAACAGATTGGCGCCGTCTGTGGGAAACAAACATTTAAACCACGAGAATCTGGTAAACAAAGGCTGTTGTAATCCTGCAAAAGGAAAAATCCTATCCCCTGGAAGAAAGGAACGTTATTCTTGAATAAAGAATCACTAAGAAGGATTAAGTAACATACGAAAGTTGAAAAGAAAGCTAAACCGGAAAGCTAACAAAGATGAGCGAAAACGAAGGAGAAGTAGCGTCTCGGATGGCTGAGAAAAACCCTGAACAAGGGGAACCCTCGCACACAATGCCTACGTCCCGCCACAGGTTTAACCAGCGGCAAAGGCACGACCCACGGGACGAATCGAAGGAAGCTGCTAGACTTAGTAGGGAAATGGCCACCATGGCAGAAAACATGCGGAATATCACCCAGCAGAACCAAGATATGCATGAGATGCTAATGAACATGCAGGCTCAAGGAGGGTACCATAACCTTCAGAACCCTCCGCAAGAAGATGAGTTTTACCAAAACAATCAATACGACGAAGGTAACAATCACATGGGAGGCCAACCTTCGTATCAACATGGGGATCCCCTGGGGAAAGAGGCCGAAGTCGGTTCTTCCACCAATCATGTAGGCAAACTTCCCCAAGAGACACCACAAGACTACTCATTGCATTACGATTCCGATGTCCCAGGGAGGTCGCCCAGACGAACCAGGAGTGTTTTTGACAGAATC
Source organism: Osmanthus fragrans (assembly GCA_019395295.1). NCBI lineage: Eukaryota > Viridiplantae > Streptophyta > Magnoliopsida > Lamiales > Oleaceae > Osmanthus > Osmanthus fragrans. The sequence continues at coordinate 621,460 of JAEDXY010000055.1, forward strand.
ATTGACCCGCCTAGAAATAGGCTCAATAGGCGCCCGCAAGGGCCCAGAGAGGAACCTGTTGAACAACCTCGATTTGGAGGCCAGGCAGAACCGCATCATGGAGGGGTGAGACCTCTGCCTAGAAATAGGCGAGAGAGAAGGGATCAAACCAGAAACCAAGCCGGTCCGTCTCAACCACTTTGGAACATGCTTGTCGATGGGAATCAATACGCGGACGAACCCCAAAGGTCTTGCGACGTTGATGATGATAATGATAATTTACCCTTTTCAAGAGAAATTCAGATGCCCCAATACCAAACCACTTCATTTTGCCAAAAATACCAAAATACGAAGGTAAGGAAGACCCTGCGAAACATTTGGACTGTTTCAAAACTCACATGGGATTGCGGGGGTCTATCCCAGCAATGAAATGCAGAGTTTTCCATCTTACCCTAAGTGGAGCAGCTGAGGTGTGGTACAGCAGGTTGCAAGCATGAAGCATCCGAAGTTGGCCTGACTTCAAGAAGGCATTCCTTAAGCGCTTCGCAACTCGCAAAGAAGGCGAAGGCTCAATCCAGCGCCTTCAAGACATGAGGCAACAACAAGCGGAGTCGCTGAAAACCTTCTTATCCCGATTCACGGACGAAATGACATACTGCGTCCAAGTTTCGAATAGAGAAGCGCTTACCGCGTTAAGGGGTGGTTTAGACATGAACTCCCTTTTTTGGAGGGATGTACAAAACAAGGATCCTACCAGTTATGACGCGTTGTTGAAAACGATAAGGCGAGAAGTTATAAATGTAGAACTCAAGGATCATCGCAACAGGGCAAGCCGAGGTCTCCTACCTCCCCAATTGCGAAGAGGACGAGGTCCTACCTCCCACCTAATAGACCACCAAAATGGGCAGACGGACCTTAACCCAGGACAAGCACTGGCAGCTACTACACTAAATGAAGTTCCAAATATGGCGTATAAAGAAGTCCACCCTAATTCCGGACAGCAAGAGAGACTCCCCACATCGCCAAAACGTGGATCAAGAGGTAGGAGAAGGAATGTCGGGCCTAGGAATAGGAACAACACTCCTTATTGCACCTACCACCGATCATATGGTCACGACACCACCGCATGTTGGGACTTGAGGCAGAATAATGCCCAGGGGAGAGGCCAACAGGCAAGTGCATTACGCAACAATTTGAGAGGAGACGAGCGCAAGCGACCTGAAGAAGGTCGGAGACGCCATCGGAGCCCGCATAATAGTGATGGAGGCGAACCCATCAGGGAAATTGATACCATATTTGGAGGCCCCTATGTTGGCGGTGAATCCAGAAATGCCCAAAGGAATTATGCAGAAGCGGCTAGGGAACCCCCGATGTCTAGCTTAATAGTCAGTATCCAACCCTCTAATGGTGGAACGGAACCCATTACTTTCATACAGGATGATGCTGTAGGGGTACACTATCCCCATTGTGATGCTTTGGTGGTGAGGGCGGTGGTAGCCAGAAACGATTTGAAGAGGATGCTGGTAGATAACGGGAGTTCCGTTAATATTATTTTTGGAGCTACTTTCGATCAAATGGAAGTAAAGCAGGCATTGATCCCCGTAACGTCTCCGATTTATGGATTTACAGGAGATAGCCTCATCCTCCGAGGAAAAATTGTCCTAGCAAAAGAGATGGGAGAAGCACCTCTTGTGTCCAAAAACCTCATGGAATTCCTAATCGTAGATCATCGCTTCGCCTACCATGGAGTACTGGGTCGACCCGCCCTAAAAGAACTTTGGGTTGTCACCTCAGTACACCACTTGTGCATGAAATTCTCCAAGGAGCATGGTGTTGCAATGGTCCGAGGGGATCAGAGAAGTTCAAGGTTATGCTATACGAATTCCATTCGTAAAGCCGAACCAAGGAGCGTGAATGTTATCTTAATGGAGATTGACTATCCTGTTCAAGGAAACTACCTTGAGTAAGGGGGAGATGTCGTGATGACCGAAGTCTCTGAAGAAGAGATGGTCCTGGAAGTGGCAGTTATTCCTGAAAAAGAACGGACTGTTGAGCAAGCAATAACTACAGATGAATTAGATCCCCATATGGTAGATTGTGAATCTAAAACAGCATCGATAGAAGAACTGAAAAACTTACCAGTAGGACCCCCTGAACAGATGAGGTCCTTGCAGGTCGGCAAGGACTTGACACCACGGGAAAAAGAAAAAACTGAAAAGTTTCCTCAGAAACAATTTGGACATCTTCGCTTGGAAACATGAGACATGGTTAGGATCGATCCCAAAGTCACTTGCCACCACTTGAATATCAATCCAAAGGCAACTCCAAATAGGCAGAAAAGACGAGCCCTAAATCCAGAAAGGTACGAGGCCCTGAAGGACGAAGTGAAGAAGTTGATCGACAATCACTTCATTAGGGAATCAATTTATCCGAAGTGGGTGTCCAATCCGATGTTGGTAAAGAAGCACAACGGCAAGTGGAGAGTGTGCGTGGTCTTTTCCAACATAAATCAAGCATGTCCAAAGGATAGTTTTCCATTGCCCCGAATCGACCAACTACTTGATTCCACTGCTGGGCACGAACTGTTGAGTTTCATGGATGCCTATTCAAGCTACAATCAGATTCCGATGCTCCCAACAGATGAAGAACACACTTCCTTTATTACGGACCGAGGCTTATACTGCTATAAGGTGATGCCCTTCGGATTGAAAAATGCTGGAGCCACCTATTAGAGATTGGTAAACAACATGTTCGCAGATCTAATCGGGAAGACGATAGAAGTATACGTAGATAACATGCTAGTAAAGAGTCTGGAAGCAAGGGATCACGTACAACACTTAGACGAAGTCTTCAAAATACTGAGGCAATACAGGATGCGGTTGAACCCATCAAAGTGTGATTTCGAGGTATCTTCAGGGAAGTTCCTAGGTTACATGGTAAACCAGAGAGGAACTGAAGTCAATCCTGACAAGATCAAGGCCCTTGTTGAGATGAGGTCGCCTTAGAAGCCTAAGGAAGTGCAAAGCCTAACAGGAAGAGTAGCAGCTCTGAGTCACTTCGTCTCAAAGGCCACAGATAAATGCTTCCCCTTCTTCAAAGTTCTAAAAGGAGGAAGCAAATTTCAATGGACCACGGAGTGTGAAGAAGCCTTACAAGCACTAAAGAAGCATCTTGGGCAAGCTCCTCTCCTCTCAAAACCTAAACCCGGAGAGCCCCTATTGTTATACCTTACTGTCACAACCGAAGCTGTCAGTTTGGTTCTGATTACAGAAGAGGCGGGACATCAGCTGCCGGTGTATTACATCAGCAAAGCACTTCTTGCCGCCGAAGCACGATACCCTGATATGGAAAAATTAACTCTAGCGCTCATTACAGCCTCATGAAAGCTGAGGCCCTACTTCCAGGCGCACACCATCGAGGTATTGACCAATTTTCCTCTAAGGCAGGTGCTTCAGAAGCCTGATGCTTCAGGTAGATTATTAAAATGGGCTGTGAAGCTTACAAAATTTGACATGGTTTATAAGACTCGAATTGCTGTGAAGGGACAGGTCCTGGTAGACTTTGTGGCAGAATTCACTCCTATTCCAGACGTGGAAGAAGAAATGGAATTTGTAGAACCTCCCACTTGGAGTCTATATGTAGATGGCTCTTCGGGAGAATCCGGGTCTGGTGTCAGAGTAGTACTAATTAGCCCAGAGTAGGGATGGCAACGAGCCGGCCCGGCCCGGCTCGCGGGCCAAAATTCTAGGCTCGGGCTAGGAGGATCCGGGCTTTTTCCGGGCCCGAGCCGAGCCCAAGCTCGGTGGAATTTTTGGGGCTCGGCCCGGGCTTCGGCTCGGGCTTTTCCCGAGCCGAGCCGGCCCGAGCCCGGGCCGACCCATATTTTTCTATTTTTAAAAAATTCAGTATTATTCTATTTTTTTTTTTACATTTTTTTGATCGCGAGCCCAAAAAACCCATGATACGAGCCGGCCCGCGTAGCTCGCCAGGCCCCAAAAATGAGGCTCGACCCGAGCCTTGGCTCGGTATCTCGGGCCGCGAGCCAAGCCCGGGCGGCCCGAGCCACCGAGCCATTTTGCCACCCCTAGCCCAGAGGGGCACAAGTTGAACTGTGTCGTAAGGTTCGGGTTCAAATCTACAAATAATATGGCTGAATATAAAGCTCTCATTGCTGGGGTTCGCCTCGCCAAGGAAATGCAAGTCAAGTGGTTAACTATTCAAAGCGATTCCCAGTTGGTTGTTAGCCAAGTTGGAGGAGAATTCGCTGCGAAAGATAAAGGAATGGCAGCCTACCTCAAGGTGGTCATGGGACTCATACCTAGCTTTGACAGGTTTGAATTAACACACATTCCACGCAGTGAAAATCATCATGTGAATGCCCTCTCAAAGTTAGCAAGCAGCAGGGACTCCGAACTCCTAGCTGTGATCCCAATAGAACATTTGCCGAGGTCCTCCATTGCAAAATGAGAGAAAGTAATGTGGATAGGGAATGCTTCATCATGGATGGACCCAATAGTTGCCTTCCTGAAAAGCCAAGTCCAACCTTCTGATAAGAAAGAAGCACAGATACTCCGACGACGAGCAGCGCACTTCATCCTTCAGGATGAAGTACTTTACAAAAGAGGCTTCTCCATACCCCTTCTTCATTGCACAATTGGTGAAGAAGTAAATTACGTGCTTCGAGAAGTTCACGAAGGAGTGTGTGGAACCACTAGGGAGGCTGGGCCTTAGCCCAAAAAGTGTTAAGGCAAGGATACTACTGGCCGACCTTAAAGAAAGATGCTAAGCAATTTGCCCAGAAATGCGACAAATGTCAAAGGTTTGCAACAATCCAGAGGCAACCTTCGCAATAGCTCACCGTAGTGTCAAGCCCATGGCCTTTCGCCAAGTGGGGAATTGATCTCATCGGGCCCATGCCAAAAGGAAGGGGTGGTGCGTGCTTTGCAATAATCGCAATAGATTACTTCACCAAATGGACTGAGGTCGAACCACTGACCAAAATCACTGAAGCAAACACGACGAAATTCCTCTGGAAGAACATCATATGTAGGTTCGGTATCCCGCATTCAATTGTCTTCGAAAATGGACGACAGTTTGACAATAGAAAGGTCAGAGATCTTTGCGATGAGTTTGACATTAAAAAGCATTTCTCTTCACCTCACCACCCGCAAGCAAATGGCCAAATGGAAGCAGTGAACAAAACTATTAAGTATACACTGAAAAAGAAGTTGGATGCCTCCAAAGGCGCTTGGGTGGATGAACTACCACAAGTTTTATGGGCAATCCGAAACACTAGTCGAACGGCAACAGGACAAACCCCATTCTCAATGGCTTACGGGGCCGAAGCCATGAGTCCCGTTGAAGTAGGACTCCCCTCGCCTCATCGATTGCACTTCAGCGAAATATCAAACGAGGAACTAAGGAAATGTGAGCTCGACTTCCTTGAGGAAAGGAGGGATGGAGCGCAAGCCAAAGTGGCTACCTATCAAAGAAAAATGGCCAGGTACTACAATTCTAAAGTAAAGAGGAAGTCGTTTCGATTGGACGACCTTGTGCTGAAAAGGGTTCTGCTGTCGACGAAAGAACTGGATACAAGAACTTTTGGACCCAGTTGGGAAGGCCCTTATCGCATCAGGAAAGAAGTCAAAGCTGGGACTTACAGGATCGAATCCATAGATGGAAAGGTTCAACCTCATCCATGGAATGCTGAACATCTGAGGAAATATTATCAGTGAAAATTGTAACTCCTTTCTTGTATGGTTAATAATGAATGAAAGATTGTTCTGCGAAAAAGTCTCCTGTAAAGTTGAGAAGACACATGAACTAGTTACAACGTCGGCACTTCGACTAGAAGGCAGTCCTAATAGGACCTCTTCCAAATAGCGAAGTGAATAGAACGTTCCCTTACAAACAAGATTTGTAAAGGGGCCTCAGCATGAGAAGGCAACCCAAACTCCATGCCTTGAGAAGATACATGAACTAGTTACAACGTCGGCACTTCGACTAGAAGACAGTCCTAATAGGACCCCTTCCAAATAGCGAAGTGAATAGAACGTTTTCTTACAAACAAGATTTGTAAAGGGGCCTCGGCATGAGAAGGCAATCCAAACTCCATGCCTTGAAAAGATACGTAAACTAGTTACAGCATTGACACTTCGACTAGAAGGTAGTCCTAAGGGGACCCTTCCAAATAACGAAGTGAACAGAGCATTCCCTTACAAAAAAGATTTATAAAGGGGCCTCGGCATAAGAACGCAATACAAACTTCATGCTTTGAGAAGAAAATTTAGCTACGACGTCTTAAAATGATGAAACGTTTCCTTACAAGTTGAACTTGATAAAATTGGTCGAATCAATTCCATTATGACAAAGCCGGCTATGACCCACATTGTAGGAACAAACTTCGACATCTTAACGTGATAGGTAAGTAAGGCCGTGAATTATGCGAGTAAGTTCGGGTACTATCATTCGATTTCAGATTAAACTTCATTGCGTTATAAGTTTGAAGCAACTAAAAGATGAGTTAAAATTATAATTTCATTAAAAAGAAAGGTTACAAACGGTGGGCCCCAAGGCCAAAATACATAAAGCCTATCTTTCTATCTATACATTTGGGGGAGGAGGAGTGGTAAAGGGCATAATGGAGTTCAGAGGTTTGACATTATGGACTTCAACCACGTCATCATCCAGATTATCAGCAGGGGGACTTCTTCAGCTAGAGTCAGGGGTTCAGCTTCTTCCTCTAAAAACTCCTGCCTCATCTCCGAAGTATCAAAGCCGGGATGTTTAGCCCCTATCCATTCAATCACCTCCCTATAGGCATAACCCCTCCAATAAATAGTGAAATTCTCATACATTTCAGTAAGGTGGAAGTTGCTAATGAAGCGTCTCTCTGCTTTGCCCCCCGCAGCTTCGGCTTCTTTCCTTGTGTCCTCAACCTCTTCTGTGAGGCTCGACACTTGAGCAGTTAAGGCATTATTTTCAAGCTTCGCCTTCTCAAGATCTGCCTTTAGAGCTGCGTTTCTTTGTTGGCCTTCTCTAAGGCTTCAGACGCAATTCTTTGAAGGGCATCGGAGTTGTCTACTTTCCTCGTCATAGAAGCCACCTCCCCTTGACAAGTATGAACCTCCTTCTTCAAATTTTCAATTTCCGTCAAGGCAGAGGATAGCTTCGCAGAATCTTCAGAATGAAGCCTCTTCACCTCCTCCACTTCGCCCTTAGCCTTATTGGCCTCCTCCTCTGCCTTTGCCACCTTGCCAGCAGTATCACAAGTTTTTCCTTGCAAGTTTTTAAAGAGGGTTTGCACCTCTATAGCCGCCCCAAAGGCCCTAGCAGCTTGCCCCACCAACACAGTTAGGACGTCACTGGCTTCAGCTTCCTCCATAAAGTTCTGCCACCTCTCAGTCCAATACTAGTAAAAATTGGAGGTAGCAGTTTGTACGTCAGCCGGAAGCATGGATAAGATCTCCGAAGCCAATTCATCCTCCCTCTGAGTCGGGAGCAACCTGGTCCTAGCAGACCTGGGAGTAGAAGCCTTACTGCAGTCCTTGATTTTTTCGTTGGGACAGGCCTTGATGACTCCGCATGCCTCTTCTGCCCAACTGGAGCTGCAGAAATAGAAGCCCCCAGTAACTTCTCCCAGCTGGAACTTCAGAGCGAGGAGGTGGCACATTGGTAGAACCCCCAGTCCTATCAGTTTGGGGAATTCTAAACTTCTTCTTAGGCTCCTCCTCCACCACGTTCTTGCCCTTGTCAACTGAAGGAGGAACGACCTCTTGCGAAGCAGCCTCCTTGCTGACCTTCTCAAGGTGTTCCTTCACCTTTTCGCACCCGCAGAGGTGCCCTTCAAACCTTTCCTCCTGGTAGTGGAGGTGGCGGCAATGATTGTGGCCATGTCAGGTGTGGGATGTCTCCTCTTTTCAAAGTTCTCTGTGCAAATAACAGAAGTCATATTAGTATACGAATAAGCCTGGAAACAACGTGAAATGACGACGCACAAGGTGGGAGTTACCTCTTTTAGCCATCAGTTGGAAGTCTTCAAACAACTGTCTTCTTACAATGAGTCTCTCGTACTCTCTTGACGAAGCAGGGCGAAGGTAGATGTCCTTGATAAGGCCGATCTCCCCTAGGGTCAATTCGAAGCGCTCAACCACGTCTGCAAAAATGTTTCAAACAGTTAGACAAATGTTAAAAAAATGCTAAAATAGGGGGAAACAAGTAAAATACACTCAAGGGTGGGTCGGCACTCTCTAGCTTCGAAGTATGAAGTAGGGACTTTGACGTGGGGAACAGTATCACCCTCCACCTCTTGCCACTTCACTCTTACCCAAAACCAGGATTCTCTCCACCCTTTAATGGATGAGGGAAGTTCGATAACAAAAGGGGAGTGTGACCCCCACGGACACAGAGAATACCAACCCCAGGAATCCCCCTTTCCTAAAGGACGAGGCTGTAAGAGGGTCTGGAATACATGAAGAGGTAAATCCTCACCCAACGAAGTTTCTTTCCAAAGAAAGTAAGAACCCACCAATTGGGCCCACGCATTGGGGATGAGCTGGGTGGGGGAAAGCCCGTATAACCTAAGGACCGTTCGAAAAAAAAGGATGAATGGGTAAACGGAATCCGGCTTTGAGGAGATGTTCACTAATGGCTACACAGCCCGACCTAAGGTAACAGGCACGATCTTCTGGGGATGGGGTTAGGAGTTCAATGTCATATGGGATGCATAACTTCTCCCTAATTTGAACTAATCGAGTAGGGCTTTGGTTCAATTTGATCCTGCATGCCCCCACATATTATCCGAACCAGCACCCTGGACAGGTAAATCAACTTGTTTGGCCATAACCAAGTCCCTGAGTTCTGAGGTCCTAATCAAGTTTACACCCCGCTCTTAGGCGATCTCAACAGCACTTAGCCTACCAGAGGTTGATGTCATATATCAAAAAGGGAAAAAAGAAGATTAAGCCTTTCCTTACCCAAATACTTACGAAAGAAAAAACGAACCCACCAGTGAGGAATAACCAAAGCAACTCTGGAGATTGAAGAGAAAAATTAAGGAAGAAGAATACGGAATAACCCAAAAATGCTTGTCAAGTGAAAAATGAGAAAAGAAATTTCTTGCATTCCTTCCGCCTTTTATAAGCATGAAGGATGAGCCCCCACCGTTGGATGTTGGCACGAATCATCCAACCGTCCAAAACAGAGTTAATTCGAACCGTCCGTTACTTAGGGTGCTTGAACTTCTACGTCCCTGATAGCCTCGTGACCCGCACGCGCCTTAATACGCAAGTAAAACAGCTGGCGTGCCAGACTAAACTTATAATTGCGCATTAAAAGCAACGACGGTTGCGTGTGTTGGGAATCAAATAGCTACCATTGCAGTCTTGGGAAAATGCGAAAAGACAACAAATTGTGGCAACACAGCTACCCACGACTTGTGTCTAATAAAATAAATAAAATCCCTTTTAATTTCTCACACCCACTTCGGAGATAACCAACCACATTGATTGTACGATTTTCATCGCTCGAATACCTCACCCACAGTATTACGCCTTGCAGTTAACTCTAGAGCTTCGGCACCAAAATACGATTTGAAGAGCCATGCTTCAAAATCCATGCATTTACATAAATGACAAATACATAGACTTGAGGGACTATTGTTACCCAATTAAAATGGGGTCATCATTTGGATGACACGTGGATGAACCCCACAAGAAGACACTCCTTAATGAACGGTAAGGGGGACACATTATTCGCTCGTACGAAGTCCTTCTTTAGACGAAGTGGATAGAACGTGGCAGAAGTCCTTCTATAGATGAAGTGGATAGTACGTGGCAGAAGTCCTTCTATAGACGAAGTGGATAGTACGTGGCAGAAGTCCTTCTATAGACGAAGTGGATAGTACATGGTAGAAGTCCTTCTCTAGACGAAGTTGATAGAACGTGGCAGAAGTCCTTCTATAGACGAAGTCCCCTCAACTGCACAGTACATCTCCAGTCCGAAGTCCTCTTTGTTGCTTAAACGCTTCGTTCACTGAGGCGCTAGTAAGGAACAAATATGAAGGATACCCTGAGAAGTGATTGACGTGACAAGTCATTTTAAAGTCACCTTACTTAATGTCAGACAAAAGGAAGGGGGTGGTAGGGCAATCATCGCCATAGTTAATGTCGTGAATGATGTGATGTTCAAAACAATAAGATGAAGCCACGTGGATCTGATCCGACGATAGGCAGTTCAGCCGTTTGTCTATAAATAGCATTTGTTGTGATTGTAAAGAGGATGCGAAATTTGAGATAATGAAAGATACAAACTCGAATTCTTACTAAGGTGATTCATAGAGAAAATATTTTGTCTTATAGTTATTGTGCTTTTGCAATATTATAAATGTTTAATCTCAAAATCAACTACAGATCTTTATTCATTTGACACCAAAATCCTCTGTTGGTATTCTGACTCGATAGTCCATATATATATTTCACCACCATCAACTCCGGTCAAATTCGCCGGAATCCACGTGTCACGAGTTCGATACTGACATCTGTTGACAACATTTTTTTGGGGTCAACAAATACTATTCAACCTATTTTCATTTCAAAACATTGGGGCCAAATGAATATGCTTAAACGCAAGGTGAATTTGTATAAAAGCTGCAAGTGTGTGATATTGGCGAAGTATAAGGTCACTTGGCTTAGTTTGTAATTTTTGAAAATTCAGAGATTAAATTGTTGAATATTTGTGAAATCTAAACTTTATACACTTTAAATAATTGTGAAGATCTCTATGTCAAATCATCAAAATAAATAATTAATACGGAACATATCTTGATTATGGATATGGATCCATTAATTTGTATTCTAAATAATGAATCTTGGATTATATAATCTTTGAATCTTACCTCTTGATTATGGATTCTTGAACTCTTTTTTTTTTTCTTGAATTTCTTTATGTGGGTTTTGGATCTTCCTCTTCAATACGATTTCTCTCTAAATTTTTGTGTTGATGAGATAACACAAAGAATGAGAAGTTGCATATGAATTGGGAACCATAACTCTATATATAATTTTCATATGTATTTAGTCCATTATGAAATACAATTTTAAAGGAATTCGATCTCTACCCATATAACCCAACCCACACTTTATTTAGATGTTCTAAGCCCAATTACTTAAATTTCTTATCAGATCACTTTAATTTTGGATTTAACTTTAAAATAGACTATACACACAATTAGTTACATAGGTCAGCCCACATGACAAATTAATTAATTTCCCAACATAAATTACTATTTACAAAGAGTTGCATCATTTATGTTTCCCAGAAGTAACATCGACGTTGATCATAAGTTTATAAGATGGTATTTTTCATTTAAGTAAGGATTATTTACTTTATCCACATATTTGATAATTTTAAATACAACCAAAATTCATTTAACTCAGATTCATATTAACTCATCATAAAATGGTAAATTGAATAAAATTTGAAGTATTTCCTCATATAAATTTGATTGTCGAGTGTCAATAATTCACAAACCATTTACTTTGGTGCAGTGCAAGTGGAGTTTGGTGTATAATAATGTGAATCACTCTTATTAAATCATGGATACGTTATTTACACCAGAAAAATCAAATGTATGATTATTGGAATGTTTACACTTTACAGTTCAAATTATTGTTACACTTTTTAATTTATTTTTTCTTTTTTGACAGAGACAATCCTATACTATTAACATAGTCTCCTCTTGGCAAAATTTTGATATAAATAATGATCAAATTTTATTTTTAACTACACATTTTAATAAATACACAAATAAAATTCATGTATAAAATAATAATGCTCCATTGTTTTCATTTACCATAATAAAAAGGTGAAAATTATATTAATACTTCCAAAATGGGTAATTTGTATGTAAATATTTATCAATCAACAATAAGAGTCCGTTTGATAGCAAAAGTGGAATTTGGGTGGAAAGAAATTGAATTGTTTGGAATTGTTTTACCGGGAATTGTAATTAAAAGTGTTTGATTGGTATAATTTTTCACATTTCTATTATAATACATTTGACTTTATTTTTTATACAAATTGTCAATTAAATGAATAAATTTTTTTACCATTGAGGACAAAATATGTTTAGATTGCCAAAAAAAATAAAAATAATAATTTTTTTTTATTTTTACGTTTGACTTTATTTTACATGGAATTTGTCAATTAAAGGGATAAATTTTGTTACACTTTATCTTAAAATTTGTTTCTATTGCTAAAAAAAAGAAAAAAAAAGAGAGGTGGAATTTCAATTCTCACCATATAGCAAGTCATTGGAATTCCACGAAATCACGCTTCAAGTGGTTGTACCTTGAAATTAGGTGGAAACCAATTCCATGGAAAAAAAAAACGCTATCAAACAGCGAAAAAGTGGAAGTTGAAATTCCTAAGAAAATAACGGCGTATCAAACGGACCCTAACATAAATATAAGAAGAGAAGAGTTAGAAATGAAACCTTAAGGAGTCATGTCAAAGATGCTGTCCTAAAGTCGTGTTGTCTCCCCTTCGTGAGGATTTTTTTGGCACTACACGGCTCCAACGGATTCTCCTTCTATGAGCACGACCATATGGAGATAAAGAACGTACATCTCATATAGTTGTCAAAACTATAGAAATATAATATAAAATATAGATGAAGTATGTTGCATTCAAGTATCTCAAGTTGTGTTTTCATGTTATATCCAAATTATAAAATCTTCTCATTTTTTATAGTGTACATCTTAAACCCCCCACACTAATGAGAATACATTTAATTAAAGTTGAAATTAAAATATATAATTTTGACTTTAAATTTTCTATTAAATTTGAATATTAAAATAAAGGAAAACTGAAAATTAAAATCAATTTTAAGTTTTGAAAATTTAAAACTTAAGTTATAACAGTTTTGTCCTCAAATAATTTCAATTTTTTTTAAAAAAAAAAAAAAAATGTAATTATGGGGTCTCATTGCAAGTCTTGAAATTGTTCCAACTAATTAAATTTTCTTGTTTGATTCTTCTTGTATTATGCAATTGTGTTAACGTGAATAACCCTCCTATGTACAAGTTGAACTTCTATTAGGACGACTTGGACAGGATAAAACAATGTAAAAAAGAGAGGCACGTTATAAATTTTCTATGTAGTTTTGCTCAATTTTGTGTTCGAGAAAATTGCTTAACCAACGCTTGACTCACGAAAGATAGTTTTATTTTGAGGTTGTGAGGGGAGCACTTTTTGCATCCATTTCGAGGCCACAAAGTCTCTATATATACCAGCATCCATCTGAAAGTGAAGAAGAGGAGGTGGAGGAAGAGTTGTGGCAACTCAACACTCATTGGTTTCTTCTACTTAAATTCTATAATCGGGCGATGACTTTCTCTTATTCACTTCGTGTCTTGCTCAAAAGAAGTGTAACTAAACTCGATAATTAGGATAATTGATACAGTCTACTTTGAATGATTTAGGTTCCATTCGGGAAGAATTTATAAATAAATAGAAAATGAGTGGATAGCACTTATGATTCAATAGAATGTGTTCTTGAACATGATATTTGACAATTTATTATAAATTTAATAAATTAGTCAAAGGCTTAATTTTAATTATCACGTTTCGAGATAAAGTAGATTCTCATATTTAAGTAGGTTTGCTTTTATTTAATATAAACTATCAAATGCTCTATAGGATTTGGGTTGGTTCACACATGAATAGTCGTCAAAACGTGGTAGACGAAACTAATTAAGAAAAACCATGATGAAATCGGAGTCCTAGCATATTAAATTATCAAATTAATTAAAAGTTAGATTATCGATGACATTAGCATAAAATCGTAAAATCAACATTTTACTCTTATACTGTATTATTTGTCACGATATCAAACACTTACAATTATGACAAATAAATATCATCATAACAACCCTCTTAAATCACCATCAAATTAATTCCATTTTTTCTATGCTTAATGACATTAAAAAATTCCAGCAAACAAGTTATGTTATCCTCAATTCCAATTCAATTATTTATTTATTTTTTAAAATATGTTATTTGACAATATCATTGTCATGACTATATATTAATTAATCAGTAGCCCTTAAATACAAACTTAAGTAGCTAATAATTTGCTTTTTAAAAAATATTAAACCAATAATGTGATGAATTATGAGTTATAAGTGAAAGTAAAACTGCCTCATTATTATTATTTTATTAAATAGGTAGAGTAGCATTAACTAATTATGTTTTGTACTCACAATTGTCAACTCGTTCAAACTGGAAAATTTTGTTAATTTGGAATCAACAGCTATACTCTCCCGCTGTTGGCATTATCAATTATGTCATAGGCAAAATTATTCACACGCGCCTACACAAAAATGGTGTCTCTCAAGTACAAGCCTACCTATAGGAACAAAGATAACAATATAACAATATATATATATATATATATATATATATATAGAAGCAGTTGATCGACAGGTGGATTCATCTTCAATATCATTTAGGCCCCCTCACCCCCCATTCTATCGATTGTTTGTCGGTTTTCTTTGTATTTTTATGTAGGAAATGTTAAGTGTATATCACCTGATGTACACTTAGTTTGACAGTCCCCTCGCACGGGTGGATATCGCAATTATTTTAATAGCGAGCCCCACCCCTTCATGTGAGAGGCTATCAAACTTGCTATATAAAGTGTTGTACACTTAGCACTTCACTTTTATATATACGAAGATGTATGTTACAAGAGAGGCAATTGTTTGAAGATGATTTATTGAAGACAAAAAGTGAGATAAGGCATCTTTTATTTGTTCTAATCGAGAATCATCAAGTAGCTCTTATGGTCTCAAATATCTACCATGGACCCTGTTGGTTGTACAGGGCCCATGCACTATGTGGCGCCCCCCTCTAGGTGGGGGGCTTACGAGTCTTGTACAACGAGTTGAGATCTGTTATTCCATTTTGTTGTTCATCCTATTAGTTATTGACACATATTCAATTTAGTGGGTTAATAGTGAAGTTAATGAAGGTAAATTTAGATAACATATTAATTATTGATGACATGTCAAAAATTAATTGAATAGACAGAAAAATGGACAGCAAAATTGGAAAGCAGATCTTGACCTTTACAACCAGCTTTATTCATCTGCCATCCACCTTTTGAAGCTCTTATAATCCTGAAGGAACATTGAAGGTCTTTTATAAGGTACAGCCTTTTTTCTTTAAAATGAGACTTAAAAATTCCTAGTACACTTGAAATATAGGGATAGGTGTAGAAGCATCCTTCATAAGGGCTTTATACTTTAGGCTGGCCGACAAAACCTCTTTTGATCTATTAAATGCTGTAAATCAGAGGGAGATGATAAGGAAAAATATCACTATTCCTCTCTATATATTATACATACATCTTCTTCCTCATGAACTTGTACCTTTCTCTCTGACAAACAAAATATGGTACAATCCAAGAAGTTCAGAGGCGTCAGGCAACGCCAATGGGGTTCTTGGGTGTCTGAAATTCGCCACCCTTTACTGTACACTTCTCAAATTCTTCACCTTTTAATTTCTTCTTCTGCATGTAAACTATGATGCCATCTAATTTCTTCTGTGTGTATATATATATGCATGGAGTTTGAGTTTTTACTTGTGTTGCAGGAAAAGAAGGGTGTGGTTGGGGACTTTTGAGACGGCGGAGGAGGCGGCAAGGGCCTACGACAAAGCGGCAATTTTAATGAGTGGAAGAAATGCTAAAACAAACTTCCCGATTATGGACAGTGGCGGAGATGTAGATTTATCATCTCCCCCATCATTATCTTCATCATCTTCCTCGTCCTCCTCGCTTTCAACTGTTCTGAGCAAGAAACTTCGCAAGGGGAGTAAATCGGCATCTCCTTCTCTCACTTGCTTAAGGCTAGACACAGAGAACAGCCATATTGGGGTATGGCAAATGCGGGCCGGGCCACGTTCTGATTCGAATTGGGTGATGACTGTTGAGCTTGGGAAGAAGAATGATATTCCTCCGCCGGCACCGGAGAGAACACCGGAGTGTTCAAAAGGGAAAGCATCCAGTCCGGATGGGATGGATGAAGAGGAAATAATTACGTTGCAAATGATTGAAGAGCTTCTCAATAGGAATTAACCTGGCTTGTACCATTTGGAGTCCTTATTATTGATTTATATTGGCTTGTCCCATGAAGTCAAGAAATTATGTTTGTTGGTGTGGATTTCCATAGATATACGAGTTTTATTCTATTTTCATTGTATGCATGTAGATGAAAGGATATTAAGGGATTTGTTTGTGTTTTAAAACGGGTTCGATTTAATTATTTTTATGCAGCAATTAAACATGCTATAGTCATTGATCAAATTTTATGAAGACATCGTTTTTTTTCCTTTTAAAATGGATGACAATACGACCTGATCAAAATAACTTGACGTAGATCGAGCTAGACAAGGTCAATTTAGGATCAACTTGACTCCATCATCTCAATAAGGACAAACTTAGGCTAATTGGGGCGAATATGTTTTATTTCTCCTCTCATTTTTCTCCTTCTTTCTCCTCCTTTGTTACATATCCACAAAAAGTTGTCTACCAAACTTCATGAATCTATTTCTCACCTTGATGCGCTATCAAAATTTCCAGTCATTGCTTAACATACATGCTTTTCTTCACTTCTTTGTTTATGTCTTCAATTTCAAATTTAAAAGTTGAGTATTAGATGATCCCATGAGAAAAATCAACGATTTCTTCACCAATAAAATATTTTTAGGTTATAAATTTAATGTTGACTAATAAAATTGAGACATCTTTTAAGAAAGTTAGAAAAAGCTAATTCCTCAATTTAATGAAATTTTAAATTGTTTTTGGCTAGTTCTTTCTTTGCCATGCAGCCCATGCTTATAATCAAGCAAAAATAATCGCTTATGCGGGAGTGAAGTTTGAAGCATAAAAATCTATGTGCTAGATTAATTAGGCTCTATGCGAAGCAATTGAATTATCTAACAAAGTTCATAAAGGCTAAAATGACTTGAGGTGGGGGCAGCCCTAGATAGTAGTTAATTGATCAATGCATCATTTTTTATCATATAATAATTTGGATAAAGATATTTGTACCGAATTTGGATTACCGAATTGATTACCTACTCTCACATGCATGTGGGGCGTGAATAAAAAAAATTCAAAACATGTTGTCCCCACCCCCTATTGTAAGTGTACGTAAAGAATTCGGTAAAAAAAAAAAAAAAATCGATACGTGTAACCTTGTCCTAATAATTTATTTTATTAGCTTCAATTTAGTGAGTAGACTTCTCTTGGGTTATTCATTTTGTAGTAGTTGGACCAAGAAAATATTAAAAACTAGCTAGTTCAAGCACAGATAGATTGAATTAAGACAGCTTTTGCTTGACCCGGGACTTTGGAGGATAAATCAAACGAAAAGTATTTGTGCAACATGCTTCGAGAAAAATTCAAGCAAGCACTTGTCATGTGCATGGAGAAGGTGTTCTTATTGTGTGTTTTAATGTCTATTCATGTTAAACGGTCATCTTCGTTGATCAAGTTTAGTTTGTTCATCGATTTCTCTTATAAGTATTATTACTCTCTAATTAAGTCTCTTGCAAATATGAGTGATTGATGTTAGGTTCAATTACGAAACCTACCACATGCAAAATTCCTTGTACTTGGGAAATTATAAGATATGCTACACGTACAAGGAAAGTGCCTTGTACGTTAACAAGCGGTAGCCAATAATCATCTTTAAATGACAACTACAATATATATTAATCATTTTTTTATGGATCTATGAAAACTTGGCAATGAACTAAATAAATTATCTCCGTTACAAAAATATGATGAGGACCTAGTCATTACATATATTATGTACAATAACACAACATGAAAATATAAATAATTGTAAAATTGAACAAATTATAAAATTAGGAGAATGATATACTTCTAAATAGTCGAGAGCAATGCACTAGAGAAATTGTAGAGAATGTTGAAGTGGATTATAATGAAATTTGGTTTCCAAACAATGCCTACTTATAAACTCAAAATGTGAAAATAAAATAAAATTTGAATTTCAAAATTTCACTAATCAGTGGCAGCATTGTTATTGATCAATGGCAGAAAAGCTTCTATTCCCTAACCTCATTTTCCTTATTTTTCTGAACTTTGACATCAAGGTAGCCTGCATGGCTAAAAAACATATCCATGCAGGGTGGCCTAGCTCGACTAGTGGGCCACAGGCTTGTCTAGCTCGTGGCATTGACGAAATTTTGATAAAAGTTGATAAAGTGTATGTTGAAAAGTTGTGTCTTGTGGGCATTTTACAATATATTTGTACTAAAAACATTGAACAGTTTTTTATGAAAATAGTTTATTTTCCTGACTTATTTATGAACAATATAATTTAGTGGTAATTACACATGGAGGAATAATCACCTACCCCCAGTGGGTAGGTTTTACAAAACCCCCCATGTACAAAAATGTTTGAAGTGTGACCCATTTTTGAAGGGTGGGGTTTTTTTTGTACATGGGGGGTTTTGTAAAACCTACCCACTGGGGGTAGGTGATCATTCCTCATTACACATAACCCTACTATTAAAATGCTGAATTCTAAAATCAGGGGGGAAGTTTAACATTTCAAAAATCAGAAAATTTATTTAATATTTTAATTAAAATAAATATTAGAAATTGTTTAATTAAATAAGAAATCAAACCCTAGCCACCAAACCATTTTCACCCTCTTTCATCCTCTCTCCCTCTCGTATCACTCTCCACAGAGGCTTCTCTCCTCCCTCACGTCGCCGCCAC
The DNA here is from genome assembly GCA_019395295.1 of Osmanthus fragrans. Taxonomy (NCBI): domain Eukaryota; kingdom Viridiplantae; phylum Streptophyta; class Magnoliopsida; order Lamiales; family Oleaceae; genus Osmanthus; species Osmanthus fragrans. Next base: position 640,253 of record JAEDXY010000055.1, read on the forward strand.
TCCATCACACCACTGACTCCGGCAATGTACCTCGCGATGTGAAGGATGTGAAGATTTGGTTGGTGCAGGCCCCTCACAGTCCAGCCTTGTCGCGATGTGAAGCAGTCCAGCCTTGTCGCGATGTGAAGCAGTCCAGCCTTGTCGCGATGTGTAGCAGTGGATGGTGCTACGAGGGTTGGTTGCGGCGACGATGGTGAATTTGGCAGTGCAGCGACGTGAAGCGGTGGTTTGCAACGCCGATCTGCTCGAATCTGCAATGAATCGTCGATCTGTTGGGTGGCTTGGCATGGGTGAATCTAGTGGTTGATGTAGTGGTGTTGATGTTAACGGTGGTGGTGGTGGTGGTGGTGGCGGCGGTGGGCGGCGTCGTTTGTTGTGGTTGGCGGTGGTGCGGTGTGGTGGTGATTTTTACAGTGGTTTTTTGATTTTTTCTTCCGATCTGCTTTGTCGTTGTTGGGGTGGTTGGTGGTGCAGTGGTGGTGGGCGGGGCATGTTGGTGGTGGTTTAGGTTAGTGGTGGTGCGTGTTAATGTGAAGGTGGTGGGCGGTGCGGGTTGGTGGTGGTGTGGGTTAATGGTGCGGCAGTGGTGGCAGTTTTAACTGTTTACAGGATTGGTGGTGGGTTTGGGAATTTTTTAGTTGGTCTTGGTGATGTGGTATGGTGACGGTTGTCAGGTGGTGGTCATAGATTAATTGATTGACTGTGACCACTAAATTGGTTAATCTGTGACCAATGATTTGAATAATTTGTGACTAAAAATTAATTTGTAACCTAAAAAATTATTAATCTGTGATCAATAATCTGATAATTTGTTACTGTAAAATAAGTTGTGACTTATAATAATTGTGATTTGTGACCATTGAATAAATTGTGACCTATGAAATTTGTGAGTCGTAACAGTAAAATAATTTGTGACATATTAAAATTTTGATTTGTGACCTCGAAAATAAATTGTGACTTATAAAATATTTGATTTGTGACCTTGAAAATAAATCGTGACCTATAAAATATTTGATTTGTGACTTTTAAAATAATTTGTGATTAATTAATTTGATAATATGTTACCAATAAATGAATTTGTGATCAAATTATATATATCCGTGACCTTTAGATATTTAATTAAATAAAAATTAATAAAAATCTGACTTTTTAAAATTTAAAACTTGTTTTCTTATTATTGAAATGATCATACTTAAGTTCCTACTTATGAAAATTTCCCTATAATTTATGAGGTTTTGGCGATAGAGTCCAGCCGACTAAAGTCGATGCCGAAGTTGTATAATTATAAGCCCATAGAACAACCGGTTAGGCCCATTAAACGCCAGAGTTTTGATGCCAAATTTCATCTCCATCAATTTGTACAGACACTCTTCACTCTGTACTCAGTAGCCAAGCAAATTTCGCTTGGCAATGGAGACGATTCAAAGACTCACTTACCGCTTCTTTCCCGCAATACCCTTTACAGAAAAGTGCTTAAAATCCCTTTCGACAACCCGAATTCACACACCACCAGTTATCCGTTTCCACCAGACCCATAAACCCATACTCAGACCCGGGCCAACCATCTCGAGTCCGGCATTGATAATACCCCAAAGAAATCACAGCTCAACTTCAACTGCCCGGGCCGGTTGGTTTCTGGGCATGGGCGAGAAAAAGGAGATCACCCCTGACATAGTAAAAGCTGGAGACCCGGTTCTTCATGAACCGGCTCAGGAGGTCCGACCAGAGGAAATTGGATCGAGTCGGATCCAGAAGATTATAGATGACATGGTGAAGGTCATGAGAAAGGCACCTGGGGTAGGCCTTGCTGCTCCTCAAATTGGCATCCCCTTAAGAGTAAGTGTTGATATAATTTTATTTTTCCAAATTTAGCGTTGTGGTGTGTTTGAAAAGTCCAATTAAACGGTATTTGGAAGGTTTTAAGGAAGAAAAAGAAGCTATATCTTGTATGCTGTGTTATCCAGACATGTACTTGATAAATGAAATGTCATTTTTTAGTGACTGGTTTTCGTCGATATTCTGTTAACAGATAATTGTTTTGGAAGACACCAAAGAATATATTAGCTATGCACCAAAGGAAGAGACTAAGGCGCAAGAGAGGCGACCTTTTGATCTTTTGGTATGTCAATAGAAAAATGAATAACCTTTGATAAAATTGTGAAGCATTTTTGAAGGCGTAATTTTAATGCTCTTTTGGTGCAGGTTGTGATAAATCCAATACTCAAAAAGAAGGGTAATAAAGCAGCACTATTTTTTGAAGGGTGTTTAAGGTGAGCCACTGGCAACTAGTTTCCGGCTACTTTTCGGGATTGCTTGAAAATCTTGACATCCTTATTCATTTGTTGCTTGTGAATGCGATAGAGATATTAATTTAAGCGTTGGAAATTAATGCAGTGCACTCATGATGGTCATATGTTTTCGCACAATTGAGTCACAAATTTCATCAGCTCCCTTCATTATGGATTTCGATTATACGCTAACTCTTAATATCCTCCTAAAAACACAGTTAGAATCGCTGGACATAGCGACATCTGCCAATGGCAAATTTTTTGAAGAGTATTACTCTTTACACCCAAGATTCCATTTATCATCCACAAGTTTCCAATTTTTTTTCCCAGCAAATATACATCTTTATTTGAGGTCTATTGGTACTTGAAAATAATTTGTCTCGTTTTAATTGAACACGGTGAAATCCTCCTCCTTCCCTTTTTTCCTTTTCTCAATTACAGATATTGACATTGAAAGGAATGAAGAAGATTAGACATGACTTAAATGTCAGTCACATTTAAGTTAATAAGAGCAAAAAGAGCTAAAGTTTAAAGCAGCGACCTTAGAGATCCATGGCATGCTCGTGGCGACTCAGAAATCAGTTCTAACAGAAACATAAATTGCATAAAAATATTTTCCAGTTACAGAGTTAAAAGGACAATGTAATTATTGTTTTGGATTTTACAATTCCAAAGTACATAATTTTCGTTTTTTTTTATCTCCTTGATTAGAAAAAGATCGAGTTGAATGTGTCCAAATTCCTTTTATAAATGCCTGTCAAAATTGAAAAATAAACTCTAACTAGAAGGATATATGAAGAGATTCTTTCTAGGCCTTATTTTTTCTTCAATTTTCTGAAAATGCTAAATTTAGAGATACATGTATATACTTTCTTCCCCACTCCCTCCCCAAGCTGAAAATAGCGTCCTTCAAGTCCAACTTATTTCAAAAAATTTCATCCTAGAATCTGGAGAGGGAACAAATGAGGGTACAGAGACATTGACTCCTCTTCGGATGTCCATATAACTCCTTGACTTGATCATTTTTCCTGAAGACCTTCAGAGAGGGGATCTTTTGGTGCTATAGCTCCTGCTCTATTTGATCTACTATGAACTAGCTGCTCATCACGTACACCCATGTGTTCTCCACTACCTTTATTCCTTTATGGTTGAGATATTCTCAACTTGAACTCAAACCCAAATTACCTGAGAAAATGTTGAAATTTTACTTTTATGTATTTATCCTTCTCTTATGTCTTATATAAGAAAGCGGATAAAGAGAAAAGAGGAAACAATGAATTAATCACGGATATTTGAATGCATGTCTAATATTCTTCATTCCTAGATTCTGTTTTTAATTGATAGTCACTGGAAGAGGAACATTTCTAATGGTAGGAAACAAGTTTATAAGCTGCCATGCTATTATTTTTTTCCCTGAAGCAAATATTGGGAGGACTGTAAATAGAATTTGCAAGCAATCTGGATCTAGTCACAAATTGTGGGTTCAAACATACTATCATAAAAGTTCTCTTATTAGATATTTTATTATATTTTTGCAGCGTCGATGGATATAGAGCAGTTGTGGAACGACACTTAGAGGTTGAGGTTACGGGGTTGGACCGAAATGGACAACCAATCAAAGTTGATGCTTCAGGTTGGCAGGCTCGTATTTTTCAGCACGAATATGATCATCTAGATGGAACTCTCTATGTCGACAGGATGGTTCCCAGAACATTCAGGACTGCGGATAATTTGGACTTGCCTCTTGCTGTCGGGTGCCCCAAACTCGGTGTTCGCTCTTAACAACTGAACCGGATTGATTTGGAAATTCTTTCATATAACATAATGAGTTCATCTCAAATAGTGTCTAACTACATTTGTACTGTATTCTATTTTTACAGCTTGGCATTCCAGTTAGAGCGCAGTTCGAAGAATACTGTCAAACGATTATTTTCAAATTTTTTATTTATTTATGAGGTGTTTTGAATTCCCTTGACTTCTAGTAAGACCTATTCATTTAACAAGAACTTCATGGGTTTGTGGACCTCCTACTATTAGTAGAAAGGTCATTGAAATCGTGCTTGTTTACACGGCTCAAATTCTCCCTTCCCACTACCTGATTAATAGTGAAAAACGTGTTTACATGTAGTCGCTTGGATCTTTACAATGAAATTGATGCCCAAGATTTGGGGCATGTGAGAGATGGTTCTTGACGCCGATTGTTTGTTTTTATAGAAGATATCGGTGTATGGATTAGTGAGAAGATTGAGAATTATTGAGATTTATATTTATTGTGAATGTGCTCTTTGTACGCTTAAGCTGATGAACATTAAGTTTAGCAATTTATAAACTTAATTTTAATTCTTGAAATTACATTAAACGACAGTAATCATCAATTATGGCTTGGTGTGCTAATGAACTTAGGCCTCATGTAACATTTCAATGTCAACAAATCATCCAGAATATTAAAGAAAAGCATTTCAACTTAAATCCTAGTATTGGGATAGCTTGGATTATTGCTACTTGGGCAATTTCCGGCAGGATCGGAGCTAGCTATTTAGAGTTGGAGGGTCCCAAAATTGAAGATATAGAGTTGAAGGGGTGGGGGCCAGGAGGTTTGGGGGCAACACCCCCGATATTATTATTTTTGATACTTTATTAATAAAAAAAATCAATAAACGTATAAAAGAAAGTATTTCTTGAATATCAATTTTTAATTTAGCACAATCATACCTTATTACAAGCGTTCCTTTCGAGTTCTCATACCTTATTAAATAGAATCATTAACATCATCAATCACTCTCGACCAAATCACGCTTATTTCTTAACCTGTTTTTCTTAGACAGTCAATCAAAGTTAAAATCGGTAGTGATTATAAGTTTTTCAATTCCCGACCTTAGAAAAAAATAAACAGTATAAATACCATATAGAGCACTTGCAAATCATCAAATCGAAGTCTTGAGAATTAGAAATATTTTTTTTCCACTAATGGTTGAAAATTCTAAGTCCTCTGTTTACGTCGGTAAGTTTATCTAAATTTCTTATTTAATCTATCTCTCAAAAAAAAAACCAAAAAAAAAAGTCAAAAAGTTGGGGGTCTGGTCCCCCCAGGACCCCCGTGCCTCCACCCCTGGTTTTCGGCACCTAGGCTGGCGTCGATGGTGGTGCCAGGACTGCCTGAGGCAGTGTTGGTGTCGTCTGTCTCTAGAGTATTCTTCACGGTGTCAGCCACCCCTTTTGCCATGTTTGTTGCCCATAGCGCTGCTCCCCGGGAAATGCTCATTGTGTCCTGCATTGCCATTTGATCCAATAGTGTTCCGTTAGATAGGAACAAATTTGATAAATACTGATAACTCTCGGACCTTTCCAATGTCTGCTGCTACTTGTGCCATGTTCTTAACTTGTGTTCCAGTCTTCATTATTTAAAAAAAAAAACCATATAATTATGTTATTGCATGATATATAAAACATATTTGGATTTGCTAAAAAACAAAAAGAAGTGCTTTTTTCTGTCTTTCTTCGGGTAGTATGGCCCTTGAATTGTTGAAAAAATATGAGAAGCTCTTCTATTCGTCTTTTGAGTAACGCCAAACATGCCCAAAAATTAAAATCTTTCTCTGTTTGGTGAAACGAAAAATCTAAGATTACCTCTTGTAGGAAGTTAGTTGACTGGTCTTGGTTTTGAGTGGTAGATTGTTGGTTTAGCAAGTCATCCATCCTCATCTGTAATTAATTAACATAGCTGATTAAAGAATAGTCAGAAAAAATAAAACATGAAATTATATAATCAAATTTATGTTATAATGCACTTAAACACAAGATTAGCCATGATACCTGGCCTTGTCCAGCATTGCTAGGATTATTGGGACCTTGGCTGGCCATTTTCTCGGTTTAATGAATCAGATAAAAATACAATGTAAGCTTTAACATGCCAGGCAGGTAAATTTATAGATTTCTTAAAGTTATGTTTTGCTCTAAAATATGTTTTCTCGGAGAGAGGTTTATTCCACACTCTATTATTGATTTAGCTCGCCTCAAATTCATAAACCAGGAAAACCTAGTTGATAAATGCCATGCATCATCCAGAGCTTTGAATTGCAGAAATCCAACTAGTGATTAGGCTCGTCTCATATTAAAAAGATTGGAAAAACAATCAAGCCGCCTATAGAAAGAATCCATTGCACTTTCTGACTCTGTGATTAAATTTCTCAGACCCAGCATTAAATTATTCGACTTGAGACTTCAATATATCAAATGAATTACAATCCCAAAAACCATCAACGAATAAAGGCAAGCCAAAAATCTAAGCTTTTGCGTCCCAAAGCCACAGTATAACTTTGCAAACTCTCATTATATGGCATATGCACAGATTTTATTATGGCGGATAAATTGCCAACTTATAATCAGTGATGATGATCCTCATCTTCACCATGCCCATCAAGGTGTCCACCCCTGGCCAACGACTTCCAACTGCAAAACAAATAAAACTTGATCAGCATTTTCAGTGCTAGAACATAGGCATTTTGAATGGATATAAACCAAAAAAAAAATGATAAAAGGGCTATTTGATCTTTGACAATATTTTGAATGGATATAAACACAATATTTTGTTTTGCCCTTTTCGTGGGGTGAAAAAAAATTGGTAGCAGTTTGGAAATTTTTGACAACATCAATACTTTTTGAGTCAATTTCCATTTCCATGTGGCATATCAGCTTATAATAAAATAACGATCACAATAACTCGAAAGACCAATCAATAGCCAACAATTATGACCATCTGAAACAAGTAATTGATAACAAAAACTTTCTCTATAAACGAAAGATTGCACACCAACCTTTGTTCCGAAGGGTGGTCCAGAGGGATAGTTAATTTCCAGAATGTTTTTTCCCCCTAATCAGGATAATTCAATAAAAATGAGAACAATATTAATAATCAGGATATTTTTGTTTAATATGAAACAAAGCCTCCACAAACATAAATGAATGATAAAAAAAATCTCACTTGGAGTTCAACTTGAAAATCTTCGCGCTCATGACCAGTAGCAATCGGCATTATATCATCCACTCTTTTCACTGAAGCCACATTCCCTATTCAACAAATTGCATTTTACCAAAAACTAATCCCATATAAATCACCTAAATGACACGTATATAGGCTATAGTATATTTTTAACAAAGATGCGGTACTGACTTGGAGTGATACAATGGGGAGTGAGCCATCAAAAGTAAGGGCCAGGTTCACACAATATTAGTGTCAGGAGGCAAAATAAAAAGAACGAGAGATTTTTTTCAGCCTAAGCCCAGATGTTCGACGACCAAATCTACCGCTTACATCCCCTGTTGAGCATCCAATAAATTGGATTTTGCTCGGTTGCACTAAATAGCCCAAAGTGGCAACAAAGGTTACAAAAGTTTAACCAATATACGGGGATAGCACAGGATCACTTATCTCTTCAAGTACAACTGAAGATCTTCGAAGAAACATCAAGAAAATTTCACATAACTCTTTGAAAATAACGACTCAAATGAACCCATTCATTCTCACAGATATCCACTCAGAATATCACATATCAAAGGCTAACTATTACTGATCTTAATTCTCAAATCAGAACTTTAAGAGATGAAGAATCGAAAAACGAAATCCTAGCAGTAGAGACAGTTTCTCTCAAAAAACCAATAGGCGGGACAAAAGAGAACCCTTTCAACTGATTTGCCAAGTGAAATGGCAAACCAAGATAAGCTCATAGATCATTTCAGAAATCAACAATCAATAACCAAGATGGAGACAAGTATCGCACATCCAAAAAAGATGCTTCAACTAATAAAGTCACGTTTTACAAAATGCACTTTTAATCCAATTAGTCCAGGGTTTGAATACAACAAGTTCGAGTGTAAAATTAGGTGGGTTTAGGAGTGGATAGGATCAGACTGAAATTTTGGATCAGGATAGAGAGTCTTCTCCACGTGGTTTTTCGCAATTCCAAGTAGGCTTTGGATTGTGATCTCTCGGATAGCCCCTGTTTCTGTGAGAAATGATGGAGTTGTGTAGGAATGAGAATATGTTTAGGAAATTCAAGAAAGTTGAGAAAATTTTGAAAATATGTTCTACTTCTTTCGTTTGATCAAACGATCAACGATACAGTAGAATTTGTCTTAATAATTGTTATGTGTTTATAACTTTTGTTAAATCCCAATAGTTAAAATTGACGAGATTAATTGATGAATTATGTGTGGTCTTACCACTCAACGACCCATATCATGCACCATCAAAGCAAACTCTCAACATCCAAGATAGAAAAAATGCAGCCAAATATTTATAGTTACTTCTAACTTACTATTCGCCTTACAAAAAGTTCATTATTAATCTACTCATACATTATTTCTCCATATTCTCGTAAAGAAAATGAGTATTGTTTAAATGGACATCAGCCAAGACATGAGATTTTACATGAATTTCGCTTCTTAGTTAGATGATGAGTATATACAAATGTCCAGTCATAGAGGGATCAGGTTTCAATTTGATGTGCAATTGTCATCTCAAACTCATCGATCAATTGGTCAATTGGTCTAAATTTATATTGTCACGCCATTAATATTAGATAGCATTATTCGTCATTTATGGGAATCGGTACAATACCAAGCTTCCCTTTTTCTTTCTTTTTTTGGTCGCCCATTCTCAATTAATACATATCAACCATTGATGTTGGTTAGAATCTTGTTTGTAATATTTTCATTACCAGACAGCTAAAACTTCCTAGGTCAAACCAAGAAAGAGGTATTCACATTAATAATCCAGATTTATTAACTAACAATACATTGATCATTGATCAAGCATACATACCAACGGTTCAAAATCAACGCAACACCAAAATAAGCGTCTTTAATTACAGCCAAACACAACCTTACTCCTACTAATTTAAATTTTAAAAGAAAAGATATACAGCTTCACATATATGTGATACAATTTTTGGTCGACGGATAGGCCTCACAAGAAAATCAATGTTTAGAAAGATCGGACGCAAGTCTGGAGGCGATTGCAGAGTGATACATAAGATCGTGAAAAGTCGAGGTCTCAATTGTCTTTTTCCTTAACTCCTTCGCCTTCTCTGCCGTGAAACATCCTCGGAATAACTTGTCAGATCTGGATTTTCCCGTTTCGTTCTCGAACCCGTAAGGACTGGTGTCGGAGCTCTGGATGTAATCGGGTTCCGAAGACCACCCGAACATCGGCGTCCACCAGTTGTTCGAATTGGTACCCACCGCCGATTTACGATACGGATCGGGTTTCCTGGAGTTCACAGGAGCGGCAAAGCAGAGGATCGGTGAAAATGTGGTGGACATTGATGAAATTTTTTTGGTAGGAAGATGAACAAATTGTGAGGGTTTCTTTTTCTCTATAGAAGATAAAGAGTTCAATGGATAAGATTGTCCACGTGGTAAGTTTATAGTACATCTAATTAATTATTAATTGAGACAGTACTTCACGCTTTTTGCGCTTTTGCTTTTTTAAGGTTGTCAATCTTAATTTACTGAAAACGACGACATATCAGACGGAGAAATGGATATTTCATGACTTTCTGTACAGTTCACCAATGTGCATTGCGAACAGTTCACGGGCCTCCTAAGAAAGCCCAATATTGGGTCATGAACAAATGTAGCCCGCAAACTTAAATTGAAATAATTTTTCAATTTTGTCTTAGCTCCTGTTCGGTGTCTATGAAACATGACCAGAAAAGGACACTCCTAAGGACAAAAGCACAGAGCGAATTGTTTCAACAATCGAGATTATTTCGAAAGAATTAATTAGTGAAATACTGACTCAAGTAGCATTGAATTCATTTAGTGATATAATGAACGTCAAGTCGAATAACATAGTGTCACAATGTTTACATAGAGATGAGTGTTATTATTTTTCGAAACAATTCTCGAAAAAGACCCACCAAAAGGGTTCGTCTAAGGCCACAAACATGTCATTAGGTCATCTTTATTTTAGTGCACTTATATATTATTCAATTTTAATAATTTACGAGTATAAATTTAGTTGCTCAACAAAAATGAAAATAAATTAACAAATTTACTAGTATAATTTCATTGCAAACTAGATACTAAAATAACATTTCCCATGATATAAATTGAAACTCATTGATTTGTTGAATAATTATCGCCAAAATTAAATTAAATCAAATAAAAACCGGGAAAATATGGATAAATCGAAGATTCCTCCATATAAATAGTCCAAGGCATGTCCCCATTTTCTCTGCGCCTAGCGGCCCTAGCCCTATAGTCGAATTTTGTTCTTGCGGAGTTTTTATTTTTGCCCAATTTTTCCGTCTAATTTTTCTCAATTAAACATCTAAATTTGATCTACCTAGGGTTAGGAGGCGAGGATCGATCCTGAAAATTCATACATGCATATAACTGTAAACTCATAGATGATCTGATTGCAGAAATTTCCCTTTTTTAGTCGGTATTTCTTCTTCTTCTTTTTTAAAAAAAAAACAAAATATTCGATATCAGAATCTGACTTTTTGTTTGGCAGTGTTAATTGTCATTTTCTGCTTTTAAATTGATCATCCTGATTTGGGGCCATTTTTGTTAGTTCTTTTTCATTTAGATAAAAGTCTCATTTTTCTTGGATTATATTTTGGGCAGTTGAAGAATGGATAAGAAGAAGGTAGTAGCTCCCTTGGTTTGCCATGGACATTCTCGTCCGGTTGTTGATCTGTTCTACAGCCCGGTCACTCCCGATGGGTTTTTCCTTGTTAGTGCTAGCAAAGGTGAATTTATAATCTCCGCTGAAATGTGTTCCATTTGTGAGATTTTAATTTGCTTTTTAATGATGCGGATGGTTAATTGTTTGAATAAGGTTGTGGAATGCCACAAATTTGATAGTTTCTTGATAGCAGTGCAGCTTACATAGTTATAGATGTGAAAATAAGGTACTTTACAAGATGAGTTTGATGGTTAAGGCGTTTATTTATATTATGATCAATGGCAATGATTTTACCTTTATGGCCACAAAACAGAGGACTGTGATTATGTATTTTTGACAGTTCAAAATTCATGATCAAGAAGAAGTACAAGAAGCCATGAATGCAAACGAATTGTCAAAATGGTGTCTCTAACTACTCTTGAACATTGGAAACATGATACATTGATAATCTCTGCACAAGGCTCGCCTTACCCCTGCAGAATGAAAAGGCCAGTTTGGGACAAATTTTAATAATGGAAAGTGCTTTAGCTGTTTGTATACTACTTACTTAAGTTTAGCTATGCTTCACACAGACAGAATGAGTTATTAGGATTTGGTAGTTGTGATGTTTTAAGACCCGAGGTCATTGACCTGGAAAAAAAAAAGGGTCAAGGCTTAAAAGGTTGTATCGAAATCGAACCGGTGATTTTTAAAATATTAAAAAATATACATTTACAAAAATTAAAAGAATATACGTTTAAAAATTTTAAAAAATATTCACTTACTTAAGTTGAATCGGTAAAACCGGGAATGGGTCACTGGTTTTCCAAAAATAGGCTGATTTAATGGGTTTTTAACTAGAGGTTTTATAAGCTTAACAGGATCGGTTTTGGTCCTGGTTCCCTGTTTTTCCGGTTGAGCCGGCCTGGCCAGTCCGATTTTTAAAAAACTGGTTGTGGTGATCTATGTCATTTATACGTACCGCTATAAGTATTTATGCCTTGAAAATTAACAGCTTTGCCACTTAGCAGCTGTCTTTCGAGTTAAGTGCTGCCATTTATGAAGCAGATTTTTCCGATTGTGTTGCTGATGTCACAATGCAAGGCCATAAATTAGTTTGTGTTTGTACCTAGTATTTTATTTTATTTTATTTTTGTGTAATTCATACAGTTAAGATAGCCATAAATATGCTCTCGCGAACAATTTGGGTGGATTATTTATAAGGTTTCCATGAGCTCAACTTCAAATTTTTATGGGTTTGGCGTTGAACTATTCTTTATGGTATCTTCTTCACTTGCTCAGATTCCACACCAATGTTGAGAAATGGAGAAACCGGAGATTGGATTGGAACCTTTCAAGGGCATAAAGGTGCAGTTTGGAGTTGTTGTCTAGATAAACACGCTTTACGTGCTGCCTCTGCATCTGCGGATTTTTCTGCGTATGTGGTCAAGTTCTTACATTTATTGAATTTAAAATATTCTATGAATGGAAATTAGACCTCTGTTGTGGAATCGATATATCATTGAATCACTTATTTGACACTTATTTGTGATATATGATTGGCAATCCATGAAACATGAATACTCCTAACAGAGTGGTGTGTTTTGTAACCGTCATGTGTCGTGTCAGACAGAGACAGTCCTCAGACCCTCCAGTACGTGCCTGTCATGCCACGTGGTGTGTCCTATTTCTATATAATTTTTTATATTTTTGATACTCAAGGATACTATAGGAACATTCTTTGTGCATTATCCAAAATGCCATTTGGCACTTGGCCTGTATTGTTCATTATATTATAGTTTTAACAACCAAGGAACATGTTCTTGGCACATAAAGGACTCCCATTTCGTAAATTTTGGAAGAACATTTACCTAAAAAGGTCAAAATAATTTGATAAAAGTTCTGCCAACTTCATGTCAAATTTTGTAACGCCCCGAGTTCCGCGGACCCGGAACGCTACGTCATCTTCTCTTTGCCCTAATTTAACTGAAAAGTTTGGCGGAATAACTAATTTTTAAAATCACATTTAAAATTTGTGAACGTTAACGGCAATAAACCTCATTAGAATTAATTTAAAGAAAATTTATTAAACTTTAAAACTCAAGTTTGAAATAGCGGAAACGACAAGGTAAGTTCATAACGTTCAAATGAGTGAAATCTAAAAGTAAATTAAAAACAATTAACCACTATTATTCGTTCATGCCACCACTGCCCATCAAACTCGGCCGTCTCCAAAATCTGCAAATATGGTTAAAATAGTGGAATGAGCATTTCGAAGAAATACTCAGTAGACTCATCGCCAGTAATTAATTTACAGAATAATTGAACACATAATTATGCAATTTATACAGTGATATTCTCATGGGCTTATTTTCTTTGAAAAATCATAGGCTCTTTAAAATCATCGGGTGTGGGTAGTCTGTCTCATGCATTTAAGCAAGTAAGTTATGCATAACATCATCTTATCTCATAAGAGATTCTCTTTCTTCTCATGCAATTAAGCATATAAGTTACGACAAGCATAACAACATAATCTATCTCATAAGAGATTCTCATCTTATGCATTAAAGCATATAAATCACATAAAATCACATAATACATGCAATTATAATTTAAACTAATTAATGAGGGCGAGTCTACCTCAATCTATCTCGATTTGCGTGAAAAGTGGAGCGGGAAGAAAAATCTCAGTTCCTCAATCGTTCATACGTTTCGTCTAGCCAAAAATAGAAAATAAATTTGAATTAGCGTTTCGGAATTTTTAAAGATTAAAAACGATAAAAATAAGGTTTAGGGACTCAATCGGAATTTATTAAAACTGGAAATAAAAGTTTAAGGGCTAAAATTGAACTTTTCTGAAATAGGGACTCAATTGAAAATCTATTAAAACAGAAAATAGGAATTTAAGGACTGGAATGGACATTTTCGAAAACTGAGGCTGATTTGTTTTAAAACATAATTTCTGGGGCTGTTTTCATTAAAAATCGAACTTTGGGACTGAAATTGATAGTTTTAAAACTTGGAGGACTGAAATAAACTAACTTCTAAACTAGGGGCTAAAAGAATAATTTTTGAAAAATCAATTTAATAAAAAAAACACTTCTCTCTCTCTTTCTCGCGTTCGAGAGCAGAGAGAGAGGAGAGGCGACGGGGAGAAGGCTTCGCCCCTGCCGTCGCTTCCGGCCGGCGTCGCGTGGGGACGCCGGTGGCGTGGGGGTGACTGGGGGTGATTTTTGGCGACGGGCTAAGAGGGACCGAGGCTTGGAGGTGCGGTTTTCCTTGGATTTTCCGGCGGCGAACCGGCTAGAAGGTGGGTCGAGATCAAGGTAAGTTTGTGGGCTTCCTTATTTCTTGGTTTTTGTTTTGATTTGGGGTTCAATTTTTGGGTTGGAGGAGGATTGTCGACTGGTGGTTTTGCGTTGTGGGATGGGTGGCTGCAAGGTGTGTGTTTGCAGTCGGTGTTGGCGGTTTTCTGGGCTAGGGAGATGGTGGCTCGCAGAAGGTGGCCGTGGTGGTGGTTCAGTTGGGCAGCTTAGGTGTTGGTTCTGACTGTGGCGTGTGGTGGCTCTGTGGGTTGGACAGTGGCCGTGTGTGGCCGTGTGCTATGGTCTGCAGGCTGGAGGTGATGGTGTGGATGCTAGAAATTGGTTTTCTAGCATCACACGTGAATGAGGCTGGGAATTGAATGCAGGGAGGAGAGGAAATTTTGAAGTTTCTTACCTTTTGGCTATTGGCTGCGGGAGTGAGGTTGAGGGGGAGAGGTTGGGGTATATATACAGTAGGAAACTAGGGCACGAATCCCTAGGGTAGTAAACGGACCAGAAATTCGGGCCGGAAGGATTTTCTAATTGGACTTAAGGAATTGGGCTTAAAATAACCCTAATTGGACTAATGGATTATTGGGCCGAAATAATAATCTATCGTATTAACTTCGAATTTAAACGATAAGGAATTTAAAATATTCGAAATTGGATTCGATTCAAATTAATTTAATAACGGCTAGACGAACGCGTTTTTACTTTTAAAACTCGAGTTTAAAGTTTAACGACACGTTTCAAGAAACATAATTAAAATTCTCGGTCGCTACAAATTTGTTATACTTCTAATATTTGTATCTTTCTGTCTCTAGCTGTATTAATTTATAGAAATACTATATAACTGAAAGTATTGAAAAGATATTAAAAATTTAAAAGATATACTTTATAAGATTTCACCAACAAAAATTAAAGCTAAAAAGGTATTCATTTTAATAAAATGAAAGTATAAAATAATAGATATACTATATAAATGTACAATGTAAAGAATATTAATCGATGTATCTTTGTCCTAATAACATGTGCCAGCATGTCCATGTCTGTGCTTCTTAGCTGTCAACAAACTGCAAATAGAGCCTTAGTCTCTGTAAATTTGTAGGTTTGGGGCATCCTGTCTATCTTTGCAGTATGCATTAATGCTACTTGTGGGTCTATGTTATTGTTTTCAGGAAATTATGGGATGCGTTAACTGGGGGTGAATTGCATTCATTCGAGCACAAGCACATAGTTAGGGCATGTGCCTTCTCAGAGGTACTTTTGAACTATAAATAACGGCTTTAAACATTTGAATCAATTTTCTTTCTATTTCTTCATTTTCCGTAAGGATTGCTGGACATCATTTGAATAGCTTTCAAAGCAAAAATTAAGTTTTATTTAGTGTATTTTGGTAGGTTTGCAAGCCACTCCCGGTTGCCAGGTTCATGCAGCCTTTTCCTTTTAAATTTCAGTTTCTTAAATAAATCATTGATATGCTAAACCTAATCCACATATGGTTGCTATCAACATAAACAAGCCACTATTGACCTTTAGGCTTCAACATAGGTTGGTTGGAATTTTTTACTCAATATGTTTCTTATGTTATTGTTATATTTACCTGACAACTGTTGAAGGATTATGTTATTTGATTAAATTTCAGGATACCCACCTTTTACTAACTGGAGGTGTTGAAAAATGTCTTCGAATATTTGATTTAAATCGACCTGATGCACCCCCTGCAGAAGTTGAAAAGTCTCCTGGGTCTGTTAGAACTGTTGCTTGGCTGCACAGTGACCAAACTGTATTAAGTTCCTGCCTCGATATGGGTGGGGTGAGGTACGTGGTCGGAAAAATTTAAGTTATTTATTTCTGTAATTTAAGTCACTACCTGTAAATCTATCTCATGCTCACAGGTTTAGCACTTCTTAGAACTTGCACCTTACTGTACATTATTTTTTACCCTAACTAAACTCGTACTAAAGAATTTTCAGAATTTTTGTTAGAATTAATATATAGAGATATTATTTCTTTGTAATTGAGTGATTCTATTGCTGTCACTTCTACTTGTGTTTCTAAAACTTCAGTTTTTATTGACATTCAATATATCAATTCCATTAATATTCTATGAATTGATCGCCTAGGTTGTGGGATGTGAGAACTGGCACAATTGTTCGAACACTTGAGACCAAGTCTTCTGTAACCAGTGCTGAAGTGAGTCAAGATGGACGTTACATAACAACCACAGATGGGTCAACTATTAAGTTCTGGGATGCAAATCAGTAAGTCTCTCCCTCCCTCCCCACCCGTGTTTTCTGTAGAGGTCATTTTGGGTCAACCAATATTTAGCTCCACATTTGGACCAAAACACTTGACGGTTCCAAGGATCAGGATGAATATTGCTTTCCTTGCCCGCCATCCTTTTTGGCAGGAAATGCACAAGCATAGCTATGTTTATGTTGGTTTGCTTCTCTAACGATGCGTTTACACTTTTATCAGCTTTGGATTGGTGAAGAGCTATGATATGCCCTGTGTTGTCGAATCAGCTTCATTGGAACCTAAATATGGTAATAAGTTCATTGCTGGAGGAGAAGACATGTGGATTCGCGTGTTTGATTTTCATACAGGGGCAGAAGTTGGTGAGTCCTATTATACTTGGTTCATTTTTGATCCTTCTTGCTCACCAACATTCTGTCATACTTTTCTATTCTGGGATCTTTTTCGACAATCTTTCTTTCTCCCCCTTTTTTCTTTCCTTTTTGTCACCCACTGACAGTGGATGTGAGATGACTGTAGTTGCATCATCTATTTTCTAGTGCATCCTGACCAAATTAAGCTGTTAAGAAACAAATTTTGTATATAGCAAATCCTTGCCATTATTGGCTTCTTTTGTGAGAGAATCCCCGGTCTCTGATTGAAATGCTTGACATTTTGCATCTAATCTTTTAGTTTAATTGACTTGAGAAGTTAATACTAACAGCACAAATCGTTCTCTTAACCTTTTTTATGTGCTTATCATTAGTTTCATAACCTCCCCTCGTTGTTTCTGTAATCGTTAATACTACTAATATTAGTCTCTTCTGGATATAATGTGAACTGATTCTTTCATGGAATATTTCCTAAGCTGTTCTTGCGCATGTTCTTTTGTCATAGGATGCAACAAAGGTCACCATGGTCCAGTGCACTGTCTTCGTTTCTCTCCCGGAGGTGAATCTTATGCCTCAGGATCAGAAGACGGGACCATCAGGGACTCACAAGGAGCTAAACTCTTCAGCTGCTAATGGAGAGTTGAAGGATGGAGCCGATGAAATTACTCACCAGATGGAGAAAGTCGATATTGCCAAAGAAGCGAAAAATGATGGCAGTGAAAAGACAGTCGAGGAAAAGACAACCGTTGCTAACTAAGATCGTGTTTTGCCAGACCGCATGTTGTAAGCGGAGCCTAATTTTCAGAGATTCAACTTACTGGAGAATTACACCCGGCTTATTTACAACAGGGGGTGTATTGTACTGTTTTGTTTCAGTTTACTATCACAGTACTAGGCAAATCTTTTAAGCCAAATTAGTTTCAACAGAATTCCAGTATATTTCTTTCATAGAACAAATGCGTGCACCATAATTTTTTGACCATGATTGGCTAAGCTTAAATACTTTTAAGTACATAAGTTAAAAAAAATAAATAATCTTCATATTCATTTAGGGTCCGTTTGATAGCAAGAGTGGAAAATGAGTGGAAATGAATTGAATTGCAGGGAATTGAATTGCCTGAAATTGTTTTACCGGGAATTGAATTAAAGGTGTTTGATTGGTATAATTTTTCACATTTTTATTATAATACGTTTGGCTTTATTTTTTATACAAATTGTCAATTAAATGAATAAATTTTTTTCCATTGGAGACGAAATATGTTTAGATTGTCAAAAAAAAAATAAAAAAAATAAAAAAAAAAAATTTATTTTTTATTTTTACGTTTAGCTTTATTTTGTATGAAATTTATCAATTAAAGGGATAAATTTTTTTACACTTTATCTTAGAATTTGTTCATATTCATTTAGGTCAACAAAGAAGGCTGGAACAGGACATTTGATCTTCACCGTCTGTCCAATCTGATCTAATCCGTAAATCGCGTTTGGCCCCACCAAAATTCGGTCCACCTACTCCCACCGACCCCACAACCTTTTTAACCACCAACCAAAAAGCCATTTCGGGGTTGGTAAAAACCACCAACCGCCGCGCTTTAAAGTCAACTCCAGCTCCAGATTTCCATCCTTCCAAAGAATTAAAAAATGCCACCAGCACAATCAGAAACAGCAGCTGCACAGCCGACGGCACCGCCGCCTCTGAACTTCTGGGGTGACATGCCGGAGGAAGAATACTATTCTTCCCAAGGAGTCCGCAACACAAAATCGTACTTCGAAACCCCAAATGGCAAACTCTTTACTCAATCATTCCTCCCACTTGACACCACCCAGCCCATCAAGGCCACCGTGTATATGTCTCACGGTTACGGTTCCGACACCGGGTGGCTCTTCCAGAAGATCTGCATCCACTACGCCACCTGGGGCTACGCCGTCTTCGCCGCCGACCTCCTAGGCCACGGCCGATCCGAAGGGATCTGTTGCTACCTAGGGGAAATGGATAAGGTGGCTGCCTCCTCTTTGAGCTTCTTCAAGAGCGTGAGGTTTAGTGATGAGTACAAGCATTTACCGGCTTTTCTGTTCGGGGAATCCATGGGTGGACTTGCCACCATGTTGATGTACTTCCAATCGGAGCCTGGAACTTGGACCGGGTTGATCTTCTCCGCCCCTCTCTTTGTAATTCCAGAACCCATGAAGCCCTCTAAGGTAAATTGTTATTCAAGTACTGTACTGATTTCATTTGAATTTCTGAGAATTCAGAGAGGTATAGAAGTTTCAATTGATTAGCCTTATTTAATCGATTACAATTACAATGGTGGTCTGTCTTCAAAGGTACATTTATTCATGTATGGATTGCTATTCGGATTAGCTGATACATGGGCCGCCATGCCGGACAATAAGATGGTAGGGAAGGCCATTAGAGACCCCGAAAAGTTAAAGATTATCGCGAGTAATCCAAGAAGATACACCGGGAAGCCTAGAGTTGGAACAATGAGAGAGATAGCAAGGCAATGCGAGTACATACAAAACAATTTCCACAAGGTAACAGTGCCATTTTTGACAGTCCATGGGACTTCGGACGGAGTGACTTGCCCGTCCGGGTCGAAAATGTTGTACGAGAAGGCAAGCAGCGAGGACAAGAGTTTGAAGGTGTACGAAGGAATGTACCATTCATTGATCCAAGGAGAGCCTGATGAAAGTGCAAATCTTGTCTTGGCAGACATGAGAGCTTGGATTGATGAAAGAGTTGAGAGGTATGGTCCGAAGTGTTAATGGCACTGAGTAATTGTCATATTATGGGCTTTTATCAAAATGTTTTTATAGTTTGAGGCTGTTATGATAATTGAGAAACATGAATATAAATAAATGTTGAACTTATATATAATGAGGAATTTGGATAAAATGGATTCTATTTATTACCGAAGACTCGGATGGTAGAATTTTGTCTTGTTTCATTGATAGAGAACAATTTTAGCATTCTCGATAGATATTATGCAATGGAAAAGGAAATATTGATCGTCATGTTTAAATAAGTAATGTTATTACTTGAGTTGATATTAAGTGGATGAATATTGAAATATTCGAGGTCCTCGTGATTTTAATTATTTGAGTTTTCTTTAAAGTTTGATAGTTTAGTTTGATTTGAATTTCTGAAATTCGAATTGGCATTGGCAGACATTGAACCTTGTTGTACAGAATCAATGTACAAGTAGGTTAATTCATGTAATATATTATATATAGTGTGGTTTTTTTAAATTCAATTAAGGTTATGTTTGTTTATTTAGATATCTTTAATGACATATTTGTAAATTTGGTGTTTTTTTTTTGTAACCATCATGCAAAATGAAGTATACAAAATATAAGGGGGCGCTCTCTTCGTGTTTCAGTTTTGTGTTTTGAGTTTTAAATTCGTTTTGTGTTTTGTGTTTTGGGTGTCCATTTTAAGATTGTTGAAAACTCGTTCTTTTTGTCGTTTTGAAAAAATATTTTCCGACCCATGTTTTTTTAGTTTTGGCAGATTTGTGAGAAAACAGCCAAAACGTAAAAAAATTGTTTTCTGTTTTCTTCACAAAATTTTCAGTCGTTTTGAAAAACTCGTTTTCGAAAATGGGAAAGAGAACGCGTTTTTAATGTTTTGAAAAATAGAAAACGGTCCGAAAACAACAAAGAGAACGCCCCCTAAATTTCTAAAATATGGTACTGTATATGAAATAGTAATTACACTTTCTAGACAATTGTATTTAGTAAATGGATTTCCCTTTTAATTTTTATTTTGTTAATCGTGTTGATTGATTTCATGAATTCTACATTCAGTTTTCATTATAGTTCTGCTAATATTTTTGTCTGTAAACAAAAATAAGTTACAGAAAATATGTGCCAAACTATTGCTTAGCAGCATTGGATATAGTAAATAGTAAATCTGAATTTCCAATCAGTACATGAAATGAACATAAAGTTTTGCTACATGGTTACTGGTACACAAGAACACACTGCACTTTAGGGAAAGTGAAACACAACACGAATTCAAATAGCTAAACAAATCAAATAATTAGGGAACATAAGATAGAGACCGGGATTGAATCATCTACATCATCCTCCCAGTCACCCAATGCACTTCCAAATCAAAACAAAATCGATAAGAGTGACTTCTGAAGGAAACGAGGCACGAAAAAACAGAGGATTGCGAATTACTAATATTAGTCGATCCTTCTATGCTGAACCAAATTCAGCAGACCACTTCTCGTGCTTTTCAATATCAGCTGCTGAAACACTTGGTTGAACCTTAGTCAAGGCTTCTAAAAAGTCGCACATTGCAACAGGATCATTTGAAATCTCGTCCTTGGACATGTTCTTGATCTCATCACGTGTCTTTCCTGCTATCTTACGCCTCATGCCATTCAAAGAAGCATCCCGGCAAACATTTGTTAGATCGTCTCCACTGTATCCCTCTGTCTTACGAGCCACTGCATCAATATCCACATCCGGAGACACCTGATTCGCAGCATGTAAAATATTGCAAGTAAACAAATGAATAATGATCTATAGTTGTCAAATGAAGAAATTATGCCCCTGTTTGGTAGCCATTTTTTTCAAAATACATTTTTTTCTCTTCTTTTCAATAAAATAATGTTAAACTTTTTCTTAATTTTTAACAATACATTCTCCATCCATCAACTATTCAAAAATGCATTGTCTCCCAAAAAATGGCTACCAAACAGGAGCTATATCCTACTTTCAAGATTAAGAACTATATAGAAGTGAGAATTTTAATACTAAATACAAATTCCTACCAAGTGATCCAGAGAGAACCGCATGGGGTAAACCCTTGCATTTTGTTTGGACGAATTATTAACATATATCTGCTTTGGTTTATCAAAATCTTCATATGATAAAAATTAAAACACAAAAACGTTGCGAACTAACTAAAAAATTTTAGATTTGTATTAATTGCTAAATTATAGAATTATAAATCAACAAATTGGTTTTCCTCAGCGAGTATGAGCAATGATGATGCCAGCACAAGAAAGCATTCTTGCAGCCATGCCAAGCAGTTTAAATATTATTCGAAGTCCAGTGGGCAAATTCCCAAATCATGGTTTTATGAATATCCAATTAGACCTTTAAATGAAACTTGCAGTGCCACGTGGCAGGCAAGACTTACCTCAACAGTTTTCAAATTGATCTTTATAAGCGCCTTGCGACTCTCAAAATTTGGAAGTGGAATGTATATTCTCTTCTCCAGCCGCCTCCTGCATTAATCCTTAATGTATCATATTAAATAAGCAGCCTACTTAAAACCTCAAGATATATAAGCAAATACAAAGAAAGTGAACGAAACAAAGACCAGACCTCAATGCCTCATCTATATCCCAAGGAAAATTTGTAGCAGCTAAAACCATCACTATCTTGCGAGTACCATCTTCATTGGTGGAAGAAGCGTTGACACCATCTACCTGAACTAGAAGCTCCGACTTGACCCGTCTAGATGATTCGTGCTCTCCTGATGCCCTACAAATTGGTTTCATACACAAGGGGGTCAACATAAATACATATGAACGCACATGAATTCTCACACACGGTAGTAAATAAGCTTTCCGGTTTCATCAAGTACATATACAGGTAGTTTGTGTCTATAAGGTATTAAAGCAAGCAATAGCAGATTTATGCCATGCATGCATTCGTGTACCCCACCTCACATAACTACTGAAATAACTGTAGAAAGAGAATAAACACAGGCAAAATGGCTCACTAGGCAAAGGAAAAAATTGCCTTCACAAAATAATAATATTCTCACCCTCGAGAATTGCAAAGAGAATCAATCTCATCAATAAATATTGTACTAGGAGCATGAGCTCTTGCAAGATCAAACAAACACCGGACCATTCGTTCACTCTCCCCACGCCATTTTGAAGCCAGGGTAGCAGAAGAAACGTTGAAAAATGTCGTGCCACACTCAGTAGCAACAGCTTTAGCTAGAAGCGTCTTCCCAGTACCAGGAGGGCCAAACATGAGTACACCTTTCCATGGTCTTCTAATTCCCTGAAACCAAATACATTTAGATGATGTAATGTGATAAACCATGCATGTAGGGAACAAGAAACAAATTACATTAAGTATGAACAATCTCTATTTTATGTCTGGATATATAAATTTCTCCCTACATGTAAGGAACAAAAAATGAACTGCCCAGAGTACTTCCAGTATCATGCAACATGAAATCAGCTATTAAAAGATCAGAACAAAATTTGAGATATACTCCAGCTTACATTATGTGTATCATCACGCATCAGAGATTTCATCATAACAAACTAACGGCATATTTAGACTACTAAAACTACAGAGTATCTAGATGACTTTGTGGAACATGGGATTAAACGAAATCGAAGTAAATTACTCAGCTTCAACCAATATCTGATACCTGGAAATACTCAGGCATCCACAGTGGAAGAACCACAGCTTCTTCTAGAAGTCTTTTTGCTTCGCTCAACCCAGCCACATCATCCCATCTGACACCAGGACTGGTTTCCAAGACATCCCTTTCAAGCATAGCAGCCAAGTCTCCATCGGGCCCTTCATATTGCACCTTCTTTGACTTTCCATCCTCAACATCATCACCATTCTAAAAATCGCAACAAAAATGAGAAAGAAGCCCATGAATAATAATATTATTATTAACTAATAGTGAATACAGAAGCCAGCACCCTAGAGTAAATAAGATATCGATTCCCTCAGTAGATATGCTAAAGTAAACATTTCGACACTCTTTTGACTGGGAAAAACTAAGGTCTCCGGGAAAGATTTCAACATTCCTATAGCATAATTAATCTCCATTGTGCAGGTCACTTGGGAAACCTTACAAGCTAGGAAATTTGTGCATAAACTTTGCAAAATACATGTCCAATTTAGGATATTAAGAGAACAGAACAGAGAAGACGAATAAAAAGGAGCAACACTTCAGGTAAGTTGATCTATTTACAGGATAATTAAAAAAAAAAAAATTGTAGGTACCGTAATTTGATAAATAATTAATTATTAAACTACTCAAAAAGTTAATAATGTTTGTCGAAAGACATTGAGAACAATGTTTGACATTAAGTTGTAAAAGAAATATTTTGAAGATTAAAACACGGATACCACGTTCAAGCCATAATTAAATCACATGATTGGAAATCAGCTCAAAATTCTAAACCAAGAAGCCTCTTAATAATCAATCTGATCAATCAGCCAAGTCTGTCGGAATATGTGCAATTAGAAACTTCATATATATCTTCATTCAACTTGACAACATCTCAGATTCTCTAGCATTGAATCTATGTATTTATTTGTATAGATTTTAACATCAAAAGGAATATTGAAAAGGAAAACAAGTAAAATTAACTCAACAAATCTTGGAGACTTTGACAACTATAAACCCTTTATTAAAGCATAGGTCAGAGGGTACTACAGCTAAAAAAACTCAAAGCCCATGCGATCAGGATCAGATTTCTCAAGGATCTTCATGGACAGTTCTTACCCTGGAACAGAAACAATAACCATGTACTATAAATGATCACTACGCTAATCACTCAGGAACCTGGATATCCCCATCTTCAATTTCATATTGGAATTCATCAAAATAAAGGACAGGTGAAATTTTTTAATCATATTGCGTCGTAGTATAAAATATATTTAAATTTTAAAAGGCTAGTAGGATAGGTTGAATTCAACTTTTCTAGGAAAAGTTTGTAAGAGTAGATGTTCGAAGCAAAAGCTTAGATATTGGATTAGGAAAGGCTGCAATAAAATTTATGGGCAAGCACTTCAAGAGTATCCGGCCTGAACTAACACTTGTGCTGGGCTTCAAAAGATAACAATGATAAACAATCTTCCTTGACCAACCACATTAGAATCAATTGAACACCCAGTTTTTTGTTATCTTGTCTCATATCAAAACGGAAAGGAGAAGAATTGTGCCATACAGTACCAGAAAAATCAGTGATGAATAAAATGAACTAATATATCACAAAATTTCTAATTAAGACACCTTAAATATTTTCTACATTAATTGCTAATTAGATTTATAGTTGGAATGCTAGTTCAATTTAATGGCTCTGCCAATAACATTGTCATGGGTTTTTGTGTCTTGTGAATAGTAATACTTCCTATTCTTTCCAACTACTAATAAGGGAAGGGTGGCGTTCCCCAATTTAGCTAACAATATCTCAAATAGAATTCTAGCCACTTGATACTCACAAAAAGCAAAAGAAATAGTTCAATAACCTGTACCTCATAACAGAAATAGGTATAGAACATACTGTTTCCAACCTTTAAGTAATAGAACCAACATCGTTAAACAAACTACATCTCCAGCAGAAGAACTTACTACTGAATCTGCTTTTCCAGAGGTCGACTTCCCAGTTCCTTTCTTCGCAGTAGTTGATGCTCGAACTCCTGTGTTGGACTTACTAGAACCACCTGTCCTTCCTCCACGGCCTGCTGTTCCTGTTTTCGTGGAACCCCCACGGGCCCAAGTCGCGTCTTGTGGTGACTTCCTCATGCCAACTTGACCAGTTCTTGTAGGTCTTCTACTCGAAGGATCTCGAGTAGGTGGTCGCCACACATCGGGATCATCCATTGGAGCACTCGATGACACTGGATACTCGTCCAATGGCTGAAATACAAAGGACGATTTCGTCGAAATTGGAGGTGAATTAGACCGCCTGCCAATGGGAACCTCTTTAAATGACCTTTTCTCTGCATCTAATTGCTTCACGACCTCCGCTTCTTCTAAAATAGCTTTCTTTACATTCATCCACTTCGTTCGCAGTAAAGGGTCCTCGACTGTATTTAAATGCCTAAAGTTGGAAATGTAAAGATCAAAATGTAAGAAATATTAACAAAAGATTTCAGCACGAGGGTCTTAACCACCACAATTTTAACTTAAATACATAGACTACTTTTATGAATTGATAGTTTGGCTTTATAAATAATGGATAAGACCACAGGACAAGCTAAACCACCCCACCCCCTCCAAAAAAATATAAAAACATCAGCAAAATTTTGACCATGGTTCTTATCTCTACTTTCCCCGCATTTCAATACGAGCAAGTTAAAAACCTATCAAATTCGACTCTGAGTTCAGAACATTTTTCCACATAAAGAGACAAACAGCATCAGAATTTACAAATTGAAGCTCCGATTTCAAATAAAAGGTACAAATCTAAATCAAACCATTTCGTCAAATTTAAAATTCGTACAGATGCAACTGAATGTAAAAACATACAAACGAAAGAAAAGGGAAAAAATGTAAGATTTTGAAATTGAGACATATACTTGTTGATCTGAGCAATGGCGCCATCGAAGAAGATAACTGAAGTATCATACAGTCCTTCCAGAGCGTATTCTCTAGCCAACTTCAGGTGATCTTGCAATCCCTCCAGCGTCGAGGCCCCCATTATTTATGTATACATACAATCCTCTGGAATCAGAATATATGCCTAAATTTCTAAAAATCCAGAGGATCTAAACGAATTAGATATGTAAATAACCAACTTAAGGAAGAAATTTTGGTCGGAGTTGAAGCAATGGAAATGGGCAAGAACGGCGACGTTTATATTGTATCCAGGGCCGAAGGAAGTAAAGGAAATTACAATTCTATCCTTGGGTTCATTTTAATTAGGGAAGTAAGCCAGATCGAAAAATCAAACTGAAATTGTATTTTAGAAATGTTAGTTTGGCGCCACATGGATCTATCAACGAAATGATTTTGAAACAAATCGTTCCGATAAAAAATGGTTTGGTTTAGGTTTGAGAATTTTAATTACGATTTAAAACTAAATCGGACCATCGAAAAAATATATAAAAATAAAAAATAAAAAATTTTGAAAATTCATCCAAAATTTCAAATATGTAAAATTCAATAGTTTTGTCATTTGTGAGTATTTTGTTTTTTAATTTCTAATTTTCTACTACACACACACACACACACACACACACATATATATATATATATATATATATATATATATATATATTATTATTATTACTCAATAATCCTAATTTATATTTTACATATAAATTATAATAATCTCAATTTTATGTTTTTCAGTCCAATAAGAATAGAATAGATAATTTTATGGCTCAACTGCCCAATGGCCCCAACTCATAACAACATAACTCATAACTCATACATTTTTCATTTTAATTGAAAATTAAAGTATCAATTATCCAACACAAAACCTAATCATTCCCTTCTCGTCATTCCGTTCCAGTGTCCATGATTCTAGGATGATTGATACTTGTATATGCGAAAAGAATTGGTTGCAAACTAAGAACGGACCTATAGTACTGCGTTATTATTTAGATGAAGTGAAAGTATTGGATGATTCAATGAAAGTTGTGGCAAGTGATTTATATTTTTTATTATCATATTTTTGAAGATTTTTTTATCTATCTAGTATCTAATACTATGATGATGTAATAAATGCGTTTGTTTGACTATGCAGATGATGAATTATATGTGACACTAATTGATGTTTGAGTATATGTGAGAAATTAAGTTCGTAACAACATACTATGGTAAACTTGTGTAATTGTTATGTTTAGATATTATAAACAATTGTTTTATTATTGTGGTTGGTTATTCTCTCTATCTAATCAGTAATTTTTTTTTTTTTGTTTAAGATATGATGATCACGAGATCTTGTTGGACATCATTATATTTTTTGGGTTTTATATTTAGTTTAGTAGACTTATATTGTAATGTTATCGTAACGTCATTAGTCTAGAAAGGCGAACAAAAACTATGTTTTAGTTTATTGTGATTTCACTTTGATTTAGTTGATATTTAAATTTATAGTAGATATATTTAGTTTGTTTTAGATTTATTGCTACTAAAATATAAATATATATTGAATTCAATTAATTAATGGCATAAAGGTAAACAGACAAAAAAATATACGGTGAAACCATCGGTTTAAAATCGGATCAAACTGTTAAGTTTAGGTTTAAGTTTTTTTTAAACCGTTTAAAATTGTTTGGTTTAAGTTTGGGTTTTTTCTCAAATCGGTTTAAACGATTTGGTTTGAAAATCTGTTAAAAATCGATAAAATCGAACCGCTTATACCCCCAATTTTAATCGCTGGTCATTAGGGGAAACTGTGAACTAAATAATCTCTATGAATTTATTTATTTTAAAAATTCTTTACCAATTTATTCTAGTAATAAAGAAAAGGATTAATCCATATGTACAGAGCAAAATTTCACAGGGCCTTACTAGAATACTCTCATGATGTAGAGCTCACAGTAAAACAAAAATTGGCAAAAAATACCCCACCCCTTCCCCCACTAATCACTATGTGTGTGTTCTGGCAAGACCCTGTGAAATCTTATTCTGTACATCAAACAGCGTCCGAAAGAAAAATATGATGAAATAAAAATATATTAATTGAACTTAAACTCTTAGCTTAACCTTTTTTTTAATAGTAAATATATTTCATTTTTATTTACATCATATTGATGACTGATCTCATATCCCATTAAACATGATAAAAATATAAATAAGATTCTCTTGTCACATCAATTAAGGAAAGTTTTTATTTTATCCACTAAAAATATGAGATCGATTTCATTATTCATATAACATTACAAATTGAATATTCACCATTTTTTGTATTAAGTAAAATGCATATGTTACTGTATAACAGTCGACATTATTGTTTTGAGCCTTTTGGGGGTGGGGTGGGGGGGGGGGGGGGGGAATAAATTTAAATTTTAGAAATGTGATTTTTTTAGAGAATGTGTAGTTAAAAAAATAAGA
This sequence comes from Osmanthus fragrans, assembly GCA_019395295.1. Taxonomy (NCBI): domain Eukaryota; kingdom Viridiplantae; phylum Streptophyta; class Magnoliopsida; order Lamiales; family Oleaceae; genus Osmanthus; species Osmanthus fragrans. The sequence goes on from JAEDXY010000055.1 coordinate 668,935, forward strand.
ATAAAATTTTGATTTACCTATAAAATTATTTTATTGAAAAATATGTAGTTAAAAATGAGTTTTTGAAACAATAGAGCCAAACATATGCTATTTTTCTATGAGTTATATTGCCCCTGTCCGAGCCCCATGATTTCATTTTTTTTTTTTTTAAAAAATATTGTCAACAACACATTCTCCCGACAAAATAATTTATATGTATATCAATTTTTTTCTCAACCACACATTCTCGAAAAAAAAAAAATTACTATTACAAAATCTATTTTTCCAATATAATGAAACTCGATAGAAATGATTGGACATTGCTAGTAATTTACGAATTGTTATTTCTTATATCATTGTCAATCATATCATCAATTGAGTATGCCGTTTTTGTAATCCAAGATTCAAATGTGTGGATAGTCATTAATGATGCTTATAGAACTTTTGTTAACGTCTTAATCTGATTTTCTCCAAAAAGAAAGAAAGTGAAAAGAGAAAGTAGTAGTCTCATTTCCGCCTCAGTGTGTTTGATTTTTGAATTGCTGAACAAGTCGAAAATAATGATTCATCGTCTCTCTTTTGAGTTTGGTTGGATTATATCAAAACGTGGAGATCATTATCATTACTAATTTAGTTTATTTGCAAATTGAATGGCATGGCATTTTTGGTGAATAATTAACAAAGTTTTGACATATATGGAGCTCAATATTAATAAAAGATATGTTTCCTTCTCGACTACGCGCTTGTTTGGGTTCCAAGTTACTCGAATTATAATGTGATAGAATTTAGCGGTGAAAAAATAGTAGGCATTTATAAGTGTAAATCTTGTGCTCATTCGTTATCCTCTTGCTGGTTATTTTAGTGAAATTCTATTTACTTTGAGTGTGTTTTGAAGTTTTAAGATTGACCCCAAACAACATTGAAAAAATATGCGAATTGCATGCTGGAAATCTTGTAAGTGCGAGATTCTGAAGTACAATTTTGCAAGAGTGAAAGTTAAAGGGAGAACACATTGGTAATTCTGTGTGAGCAAAGATTCCTTACAAAAAAGGGGAATGCCACATGTAAGGGAATTTGTAACTTATGCTGTCAAACCAGTTAAGAAAGAGTAAATGACTTGTGAGAATTATTCAGCAAGGCAAAACAAGCAAGTTCAGGTTCAGGAGTGACTCAGATTCCATAGGATTTCTGTCAAAGTTCAGAACTTCATATTAATTACAGAGTAAATTTCATGTTCAGCACTTGCCAGCAAACAAACAGAAATGTAACGATATCTCCACAAAGTAACAGATAACATAAAACAAACAAAAATGTAAAAGAATGATACACCAAAATATAGCTGAAGCACAAAGCCTGCTCAGTTCAGCCAAAATAGTTGCAGCAGCATATGGTAGGGGAGCAAATACGCTGATTTTGTCTTCCACAGACAAATCATTTGTAGTCTCTAATACATCTTTGAGCAATCTCGAACACAATGACCATTAATTGTACAATAAAATAATATGACATCGACAAAATATATAAAATTAACATTGTCTTCCAAAGTAAATTTAAGACAAACAGCTTGCATACGAAAATATACATGCAAAAGAAAGCAAAATGCATTAAAACAATAGAAATCAACCTAAGTTCATTCATGGAGAGAAGTCCCAACTACATTATCACAAAAATGGAGAGAAAGTGTTGTGTTTGTAAAAAATCTAACCGTAATAGGAAAACTTGCCCAAAATACATTTCACTTAATATTGAAGTCCACGCGTGATATAAATAGCCATACATGGACTTGAGAGACTATTGTTACGCCTAGCCACCAAGGCTCCATGTGATCGACCGCTAAAACCCTTGCGATGAAGCTATGTGGATCATTGGAGTCTGAAGTCTGAAGCTGCCAAGGCCAAATCGCCGAAGCAGTCCCATCCTAAAGAAGAAGCCCCGAAATTACATAAAAGGCAAGCGCATATGCCTGCCGAAGCGATAACGCTCAACAAAAGTCAAAATTGAAGCTCAGTCACAGTAAGTGACGACCCACACGTGAAGATCTTGAGTTTATGTATGAGATCTCTTTGAAATGATTGATGGGACCTTTGTAATGAGTAGAATGTCAAGTTTTGTCAGTTTAGGTTGTAAAGTGGCTGTTCCTTGTAAGAGCATTAAATGCGTCACATTATCATGTTCAAATAAATGTCTAGGATTGGATACTTCGGTTAAGGATACGAGGACACATGTATCTTCATCCCATGGACACCATTTCATATGTAATACTATAAATACTCTCTCCTTGTATCATTTAGAGACTAATACAACTCAATACACTTAAAGCTACTCATTGTCTTCTCTCTTGCTGATTATACATTTGCTTTGCTAGAGTTTGGACTACTTTACTTTCTTTGGATGAGGAGAAAGCATAGCTTGTTTGGCGGCTAGGGCAACAATAGTGCCGAACTTCCGGGAGGTGGAGCTGCTATGGGATAATTTCCTCTTTTTATGAGGCTCTTCTACATTCCCCTTGCCTTTGTCAACCCTCTGCTTACTTTTGTCGACCTTCTGAGCCGCATCCTCATCACTTTTTTCAGTGTGATCCTTGCTGAGTCGCTCACGTTTTCCCTTTACATGTTTTGTAGCTCCAAATGAGGGTTGTAAAGCCCTGGAGACTACTGTAGTGGTGCCCTCAATATTGAAGCCATGTTTAGGATGGGGGACTTATTCCTTCCAAAATCATCTATAAATATAAAAGACAATGTTAAATTATGAAAAATGAATTGTGTACTCACATAGGGCTTCGGTGTTTACCTTTCGAGGCCATTAGTCCAAATTCTATAAAATACTTATTTCGATCGATGAGATGATTGAAGTGACATAGCTTCGATGGAAGTCTTTATATGTTCTTTATAACGTCTCACTCTACTTGGTGGAGCTCGAAGCTATTACTTGAAACTATAAAACAAAATAGCGTCAGATAACATCATAAGTAAAAGATAGGTAGTAGAGGGAGACACTCACATGCTTTGGAATAGTGGGTCGGTATCGTGCAAGCCAAAGCCTTATCTCCCTCCACCATCCACTGCCTTCCCTAGCCTAAAACCACGATTCCTTCCACCCATTGGTGGACGAAGGCAGACCTAACACAAAAGGGGCGTGGGGCTCCCAAGGGGTCATGTAGTATCACCTCTTTGACCCTTCCTAAGGATACGAGCCTGAAAAAGTGTTTGAAAGACGTGCAAAGGTAGACGCATACCTGCCTTAAACAAGTATTCATTCACTGCCACATAAACAGGCATGTTCGTAGGCTACGAGGACTAGTATTTCTACATGATCTAGGATCCTAATTTTCTCCCTAAGTTTAGCTAATTTGCTGGAGGTCATGGCAGAAGGGATCTTGGCAGCCCTCCACCCCGCCTCGTAGACAATGAGATCCTCACTCATAGCCCAATAACCCCCATTCGACTAACCAGGCATAGCCTCCTCGCCAACTTTGACGATTGTTACCCTACTACTACTCACATTTAAACCAGATGCCAGTGAAATAAAAGATGGAAATGTTGGGAAAATAGTCTCACGGAAGTTACCTAAATCACCGTAAGAACGTGGTGTCACCGGAGAGTAAAGATCGCCGAAATAATTTGTTAGTGTTTGAGAATTTGAAAATTTTCACAGAAGTAAAGGCTAAAACAATGGCAGGCTTTCAGCTTATATACAAAGGATAAGCAAACCACAACCATTAGATCAAAAACCTAATCCATCTGAAGCGTCCATTCTTAGTTAAATATGAGGCATTGAATTTGCAAAAACATCAAATCATTGGCACCATTGTCAAGGTCATTCAATCAAACCTAATGAAAACTTCACTGTTTCAACTCAAATCAATTTCAGCTTCTAATAAACCTAAAGGAATCTCAACAGTTCAACATTTCCTTGCTTCAGCTCAAATAAACCTCAGTTTCTATCAAACCAAAGGAGCATCGACAATTCAACACTTCCCTGCTAAGGCTCAAATAAGTTCTAGCTTCTATGGAAATAAAGGAGTCTCAACAATTTAGCGCTGCATAAGGATAGGACAACATACAAGAATCAGGTTCAACTTTGAATTTCAATCATGATATAAATATCTACACTTGGACTTAGGGGACTATTGTTGTGTTTGTCAAAAATCTAACCATAATAGGATAACTTGCCCAAAATACATTTCACTTAATACTGAAGTTCACGCATGATATAAATAACCACACATGGACTTGGGGGACTATTGTTACACTTAGCCACCGAAGCTCCACGTGACCAACCCACTAAAGACCTTGTAATGAAGCCATGTGCATCATTGGGGTCTGGAGTCCGAAGCCACCGAGGTCATACCGCCGAAGCAGTCCCATCCTAAAGACAAGCCTCGAAGTTACATCCGAGGCAAGCACATCTACTTGTCGAAGCGATGACGCTCACCAAAAGTCAAAACAGAAGCTCGCCACAAGAAGTGACGATCCACACGTGAAGATTCTGAGTTTTTGTATAAGATCTCTTTGAAATGATTGATGAGACTTTTGTAATGAATAAAATGTTAAGCCATGTCAGTTTAGGTTGTGAGGTGGTTGCTCCATGTAAGATTATTTAATGCGCTACACGCTATCTTTATCTAATGGACATCATTTCATACGTAACACTATAAATGTCACATCCTTATATCATTTAGAGACTAATGCAATTCAATATACTTAAATGTACTCTTTGTCTTCTCTCTTGCTGATTATACATTTGCTTTGCTAGAGTTTGGAGTACTTTACTTTCTTTGAGTTGTTTGTGATCGGTTATTATTACACAATAGTTCCAAAAATATATTGCCGAAACCCTAACATATTTGTCTCGTGTTATTAAGCTTCTCGCACGTCCAAAATCGGAGTATTATCAACTAGCAACTTGTCCAAACGTGTTGAAATTTTCTTACATGTGCACGAGCATGTCTGATATCTGTTGTCTGCGTCACCCTAACAGAAAACAAGATCAACAAAAAGCATTAAACAATTGTGATATTACAATCAGATCTCAGGAATACCATTATACTAACAACGTGAACCAGTACAAATTGAACAATAGCCATCTTAAACTCGACATTAATCTATGCCACGAACGTGTATTAATACTGGGGAAAAGTGAAAGCCAACTCCGTTCATCGACATCCTTTAAGTAAACGTGCAGAAATAAATTGAGGAAACAAATGGTAAACAGGCAAGTATATAGAATGAAATAATATCAAGGCATACATATATCCAACTAATCCACCTTCTTCTCAGCTTCTTTCTTGTACTCCTCCAACTCTTTCAACCACAGATCCCCAAACTCACAATCCTTCCATTGCTCAAACCATGGCCCCCCAAGCGTATAATGTATCGCCTTGGGGAATGTGCTTGGATTGCCCTCAACAAACCTGTTATGTCCGACAAGGAAGTTCCACACAAATGGAATTTCTCCAATCTCATTGTCATCTAACCACTGAAACCTATGAAGAAATGCGCCGGTCTCCTTGTTCACCACTTCAGGGGTTAGCACTATATTTTTCGGGTGCCCACAATTGTACAACACCATTGAAGACCAATTCTTCCTTGGGTACACGGTTTGAACTGCCCCATCCATTTTTGTTGTTTCTTTAGGTGTGTAATCGTGTTGAACACACATTATTGCGTATTTTTCATCAATCAGATCAACTAATTCATTAATATCACGTAAATACAAGAAATCACAATCCACAAACATGGCCCATCCTTCATAATTTGCTAGATATGGAGTTAAAAACCTCGAGAATGAGAATTCAGTGCTCTCTAATTTCCCTCTTTCGCGCCAGTAAACACCCTTTTCTCGCAATTCACATTGCTTGATGGGAAATATCTCAATAGGGATCGAGGATCTCTTCGACAGAGAGTAGCGGCAGACATCATATGCAAGATCCTCCCGCGGATCATACCCTATGAAAATCTTGAATTTTTTTGCATTCGGGTCGAACCCATTTCGGCAATTTCCAATGCCACTGTTCGTATTATTGCAAATTGAATCCGAAACTCTTACCTCAGCACCGTTAGGATGCAAATCTGCGCCACCGGACATTATTTTCAGTCACGAATAACACCCTGCAAAAAAATGCAAGAAACCCACAAAACATATAAAAGAAAAGAACTAAATCAAGCAACTGTATACCACATTTACATAGATATAAGATTTTGTTACTGGTTCGATCTGGTTGGTATATAAAATGGAGAGGGAAAGGGAAAGAAACTTACTTGATTTGTTTAACAGGAAAAAAAAATCCAGATTTTTTCCAGATAAGAAGACAATGAGTCAAAGCTATTATTTGTTGTTTTTTTATGATTGATAGATTGCTCTGGATCACGGATTTATGAGCGTTAAATTTTCTGGACAGCCTGTTTTCCCACTATACTGCTGTTGGTGGATTGTAGAAAGCGTTGCTAGGACAGACGGTAATTTGGGACCTTTTGAATAGCCGTTGATTTTCGTTGACATATTTACTATGTGCCATTTTCAATCGTGGTCGAAAATTGTATATAAATTTATGAAAAATAATATTTGTATACCCCGGATGTACACCTGGATACTCCTCTCAAACGGTGAGGGGCGTAAACCCAAGTGTACAAACGTGTACTATCATTTTAAATTTATATCTTTAAAATTACTTTTATATCCTTGTTTACATTTTGATAAGTCTATATTCAAATTTTATTAAAAAAAATGTAATTATATATATATGTTTTACATTTTCTATCTAGAAATGTAATTTGCATTTCTTTTGCATCTCTCTATTAAAGAGGTTTTCAACCTCTTCGAAAATTTAAATTACGATTTAAATTTATTTTAATTAGAAATTTTCTAAGCTTTCTTTTTCAAGATTGGAACTTCCAATTGGACCAATAATAGTTTCGTTGAAACTTCACCATCTTACATGCCAAATTAGATTGTTCGAGCGATTGACATATCACCTTATAACTACTTCAAGTCATGTCATGAAAGTATTGAATAATCTTATCTTATGGTCCCGTTTGATCCATATTATTTGTAGAATGAAAATGAAAAATATAGTCGTTATGGACTTCACATAAGAGATGAGAAGTAAAAAATGGTGGCTGGATGTAATTGATAACGGTCATATTTTTCATTTTTATGAAGGAAAAATGAGAATTAAACGGGGCCGCATTTCTATTTAAAGACATTAACGTAACCTTTATTTTACTGTTTGTTGTTTATAAGGTGTTGCGTATTAATTATGTGATAATATGTTATGATAGGATTATGAACTGTTTTTTTTTTTTTTTTTTTAACTGGGAGTAAAGTTGAGTGACCAATAATATAATTTAGCCTTAAATGTCTCGCGGCCACAATTGAAGTGTTAAAACAAATCTCCAATTTTTTAAATTTTTGTCAATCAGATTGTCAAAATAAAAGGCGGAGAGAAAATTGCCTAGTTGAAGAATATTTGATCAAACAAAACACCTAGTTAATGAAACTTGAGCGTATGAGACATGAATAAACTGTACAAATTGCAAATAATATATAACAAAACTTTCAGAATATTGAGCAATTTGGTGGTTCAAACGTTCAATAAAAACTGAAAGAAAATTTACATAACCAGCACTAAACGAAGGCAAATATATTATTGACCTCGAAATTTATTTTCATTTTTGTCTTTCAAGATTTTAAAATTAATATAATAAAAGGTTCCTAAATCAAAATCATTAGAACTTTGTGATCTTTTTCGTCTTTAAATAATCTGAACTTGTCACCTTATCGTCTAAAAATACATCTTTCTCACTATTTACAATATAATCCCTATATTTTACCCTTTTTGCATTTAGGACCTATCTCGGATTAAAGCTTTGAAAGTCCCTTCTTCATCAAGTCATCCTCATAATATTGTCAAGACTTCAAATTACAATTATTAAATCTTTCTCATGATTTTGACTTTAATTTTTACACTTTCTAAAATTCGATAAATTGCATGATGTGAATCCATGTAGCAAATACCACGAAAACTCACAAGAAATTGATTTAGGAACCCAAGAACGACAAAGTAATCAAGTTTGGGCTTGATTCGAAAATTTCGAACCAACCAACAAGCACAAATGACGTGTTGACATTTTTGATTGAATATTGAATAATCTCACCCGGTTGATTTGAACATCATAAGAATTAATTTTGATAAGTTCGCAATTGTCCAACGAAGAACAAAGGATTGAAAGCAATATGCATCTTGTTAATATTAATGTCAAAAGTTCTTTCAATAATGAAGAAAAAAACTATTTATACTAACTTAGAAATCTAGTAAAAACGTGCATAAATAACTAGAATAATACAAGTTATGGTAGAAATATAATTCTAGTCCAAATGGGAAAAAATGCGAAAAAGAAAATAAATCTGGCTCGGACATAACCATGCAATCGCGTGATTTATTTTTTCATGTGGCAGCATGGAACAGGTGAAACGCTCCTGTCAACTCTTGATAGGTGTCTGTGCGACGACAAGGGGCTTTGTGCTATGCGGTTGCATGGCACAACTCCAGGCCTCTGTCTTCGTCTACTCGAATCAAGTTGCTCCAAGCCGTTTCGACATTCGATCCCAACACGGAACTTGCCCATTTCTTCTCCAAGATCAACATTTCGTCAACCATAATTTGAACGAGTAATCTCATTACCTCTTTCACGCGCTTTGCCATCGACCGTGTCATCGGTCCGCCTTCGACAATCAACAGATCTTTCCCGGGACTCGATTTCGATGTGCTCAACTCCGTGCTCACATCACTGCACCTTACTCGATTTTTCCCAATTAATAATTCTTGAAGATTATTATTTACATTTTGATAATATTTTAAACCACTAATGGGATAATTTTGCTAAATATTACGCTACCCTAATCTCTCGAGTTGCCAAAGATAATTTATTTTGCTACTCTATTTTTTGGTTTGTCCAAAGTTTTTGTTTAAAATATAGATATTTATTTATCGACATTTGTAAAAAATTATGTTAAGAATGCCATAATAATTAATCGTCAAAAATATAATTGAATAAAGAAAAATAAATTCTGTTAAAGTAATCAAGTATATATATAGAATCATGCTATAGGTACAGAAAAATTATACAGAATGGGTACAGGAATTTGAAATGAAAGGAGTATATTCAAAATGGGTGGAGAGAAAATTACACACAAATGGACATGATTAACCCATTTCAAATTCCTGTCAAAAATATGTATAATTTTCCTGTACCTAAGGAATTATTCTATAGATAGTTACATTACCATACAATATTGAACAAGATTAATTAAAGAAAAACAAAATTTTATTCATTATATTTTCAATTTTTGTCTTGAAACCGTAATGAACATGTCAGAGAGATCCAAAACCCGGCTAAAACATGGATTTTACTAGAGGCAAAAATGAAAACGAAAGCCTGTACAGGTGCTCAGCGATGGATTCCCCAGAATCACTTCTTTAACAGCTTGTGTTTGAACCCTTTGAAGGTGTACTTGGAGCAGCTGCACCTAATCCAATTGCCTCAGAGGTTTTCATCAACCTTACTCTCTTACATGATTCAACAAACATTCTGCAAAACAGAATATGCATAACCCTAATTAGCAAAAAACTAACCCTACAAAAACGCGAGAATCACCAACAGAAGTTCCGTCGATGACCGTGATGCCAATCATAGGATAAAGAAGCTCGAGGGCAAATTTGGGAACTTACTTCCAAGGAACATCTCCAACTAGCATCCAGTCACCATCTTTGTCTTCATAAGTTGGAACATATTCTTCACCATTTGCAGAGTCCATGAGTTTCCTCTCATTCAACACATTGCCTAAATCAAATTTAATTTAATCATCATTATTCTTACTTTAATTATGAAAATAATAATCAATTAATATGTTTTATTAGTATGCTTACATATGGTTAAGCATGTAAACAAATCCCCCATCGCAATCAACAAATCCTGATAGCTGCTGTATATTTCCAGATCAATTTTTCTTAAATATGGAGCTCCATCTACAGCTACTTTCACGTATTTGCAATTTTTCACCAAGTTCTTCACGTATGATCTCACTGGAGGCCATCCCACAACCTGCGTCCTATATTAGAAAGGAAACTTACGTTAGTAACAAAATAACAAGAGTTTCCGACAAACCCTACAAAGACACATTTCCTATTAGAGAGGATTACACAGTAGAGACGAAGCTTGTAAAATACTTTTGTACGAGGTAGCAAGAATACAACGAGGTATTGGAAAATTAATGCGCCATTAGATAAATTAACATACTTGGAAGAACGTTGCGATTCAGCTTTCGAATTGTTCACGAGTTTCAAATCTACTACTTCGCAAAATCCACGCTTGATACCAGACTTCTGAACTTGCAAATGGCCGGGTAAACCCAAAGTGAGCTCCGTCTTCAGGCCGCCGGAGGTTTCAGATTCCGGAGACATTTTTGCTGTCTATGTAAATTGGCAATTGGCAGGCTATAGAGATCGGAGAAAATTAAGAATTATTAGCCGTTGAAGTGAAACAAGAGACGCATTTTTATATAGTAAATGAGGAAATATTGATTGACCATTAATTAATGATATGAAACGTGTCCAAGAGTAACCGGCTCTGATTCGTCCATGTCTCTTCGAGTTATGAGAGAAAGCGTGTGTTTGTGATTTTTGTAGGGCTTTCGAGATTTGGGTCCCGCCTGTATTTTCATTGATTGTATGTTCTCAGAGGGGTTTTTGTTGGGTGCAATGTGCACATGAACACCCGCATGGATTTTTTGATGTTAAAATGTTTGACCTTTCTCCAGGATCAACGGCTCTGAAATAATGGCATGCTTAGCTTCGTCTAAGAAGAATTTATTTACGATATATTTTATAAATAGGTAATCTACCAAAGTACCTGAAGAATTTACAGAATAACCTCAATGTACATTGACTTACTGTATACGTTACTAAGTTCATAGGAACGAGTCAGAAAAAATTTTGAGCCTCAACGAGTAAGGAACTTGTGGGTGGGACATTTTTTAGTAGCCCGCTTCCCATTATTTAATAGGGTAATTCCTCGCACATAGTTAAGAGAGTCATTGAAAGGTGATTAAAATACTAGAAATGACGACTATCAAGCTAATGATAGAGGCAAGAATCTTTCCTCGTCTATTACCTTCCGAACATTCCATATAAGATATGTTTTTACTTTCACTCCATGTAGAAATGACTCTTCCTCTCTCTTTGAAGTTAAAGCTCCCTTTGCCTTCTTGGTTACACATACACATGTTGCCCCTTTATGACAAGAACTCATTCTGGTAAGAAACGCTTCTTACTAGAAGAGAAGATTGAGTATTACCCCGATTCTTTCTGCTCTCAAAGAAAATAGCGAACTGATCACTTCTAATTCTCTATGATAAAGACATAATATTGACTAGCTTTAACAGGCGCTAGTGATAATCTTAATCGTGGCCAAGTTGCTTTCGATGAGTTATATCATACACAATTTTTTTTATTTGGGATTCCGTCGTACCTATTTCTATACATCAATCCATGTATAGGACAATCCACAAGAGCTGGGCTTGGTTAGTAGTGTCGGCCTGTTCTATTTTGCCTGCCTACGGATCCACGAGTTCTTCAGTTATGGGGACCGTCGAAGAAGTGCATCTACACGTCGCAACCATTATTTTGACTTCTTTTATGCAATTATGAACTCTACGAAACTTTATGAATTTCAACGCTACTTATCCATTTGGAGTTGACTTAACAAACTACATGAGCCTCTCAATAAAAGCTAAAATAAAGTCGATTTGACAATAGAAAATCTGAGATATGATGCGAACAATCAGTTGAAGTCTTGCCCTTATTTAAGTTTAGATGCGGCTCTACAAAAAGAATGATGAATAAGTGAATGATATTTGTGCATTCATTCAAATGTGCACTTAAAAATAAATTTAGTTGTATGAAAGAAACACATGAGTGTGTTGGAGTGAGAATTAATGGGGTTCACAGAGAATCAAAACTCTTGCTCATGAGTAGAAACTGGAAAGCAGAAGGTGAAAAGGGAGCCACTTGTCGGGGTTCTTAAGGTAAAAAGTCAACCTTTCATGAGTCCGTGTCCACGGAGAAACTTAAATTTCGGACAGTGGGTCCCAAGATCCGCATGTGAATGTGTTGCTTTGTCGGCTTATAACATAATTTCTCATTAGGTCCCACCAGACACGTGGGCAACAATAATTGGTGTTCCTCCCCGTGCTTATTGAACCATTACCGTCATGACAACAAGGATTTTGGGTTTCCCATTAATTTTTAGGTCATTTCCCTAATTTGATTAAGCATGCCACTTTTTCATTATCATTACATTTCAAAGCTGCGAGCTATACCTTTTTCTAAGTGTGAAAGATATTTTGAGAGCTGCTATACGAACTGGGATTTAAAATCTCTGTACTACTGAACATTCACATTCATGGGAGGAAAAAAAAAATTTATATAAGATTTTATATATGGGACTTACTCTCATGTGAGTGAGATTTCAAAAATCTGTCCAAATTCTGTCAAAACTTTCCTGTACGTGTAGAATTTTTCAGATATTTTTCCATCGTTGACTACTGTCAATAAAACAGGCTTGCAAAGAAGACGGGTTTTATGAGTTGACTTTCTATAAATTAATCCTGGCAAGTAAAAAAGATGATTGCACTTCGAAATGAAAATAAAACAAAAATCGTCTAGAACTCGAGAGAGATACTTTTGATAGTTCTTTAAGGTATCAATCTCATAGATAGTGTTGAGATTTATTTCCGCAGTTTAAAGTGCGAATTTGGATTCATAACTCTATATAAATTAATCGACTTCTTAAATAGGATATAAAAGAAATATTCAACTATATTCACTTGGTCGAACACATATGAGTCGAGAAATAAGGATTAAATATAATGATTACACGCTTAGTACGTAATATTGTTACTATATTGTACATCATGTAAATAAGATTTTAACTTCTTTTTATGAATTTCGCTACTTGTGCATAAAAAAATTGTACATAAGTGATTACCGAAAATATTGTTGAGGGAAAAGATTGGATGAAAAAGTTGACTGTATTTTAAACTATTGCATATAACATGAATTTAGAAAGCACAATACATGAAACAATTTAACAATATAAGTATAATATCTTATACAAAATAGAGGCTAACTAGTAAACTTATTATAGTACAAAGTCTGCAGTTATATTTTACTGAGAATTAATTAATACAAGTTTAAGGTAATTTGCCTAAATTGTGGACTAGAAAGAGCCCATTGTGCATAGAAATTTGTGATGAACAAACAGTACATAGAATGCTAATCCATCATTAATTATAGGGTCATGCCTCTATTGAAATGCCCTTGAGAAGGTCTTTTGCATGAAGCTTTATGCCCTTAGCATCCAACCTGATGAGATCCCGGTTGGGGAATCGCATGGAACTCGCGGAATGAATTAAAAAACGCCGGGAAAGCCCAAATTCAGGTTTGTAGACGATAGGATCTTGACCCGAGCCTCACGACCCAAGAACTTAAGGTATATTAACCTTAAACCCGTTGAAGTGCAGAAACTAGAACCCCGATTTGCGAACGTCATAAAGGTAGTCCAATCCTTTGATAAGTTCTGGTTTGAACGCCACAAATATTAACACGAAATATTTGATAAGTTCATTTTTTCATGGAAGATCCATTGGAGAGAAAACTCAACTTTTATTATCATCAAAACTTAACTTACAATGAAATAAAATTCCTATTTATATGGAAACTATGGAAAACCCTAAAAGTACGAAATATTTAGAGTCCAAAAATAATAAAACTTGCTAAAATAAGAAATATAATGAAATCTGGAAATTCCCGCAAAAATATAGAACTGAACTTGAAAATACTCTATGCGACCGCATAGAATATTTCTATGCGATCGCATAGAAATAAACCCTGCCTCTTCTACGCTGTCTGACCATTGTATGCGGTCGCATTACTTGGGAACCATGCGGCCGCATGGTTCTTCATTTTGGCTTCGAATTTGGCTTCTTGATTCGAGCACCTTCCAACTCCTTTCGGCCTTCGACCCCAACATCAAACTTGTTCCTTGACATGTTGTCTTCAATATTATGGACCCCGTTGCCTGAACAAATAAATGTATGCCTTTTATCAACTCTTTGAAGTCTCGACTTGGCCCTCCAACAAGCTTCGGGTTCTTGATAGTTCGCGGCGCATCCTGGATCACATCACAACCTCTTCATGATTCTTAGGCTTTTGCATGATCCACTAAACATCCTGCAAATTGTACCATGTTAGATTTTATGACATGTTTGCTACATTTTACTTTTAAATGAGACAATCCAGAAATCTATTACATACTTTTGTCCTTAAATATTTTATTGAGCGCATGTTTGGTGGTAATTTTTATCCAAATTTTAATGAAATATTAAACCCTTAATTTCCGTAATTGTTGACTTCATTCACGCTACAAACTAGACATAGGACCCACTAACGATATAAAAATGAATTTTAATTTTACAAATAGTACAGCCAAACAAGGGCTGAAGTAATGTCTTATTTTGACATACCATTTCATGTATAAAAGTTCCTCACAAGATAATAATTTTTACAAATAAATAGTTTTGAAGTACACCAAACTAATGTACTTCGATGGTTCCTCTCTCTGGGTGATGCACGATAGGTGCATTCAACCACCATAGGCCAGCCAAGCCAAAGGTGAGAGAAATCAAATTCTTCTCTTTTTTTAATTTTTACACTCATGTCGTCTCACACAGAGACAAGGGGACATAGTAAAAGAGGAACCTATTTCCAACTTAAAGACACTAAGCTAATGATTATATGAGCCTGAAATAAATGCTAATGAACTAAGCAATTTTTTCTAATTGAAAACGTTTGTCGATTCACCCATTCGCTTCGCTAAGGAAAGACAACGGAGTTCAATTCATGAAACCGCAACATAGTGAAGCAGCTGCGACAAGACCTTACCTTAACTAGATCTCGCTGGTGCCACCTAAACTGTGTGTTGGATAGGTGGGAAGTCTCTTAAAATTGACGTTTTTTTTTTTTTTTTTTTTTTTTTTTTTTTTTTTGGCACCTTCCATACTGTCGGAGTAAAAAAATAAAATCTTTTAATGAACTTTTAAACTTAGTTAAAAACACGTGTTGAGAAAAGAGTGACATGCCATGTACTCTCAAAATAATCGATTTTCAGAAGCGTGACTTCAAACAGAGTCAAAGACAAAAGACTGGAAGTCTAGAACACAGGTTTTTCGGGCATGTGATTACTGTGTTGGACGAGAATCCATGGAAAATTGGTCCAAGACATCTTTCTATGTACCTTATAATGTTTGGCTTGACCTGTAGAATTTTTCCTTCCTTAGTCAGTCTATTCATTATGGAGATTTCGAGTGTGTCGGCAACAACTCTAAGCCACCCCAATTACAATACTTTTATGTCAAAATCCATTTTACATCCTTCATATTATCCTATATTTGGTTCGTCTTTATAAACGGTATATGAACACTAAACAATCTTTTTATTCACACATTACACTAATACTTAATATCGTTAACACAAAAGTAAACTCAATCAAACTATTACTATTAGCAAATTAATTAGTGGGCGAGATAGAAAGATACTAACTGCCACGGGACATCTCCAACAAGCATCCAGTCGCCATCTTTGTCCTCGTATATTGGAACATACTCACTATTGTCTCCTTCACCTGTTCACAACACAACGAACCAATGCATACTTTTTTCATTCTTCGTTTAATTCTTATTATTTTATCACTTCTGTCTTCATTTTATCATTAGATTTGCATTTTCCAACCCTAATAGAATTTCAATCCTAGTTAACACTCACAATTGCACCATTCCGCATACCCTAGGTCGAGGCACAAAAACAGGACCAACTCGATCTTATGTCCCCTATCTAAATATTTGCTTTGTTAGATTAGACATTATATCGAGACACTTGACACGATTAGTACATTACATTTAATTTAACATACTACATATATGTTCTAAATTCTAAAATTCTAAGTTTGTACTAGTATTCAAATTCTTTACAACAGCTTAGTGGGAGAGTACAACAAATATAGTTAGCACCATTTCTTAGTGAAAACTAATTCTATTGTTGGATGTTAAATAAAATTATTTTTGAAACTTTGAAAATTTGCATGGAGAAAAATTGTCAAACAAAAATCCCGAGTTGAGAGGCCCATTTGGTAGGACTTCTGAAAAGTAAAAGAGGAAATTACACTACAGCCTGCCTTTGAAGAACACTTTTCAAAATCCAGGGGTAAAGTTTCATTATGCAAAGATGAGGTGTCAATATAACCCATATAATAATTATTCCCCCAATTATTCTAAACCCTAATCATTTTCTCTCTACCCTATCTCTCTCTTGTCTCTCAATTCGTCACTCTCTCTCTCTCTCCACTCGCTCTATACTCACAGTCAGCGCTTCCATCCATTCCCACCGTCTTCTCCCAACACGTCGTCGTCGCCCAACGCCGTTACCCACCCTCAATCCATTTCACCCCAAAGGAGCGCGAATCGCCTGCGTGGATCTATCTGATCCTCAATCCATTTCATCCCAAAGGGGCGCGAATCGTCGGCGTGGATCTGCTTCGCGCTCTTGAAGCAGAAGCAACGACGATGGGTGGTGGTGACACTGCTCTGCTTCACGACTTCTCCTTTTCCTTGGCGTGGATTTGGTCGTTACTATGGTGGTGGTGGTTTGCGTTGGGTGATGGGTGGTGGTTTGCTTGATTCGCGAATCGCCAGCGTCGTTTGGGTGTTGATTTTTTTCACTGTTTTGGTGGTTGGTTAGTGTAACTGTAGTGGTGGTTTTGCGTTGCAACGGTGATGGGTGTTGGTGTGCTTACTGTGGTTGTGGTGGTGTTACTGTAATTGTGGTGTTGGTGATGTGGTGGTGGTATCAGGCGACGGGACAGCAGTGACAATGGTGGGTTGTGTGGTGGGGGCAGCGGCGGTGGGTGTGATGGTGTTGTGGCGGTGGGTACTGTTTATGACCATGTATTGGTGGTGAATCGGGATCGTGATCGGACTGTGACCATAAAATTCGATAATTTGTGACCTAAAAAATAATCTGTGACCTAAAAATTGAAAACATGTGACCTAAAAAATAATCTGTGACCACAAAATTGAAAACATGTAACCTATAAATAATCTCTGACTATAAATTTTTTGGTTTGTGACCTCGATATAATCTGTGACTTGCAAAAATTTTGATTTGTGACCTCGAAATAATGTGACCAATTAATTTGACAATATGTGACTAATAATTAAATTGTGACCTATAATTATGTATATGTGACCATTATTTGTATAATTGTGACCTTATTTTATTTAATTAATAAATATTTTTAATTAATTAGACAAAAACCTGATTTTTGCATTAACCAAACTTAAAACTTGATTTTTGAACTCTGCATACTTAATACATGGTTTGTGAATTCTCCCCAAAGTAAAAAATTGTTTATGAGATTAAGAACCTATTTTTTGTTAGGTTAGAAGAGTTTTTATGCTTCCTCAAAACTCTTCTATATGAAACAAAAGTACTGTCAAACATGTCCGAACACTTATATCATTCATGCCTAATCTCTCTTTCTCTACCATGACTAGAGAACGCGTTAAATTTGACGAGCTTCATAAAAATTTAAGGTTAATTTGGCAAACATATAAATTGAAAGAATAGAATTACTGACCAATGCCGTAGCAACCAAAGAGTTTTTCAAGAGCCATGATAAGACCAGAATAACCCTCATGCGTACTCAAATCAATCTTGCGTAGAAAAGGGGCACCATCCATGCTAACTTTCACGTACATTTTGGTTCCCCCTTCCCCACTAAAGCTATTCTTCCGCCGGTAAGAACATACCGGTGGCCACCCCACCACTTGATTCTTGCTCGCCACCTTTGTCTCTTCACCGGAAAATTCATAAAAAACCCTTTTCTTCTGTTTTGTTCCCATTGAATCACTAGGGTCACCACCACCTCCTCCGGGAAGCGCCAATGTTAGCTCGGTTTCGAGTCCTAAACTTGCATATTTGGCCATTTTCAGACGATGACGATCACTAGTGGAATACTCGAATGTGAATGAATTGGAAGATTTTTTTTATTTTTTTTTATTTTTTTTTTTCAGTTTGATCAGAAAATTTGGTTTATATATATGTTTACAAGTTAGTACACTGTACACAATGAGAGCAATGGCAGGTCAAGCAAGATTAATGGTCGGTCACATGAGATACAATGGTGGGGAACTATATGCTACCTAACACAGTACAATGGACCAGCAAGATTAAAGTTGAAAATAATCGGAATGGAGGGCTATTGATCTGTGATGATTTTAGTGGTTTGATCATGACCGTTGGATATGATTAACGGGAACCTTGCATGTGATCTGCTTGATTGAGGTGGGGCTCATAATTTTTTTTGCACATATTGTGTTTGGCACTATACTTTTAAGTTCTTCCGAATATTATATTCATTTATTTTTTTAATATATCTCTCTTCGTGTTCTTTTGCAATTATTTGCCTATGGAATTTCTTCTTAGCAAACACGTATTAAAGGAAACTGAAAAAGAAATGCATGAATTAGCTCGTTCCATCATGATATTTGATTGTAAGAATATATTTGATTTATTATAGTAAATAAAATTAATAAAAAGATACATGCGATAACATAGTTAATATGAAAACTTAATACTTGTTTGGGTTTTATTATAATGAGAGTATAATAAGATGAGTAATGGATTCCACAAAATATGTAAATGATAAGTGTGTGATAGCTGTGATGTTAAAATTAATGTTTCATTTTAACTTTAAGACCATGTTTGGTGAGAATTAAAATAAGAATTTTAGTAAATTTTGATAGAAGTTGATAGAATGTGTGGTTAAAAAGTTGCGAGACTTATAAAATATGTAATTAAAATTAATTGTTGACTTTAACTTAAATTAAAATCTAGATTTGAATTGGTATCAATATAAGGAAATTATAATAAACCCAAGCAAGAACTTAATATCAGTGATCTAAAATGTGTAATGCATGACGATGTGTGGAAGCCAAGTTATGGGCTATGCGAGTTTAACCGAGGCATAGATGTAAAAATGTGTTTTCTTATTTTAATATTGCTTTAATTTTTAATCAATCAAAAAATAATATAATAATTAAAAATAATACCTACCAAATATCTAAAATATATTTATAGAAACTTTATACATTTTTTCAAAATTTCCAACAAAATGATAAATTTCAAATGTAAATACTAAATAGATAGGAATTTTTGGGAATTTTCCTTTGTTTAAGGTTTCAAACAACTATTTTGAATTTAGGGCAGACGAGATGAAGAAATCAATTTTTAATTTTTAACTTAAAAGAATTGTAAAAAAAATTAAAAATAAAAAGATAATTAGCACGCATAATCACGCCTAGGCAAGAGGCAATTTTGTATAATAACTTTCTCCACTTAAAAAGTCCAAAAAATAGGTTTAAAATCTAATAATAATAATAATAAAAGATAAAGTAGTTCAACTTCTTCCACCCTCCCCACTCTAGCCCACTCCACTATACACTTCCGCTCATAACCATCACACCCAATGTACCCAGGGACGGACCCAAGAACATTATTCAATGGAGACGATATAGAATTAGAATTATGTACTAAAAATTATGTGAATTACTTTGTAAATGTGAAAAATGAAGAGCCTACTTTTCAAGTGTAAAAAATGAATTGCATCCATTGGACCCTTTATGGGTCCGCCCTGATTGTACCATCCAAAAATCAAGAAAATCATTTTCCATTCCATATAATAAGGCAAGGCAAAGGCTACATATTATCTTTACTAATCTTCGTATCTTCTAAACTTGAAGTACTTTGGATAGAAGGATGAAAACTAAAAATTGCACGGTTTAGGTTGCCTATATATAGCTAAAATTTGGTAATGGCGCTCTAGATCCTCCTTAGAAGTAGATTCTCAATCCCAATTTTATCTTCTCCATTTTCTGTACCTCTTATGACTCAAATTACAAGTTCATTATCGTTTTCGTTTCACTGATTTCCCGAAATTAATTGAAATGATTTTTTTATGCATTTACAATATCATATTAACAAAATTAATTTCCTTTTGACATAATATGAAAAAGTTCTCTTTTTCGAACGAAAAATGTTACCATAATTTTTGTTCTATATTTTTTTCATCAAATTGAAATGTATAATATCGAGTTCAGTAACTGAGGTGCTCAACAATTCTGTTATGCTTCTGCGTCCTTGCCCTTATATCTTTGTTGCACATAACTTTTAAATTATTAATTTTATAATTTTATAATTTATCTTGTTTCATAATTACAAGTTTGTGTGCTGATTTTATAATACGTATTGGAGCTAGATCCTGAAGATCTATTGAAGGAATATCTTGACATGATTTCAGTCGTAAATATTTTTCATCGCAGTACCGACTGCACTAATTGAAATGTGAACTATAGTAACTAATCAAAAGTATTGATCGTTCTCTAATAATTTCTTAAATCTAGTTCGTGAGTTGATTGAGGTGGGTGTAAAACGGCGAACTTCATATATGTGTGCTGTAAAATAAAAAAAATATGGGCAATTGCATTGCACTCACATAATTAATGGCCATTTTAAATAGATTATGTCCAAAATCCAAATGGACCATTTGTGCGAATAAGGTTTGGGGCCATTTACGCCACAGTCAAAAAGTTTGTACAAGAAATGCAAATTGAGCAAAGATTTAAAATCCATTTGCGAAAATAACTTAACTATTTCACTTAAGGATGACAATTGGGTTCGTTGGCTCGGACCGCCCACTATTTGTGCCAATAGAAAGGTTTGGGGCCCTTTACGCCACATTCAAAAAGTTTGTACAGGAAATGCAAATTGAGCAAAGATTTAAAATCCATTTGCGAAAATAACTTAACTACTTCATTTAGGGATGACAATTAGGCTAATCCGCTCGGGCCACCAGTGGCTCGGCCCAAAAAAGCCCTAGTCGGCCCGGCTCGAGGTTCGAGCCAAGCCCATTTTGAGGTCCGCTGAGCTGGCCCGTGAGCCTCACGGGTTGGCTTGAAAGAAAAAAAAAATTCAAACATGGGAGGGTTTAAAAGACAGCAAACTTGCTACCTTTCAAGGAGGGAGAGAGAGAAAGTCGGCCCCGGCTCTTTTTTTGGGTGAGCAAAAGCTCGACTCGAAAAAAAGCCCGCACCTTAAGCCGAGCCGAGTTCGGACCTCAAATTTCGACCCGCAAATCGACTCGGCTCGACTAGTTGACACTTCACCTTCATGCCAACAAAATAGGTAATATAAAACACACAAAAATAACTAAATTGACTTCTTCAAGACTTCAACCAACTGACAATAACAATAAAAAAAACTTGTCTACATAAACTACCACTTCTCTACCAATCAACTTCTTCCAACATGGTATTATATTATAAAATCGAAAAATCATAATTTAATTTTAGAGACAAGGCAGGCAAACAGTATATTAGGGCACAAGAATCTCATCATGTAAGACAGTTGGGAAACTATAAACAGAATCATTCATTTGATTCTACCTACTTATAAGTTAATACAACAATTAATCTGTCTTCATAAATTATTTACATACACATGGGTTACAATTTTATGTATATTCTTTCTATATCCCAACAAAAAGATCTGCTTTTCTTTGTTTTGAACTACAGGAAAAATTAAGTCACATTAGAGATTCGGTAGGTAGCCAAAATTCACGATATGATATCAATCTTGAAATGTACATAATTTTTTTTTAAACGATGACCGCAAGAACATGTTGTTTTCCTAATCTTACGTTAATCATCTCATAAAAGTTTAGGTTGTTAATATTTTTGATAGCTACTATTGGCAGTAAAGTTTCGTGTAGCTCCTGAATTAAAATGGAAGTACGATCTTTAAAACCCTAAACTGTGAATTATTGGTAAATTGACTGTCAACTGTACAATTAGCCGAGGTTATTCAATAGTTGAAAACGTTGTTCTCTTTGCAAAAGCATCACTTAGCCGAGGTTCAAGAATTTTGTTAAACAATGTATTTAGACGTACTGTAAATTAATATATATACTAAATCGAGATAATTTAGAAGAAGAAAAAGAAAAATATTCTATGCAACTTGTACTCAGTCGAGGTTGAGTCCACTAGCTAAACTATTAAAGGGTTTTTTTGGTTGATTTTCTTTTCCTTAAATGTTTGACTTTGACTTTAATTATAAGTTGATTACAATGAAATCCAAACAAACACTATATTGGCTTACTAAATTTAGAAGAGAAATGGACCTCGATAAGGATTGTGAATTATTCAACTAGTTTAAGAAAATGTGGATTTGGCAGTGTCTAGCTTAAAAAAGGTTGATAGCTTTAATAAAAATTATATATGTAAAATATATATTTTTAAAAAATTATCCCTTTAAAATTAAATCGACGTAGAAGCTAACTATATAAATTAAAGACAAATCGACATGGACCTATTCTGATAGCCCTTTATACTTGAGTAAGTAGGAGTTATGTTTCTCTCCAACCGAGCATATGCTTGCTTTGGGATAGACAAAATAATTAAGTGTATTCACACACGTGTATGTGTATATACGTGTGTACACACATATATGTCACACGTTGTAGAGTTATCTCTATGTTTAGTTGATCGATAGACAATTTTTTATATGTATTGACTCTAACGAGAATTCAAGTCAAAATTAATAATTAATTTTAATAACATATTTCATGAGATCTACAACTTATAAATCATGCATTTATTAATTTTTATCAAAATCTACTAAAAATCTAATTTTATTCTACACCAAACAGGGCTAAGTTAATGATATTTTACTCTTGAATTGAAATTATTATACTAGACAGATATCTATATTATGAGTGTTATCATGTTTAATTAATTAAATTGATTTTTTTTTTTTTTTTTTTTGTTGGTCTAAAGCATTTTATTAACAAGTTTGTATATGAATGTGCATCTATACTCGTATATTTTTTTTAATTCAACCTGAAATTGACTAGCTTGGAGCATGTTTAGCAAAGTTTCAAAGTTAAATATATTTTCAGTTTTTAAAGGGGTTTCTTTTTTTTCTTTTTAATTTTTTTTTAATAAAAGTACAAATTTAGATTTTAGTTTTTATATTTTTAAAACTTAGCCAAACATTCTACTTGAAGATAAACGAGCAAAACTTAACAATCTAGCTATAAAATCCGCATACGATGTCAAATGATTCTCACCGCCATCAATTAATTGTAGACGTACAAGACATTTGATCAAGAAACCATCAATCTAAAAGTAAATATACATGCTCAAGATAAGATTTAAATTTAAAAAGAAAATTACCTCTGATCGTTGCTAGAGTTCTAAAAGGATGTGTTTACGAGGCATTCTTGGTGTATAGGGAAAATCTGTACTAGGGAAATACAGGGGAAAGTGACTTCTTTTCATTGAGAATTGACGGGAAAAAAAGGTAATTATACAGGTGCGCCAACACAGCAACTATAACTACCATGTACAGTTTTCCTTTGTACAATCGGAATTGCCTTGTGTTTACTCTATTGACAAACTGATATTGTGGAGCCTTGTCCCCTTTGGTTTGGTTTTGGGGTGGGGTAGTGGTGGCAAAAAAACTCGTGCG
This sequence comes from Osmanthus fragrans, assembly GCA_019395295.1. Lineage (NCBI taxonomy): Eukaryota > Viridiplantae > Streptophyta > Magnoliopsida > Lamiales > Oleaceae > Osmanthus > Osmanthus fragrans. The sequence goes on from JAEDXY010000055.1 coordinate 692,612, forward strand.
CTTGGCCGGTAAAAAGCTCAAGCTGGGTTTGGCTCGTAAGTTCGAAAATATATAAAAATTTTAAAAAATTTGGTAGGAAGTGAGGAAAAACTGGTCGGATCGACCCAGCTCGAAAAAAGTTCGAGCCAAATTTCGGGTCGAGCCTCTTTTTCTGAGCGAGCAAAAGCTCGGCTCAGGCTCACAAAAAAGCCCACAGATTGGGCCCGAACCGAGCTCGAGCCTCAAATTTCGACTCGTGAGTCGACTCGACTCGTTAATACCCATAGGGTGGGGTGAGATAGTCAAATCAAACTGTGGATTAGTGTCAAAAGAATCTATTGTTTGCCCCCATATTCACGTGAATAGCACGTGAACGCATGCTGCGCTCTAAATGGTCTCCAACACAATCCATTTACAGCGAAAAAGACGTAATTCAATGGGTCATTAATGTGCATGCATGGCGATGGCTTGTGGTTGAACTAAGAGACTACCATTTTTGGTCTGCTTATTCTTAATGCAGAGCAGTTAAGAAGTTCGTCATCTACAAGAGAGTTGCATCTATTAAAAGTTACATGTTTAAAATTAAAGTTCAAACGATCACATACACATGTCAAAGATATTGAAAAATTGCAATAATATTGTTCGTTACGCCTTTGTCTACGATGAAAGTCACGTGATAACTAAGCAAGTAAAATATCACATAAGGTTAGTACTTCACTTCACATCGTCTCTTCTACATGTATCTTTCGAGATGAGTCATCACCTCTCTTCTGTAGTATATATCCGAGGCGAGGGACATTTGCCTTAATGAGTCTCTATCACAAGCTTCGCCTCGACCAATTGCTTTATACTGTTTGATTTACACAACTAGTCTCATGGCAACCAATTGCTTTCACACGTTTGATTTTTTGTGTTGACAATACCTCATTCATTTTTGTCAGTGAAATAGAATTGGAAATACGGAAATGGACAAATTTACCGGCCTAAAAAATATTGATCTCGTATGTTCTCTTTGGCAACACATCAGAAAAGATAAAATGAAGAACAGTCCTACAATTAATTGGAGCTGGATATTCTAGTTGTGGACATGATCTAAGCTATGTGGATCAAAGTGGTCCATTAGTACAGATATTTTAAGATTGGCCCATTACGGACAAATAGGAAGAACATCCAGGCCCACACAAATTTTGGAAATGAAAATGTCTACCATGTTAGCAAAACTCCACTTTTTCCTACAATAATCATCGGGACAATCAATTCCAACTAGAAAATGGAACACTCGGACAAGGAAATCGCATTGCCCAAAACCTCTTTATGGTGTAGCATACTGGGTGAAATTATGTATTTACAATCGTATATACAACAGTACGTCAATTAGTTTCGAGTCATATGTGACATAGGTCATACATTTCATTTCCCTCTAGAGTTAAGAGGACAAGTTTTGTACAAAGGTACTACTTTTGTGGGGGCGGGAGATGGGATTTATGCTTGGGTTCGTTGAAAATTACTTATAATTTGTAGTGAATTTCAAGCTTTATTTTTACCACACATGCATAATTGCTGTCACCTATTGTTTATATATTTTGTTTTCTAGAACTAAAGAATTTTTTGTCTTTACAATAATTTTAAAGTATCTTTTAGGATCCACAGCTCATAAGCTTGCTAAACATGTACTTGAAATGTTAAGAAATAAGTATTAAGACTCAAAATGAAAATACATCGAACCTTGAAATAGTATTTTTGAAGTTTCTCAAGACAAAAAACATTGCTTTCAAAGTAGTAATTGGAGCCAGGACCAACTGAAAGTATCAAGTCGGAATTAGGACTCGTCTGTTTGATTTCAATTTTTTCCAAAATTCATTTTTCTCTCTTCTTTTTAAACACACATTTTTCAATAAAATAATATTACACACAAATTCAAAAAATTTCCTTAATTTTTAACCACACATTCTTTATCAATCAACTATTCAAAATGCATTAATTCCCCCAAAATGGGAATCAAACAAGCATGTGCAATTCATCACAAGTAAAACAGCGCTCCCCAATTCTATACGTGACAATTTATATGTTTCGCAAAATCTCCTTCACAAAAACAGAATTGCATCATCAATTACCAATAGAAATACTGGGTAAATAGCAGTTTCATTTTTAACCCACATACACTGCCATCAAGAAGAGCTCTAAACAAATATGCAAGCGCTCATTTTATTCCAGCTCAAATAAGCCAAAAAAGAAGAGATTCAGACATCCCAAGTTCTCTAGAAACGTCAAACGAGAATACAGACCAATAAAACCCAAGAAAACGCTACTACAATTTAGGGGGGAAAACTAAAAACTTAATTTGACAAAGCAGATGGTTGCTGCACAATAATTCTTGTCATCTCCATAGAAACCTGATCATCACTGCTACAAGCTTCTTGAAATAACCAACTCACGAGAACCTGCATTTCGAAGAAGAAAAGGTCATTCATTTGTTCGACTTGAGGTTTCGAGAACGAATAAAAAGATTCTCCAGTTTTCCGATGCTCTTACAGCATATAAGAACTAGGAGATGCAACCTATCAAGCTGCAGTCATCTTTAATTAAGCAGTATGATCAGGCGACAGGCGTTAATCACATATACCTGACCAGCAAACCAGAGGAGTTAAGAGAATTCTGAACACACAAACACATCAAAATATGTGGTTATTTGGCTCAAAAACAAAACCACCAAACACACACACACACACACAGAGGAGGGACCTGACAGTATTAAAAATAATCAAAAACTAAAATATTTTACACTATACTATTAGTGGATGTTTGGCAAAAGCTTAAATTATAATTTAAGCTGGTAAAACCCATTTTTTTATCCAAACATTCTATGGGCTCACAAGTTATTACCCACTTTTTATCTACACATTATGTGGGACCTGCTGCTTAAATTATAATTGAAGCACTCCCAAACAAGCACTGTTTTTTATGACAAATCATGCAAAAGCTGAAGCCAGTAAAAATTATGTAAATTTGAAGACCATTTAAACTTTCAATTTTTTCCTCTTGTTCTTCAACCCTCACCAAAATAAGTTACATTTTAGATATTTCTGCTCCAGTAATTATGATAATGAGATAAGAAGAGTTGCATCTCATTTCCATGCAAATTTTAAAATAAAAAAACTTTTAGAAATGGAATACAAAGCCTAGTTATTTGTAAAACATAGCAGCTACAACTACCAGAAATGAAATTTCTGTCATCCCATGGATAAAATAACACAAGACACAAAGAATCTGAAATCACTCGAGTTTAAGGGGAATGTGATGAAAAGGAAGTATACAACCCCCACAACCTTCACAACCAAGCCAAATGATAGAACCATTACCTAAATTATCCCAGATATGCGGCAGCCCGAAGTGCTCCAAATTAAGAACAGGAGAACACAAAGGGCCCAGACGGCTTGCAGCACCAAAAGAACAACTCAGAAAACTCCACAACACCCAACAGATAGAAGAGACTTTTACTGGAAAAACTTGACTTTTAATCTGCACACTGTAAGAGGTACCACCTATCTACTTGCTTCATTGGTCAAATTTCATCTCCGTATATCTGCACAGAGCATTTTAGAACAATCAGTACATATACAATTCATATTGCACTGGAACAGAAGTACTGGGGGATGGGCGACCCCACATCCCGATATCACTTTTCAGCATGGTACAGGAATGTCAACTTGCCTGCGAGGATTCTTTTGCCTCTGCCCGAAGTCATCATTTGTAACCTCTGCCAGAAAAGAGGGGGGGAAAATAATTAGGCAGCCACGTAGGAGAAAAAAAGTGCAAGAAGTTACAATTCATTATTTCCCCATTTGATTCCCATCTTTCCCAAAATTCATTTTTATCTCTCATTTTCAACCACACATTCTTCAATAAAATAATATTATACGCAAATCCAAAACTTCTCCTTAATTTTTAACCACGCATTCTCCATCAATCAACTATTCAAAATGCATTATTTCCCCCAAAATGGGAATCAAACAGGGGCTATATCTTACCAGACCTCTGTTTGGGGTTCCAGTCATTACTGTCTTTAGCAGTACTGGTTTCTTTGCTGCAAAACAAAATCAAAGTTTAACTATTTGTTCCATAAAACTTGGACGTTGAATCCATTCACCAAAAAACAGTTGTGAATTAAAGCAAAGCTTCAGGCATTAAAGAGAACAAAGCCAGACAACACAACAGCTAATACAAAGAAAAGTAAATATAAGTACTATCCAATTTGAGACTGAAGTCCCCAGAGAAAGGTAATGCAAGCAGAGAAGAAAAGACCATAGATATTCAAGCAAGAACTATCCTATCTACCTGGACGTGGGCACTACAGATGACGTCTGTCCGGATGGACAAGTATGATATGAACCATCTACAGATAGATATGGAGAATACTTTGCCCCCAGTGTGCCCGCAGCACCAGCAAAAACTGGTAGCCTGAATGTCAAAAAAAAAAAGAGAGGAAAAAAAATTCATTAAAAACCTGAATGTAATTTATAAGTCAGCATGCTAAAATATACAACACAATCTGGGGGCTTTATGAGAGTCAAAAATCAAATCATAATGAAACAAAAAGTTTATGCATGTTGAGACAACCTAATCGGTGAATAAATACGTAAGAGAAGGGCTCAACAGAAGTAGATAGATAATGGGTGTGGGGGTGTTCTCTACTCTTGTGTTGGAAAATTTAATAGTTACCAAGTCATTTCAGAATTTCCTAAACCAAGATGAGGTTGAGCAACATATCCAGGGAAGGCCATGCCAACAGCAGGAACTCCAATACCACCACCAGGATGCTGGCCTCCAAATTGCATGACTGCATTCCACCAAACAACAGGAGTCACATGAAGCTAGCAATCAAGCAAAGGAACACAAAAGTATAGCATGGACCTAAATAGTAATTCCAACCCGGATATATTCCAGAGAAATCCCAGCTCGAACCAAATTTCACAATGTTAAAAACTAACTCTTTTTTTTCTTTTTCCTTTTTTTTGGGGCGAATTTTGTCTTTATACTTCATATTTCCATAGAAAGCAGTAAGTTAAATTTCAAGGAATAGCAGAGAATTAAGTATACCATAAAGCACAACTTCCATAATATTTCTCAAAAATACCCTGTTGAAATGACTTGGAAAGTACACAAAGTAATATTCCCAAAAACCCTCTGAATACCTTTCTGGATAAAAAAAAGGTATGATGTTTGATCTGATTGTGGAGTAAGGTTTAGATTCATATTACAAATCCAAACCTAATGGAAATTACAATTACATCAGTGTACTATACGCTTCACAATTCCTGTAAGAAGTACATCGTGATTGTACCAAAATTGAAATTGCTAATTCTTATGCAAGTTTATCCAAAAAAAGCCATTTGAATGAATGAATAAATTCTAAGAACTGTATTCTAGATTAACTTAAAAATTTCCCAAGTCCCTTTCTGACAGCTAGTTGTACCTGGCAAGAAAGCTGGGAAGTTTTGATCACCATGACCACTGCCCATATTCCCAGAGGCTCCTATAACCTGAACATCCCCAAATAGAAAGGAGCCCCTTCCACTGCCTTTAACACTTCCTTTCTCTTTAGCAACCAAAGCAGTTTTCAAGTCTGAGAGAGATTTCAGTTCTTCAGTTTCAAACGAATTCGCAGGCACAGCTGCTTTAGGGGGAGAAGAAGCTTGTGATCCAATGGTGGGATGCTGCAGAGACTGCTGACCGGAGGCTTGCACAGAAGATAGACCTCGACCTTGACCTGGATTCTTCTGAGCAGTTTGTAGCAGAGTCGCTGAGGGAACCCTGTTTACCTGATTATTAGAAACTGGTTTATAGACCATTTGTGCTAAGGAAGTCATTGTTCTCCCTTGACCCCTCGACTGCTGCAGTTGAGTAGAATTAAATGATGGTGAACCAGAAGGAAGCTTTTGCAGAGCGTTCAAAGGCTTCTCAGCCACTGCAGAAATCGAATCATCAATGTAAAGTGTATCCAAGCCAACGGAGTCCACTATATTCTTTCCGTGCACCCTTGCAGAGGATTGAGCTAAAGTAGAACTCTTATCAGCAATAGATGGCTGAATATTTTGATTAGTTGTGCCAGCTTGTACATCACTCTTCAGCAGCAAAGAAGTATCTTTTGTGGAAGAACCAGAGGGATAAAATGGAGGAGAGGCAATGCTCAAATTAGATGCAAACATTTGTTTCCTAGGAGGAAATGCATCAGATTCTGCACTTGGCATGGGCGCATTTGTTCTCCCAGTATTAACACGTGAAGGCTTTTCAACTGATTTTACAGATCTAAAATAATGCATAGCATGGATAAATAATATGAAGAACATAGTTCCAAAAAAAAAAAAATTGCATAGGAACAGATGATTTTACTCACTGTTTGTTTTGTGTGAGAGGCGCCTCATTGTTGATCTTGAAAGATGGCTGATACCTTCTAGGTCCTCGTCCCCGGACACCCTTCACTGCATTGTTCTGATTCTTATCACTATTCTGATTGTTACTATTATTATTGTAAAATCGGGGCCTATTTTCTCGGGCATATCCACGATCTGAACCTCTATTTCTTCCGCGACCACGAGAACGACCCCTGGAAGTCTTCCTATGCTGGAAAAATACACATTATTATCAGGCAATAAGATCACTAAAAGTGTGCAGCAAAATATATCCACAAGTATAAATCTGGTAATAAATCATAGCAACCGACTGTCATGTTCACCTCTTCATAATGCCATTCATGTGTTGTCAGCTCTTCAAACTTATCATGCCCCCATTTACTCTCGTTTTTAGACTCCCATAACTTTCTTCCAACAAGAGTTTGCCTATTACAAACAAAATTCAAAATTAATATGATATTTATTTTCTTGGAAAGATCTAAAGTGCATTACCATGGTTAGATAAGAACATTCATCCCAAAAAGCTACACGGATAGAATTTTAAAGATCGACTTACAAAATGGGGGTTTGCATCATAGCAGAGCATCCTACTTCACTACTTACATGAAATATGCATGTAATTCACCTTATTCACCAAGGACCGCTGAATTTTAGCTTTTATGCCTTAATGTTTCCCATAGATATAATCACTATACCTTAGAATGGCATTGTTCATCAGAACCCTAGAGAAAATAAGCTCGAAACCACCAAATTTTGGGCAAGTACTCACGATAGGGCTGCCCCATGATTCAAAACGCATCCCATCCTTTCTTTGAATGCCAGAAGGCTGTTATACTACTAAAAGCACCAAAATGGAGATTAAGAGAGCATATAGGAATGTGCAGACCATGCTTTTACAACCCAAGACGAATATAATTAAACCAAAGGTAAATTGTCTGTTCTTGAATATCTCTGTCAGCGTGCAATTATGTGAATTTGGTAGTTTTATATTTTGACTAAGGGCCTTGCTTTTGATTTTGTGCCTTCAAGCCCGTCTTCTCCAATTCTGATTGTGCTTGGTTTCTAATACTTTTACTTGTTTTATTTAAGGTTTCTGTTTAGCTGTTAACCTCTTAGGCCTTTGCATATGTAATCCCGATAGTTCCAGTTTGTTGGATTGGTTAAGATGTCCTTTTACTACACACCATTCTTTATAGTTGAGTTAAACAAACAATAACAACTCTTAACTCCTCCTAACCATATGAGACGGCCTATATTATCAATTTAACAAACTCTATCTTATTTACATCAATTTAAAGAACTTTGAACCCATGTAAATACCTGTGTCGTCCACCGGCATTGTCCCGAAATCTATCATCATGCATGTAAAATGCGCCCGCCACGGGCACTGCATATGGCTGGATCTCCTTGTTCTGCTCCTCCTGGTTTCCATCATCAATATGGCTATCATCATTAATCTCACTCACATCATTCCTGAACCCTTTTTTCTCCTCCTTTAACTCTCCTTCAACCCCTCCATTATTTTCTTCTATCTTTTCCACCCCCACCACTTCAACCTCTCCGCCTCCACTCTCCTCATACTCTTCTTCTTCCTCTTCTACATACTCCTCATCCTCAAACTCTTCTTCATACTCCACCGCCGCACCTTGGCCCTCTGATTCCCCATCAGATTCGATCTGCCGCACCGCTTTCGCTCTTCGCTCCCCTTCCTCTTCTCCCTCCTCTTCATCATCACTAGCCTCTCTCCTCCGCATCGTCAATGAAAGCTTCGCATCCTCTGGATCACTCTCATACTCCACCTCCTCCGCCATCTCCTTTCCACTCATAAATCAAACAAAACAAACAAAAACAAAAATCTTTCACATCAATCACTCAAATACCAATAAAAATCCACTTTACAATCCGTTCCGAAATCGATGCAATAACAGATTTCGGGTATTGATCTGAGATTTTAACAGGATTAAGGTCTAGGAGCGGAAATCCCTATATTATTATTATCTTTTTTTTTTTTTTTTTGGATTGATTTCAATGGGGGATTTTTTAATTTTTATTTTTACTTTTTATCCGAGTGTCAGTCTTACCAACCAGAGGCTTGTATACGTTTGAATTTTAGGAAAACGGCACCCTATCCACACATGCATTTGGCTTTTTATTTTAACTTTGATAAAGTAATTTTATTTTTAAAAAAATTATACTGTCAAATTTATTTTATATAAAGAAAAAAATTACAAAACAATAAGTGCACTCTATAATAGTATAATACTGCATTTTTTTTTAAAACCCTATTTAAAAAGTATTATTTGTCAATATAAAAAAGATGTAATTATTAGTAATGTCGAAATTAGACAAGATTGACGGATTAGATCGAAATAAATCGAGAACCGAGAAGGTTATACTCTCGCCAATATTGCAGGAAAAATGATACTTGGCCTTTCAATTTTGTAATATGTCAATATTTGTGATAATAGTATACTTAGAAAGTTAGGAAATATTTTATTGTTGTAAATTTCGAGAAATAGAAATACTAAAAGAGTGGGAATTTTACTTTACTTTTCTTTACCCTCTTGTCCCAATTTTTTTTTTTATTCACATTCTTTTGTTATGATATTTCTTGTCAAGTTTGAGGGCTTATTTATATGTGTTTCTGTAGTTGGATAATTTCATTTCGAAGCTTTTATCATTAAGCAATTGAAGATGATTTCAATTCTCGTATTTTTAATCTCAAACCCTAAATTTTTATTGACGATTGTCGGATAATGTTTTTTGAGTTTTTCATGTTCTAGGTTCATTGCATTTTACACTTTTAAATGTTTTTTTTTAAAGATTTAGCAATGATAACTAAAATAGAGGTAATTATAATTATATATATATATATATATATATATTGGATTTAATACATAAATCATGCTGAATATACATTTGGTACTCCGCCAAGTTAATAAAACAGCATCAGTATGGCATCTTAAACTAATTTATGTTGTTATTGAGGTTGTGCTGCTTGAACTTAACTATATTAATCAGTGATGTTTAATTTTCAATTTTTATTTTTTGAAATTGATCATGTTCTCACTCTCTCTTTCTCTGTGTGTGTGGGTGTTTGATGCATAGTTAATGCTAAATGGCATATTGGCATTGCTTGTACCATTTGAGTGCTATTGTGTGCATTGATTCCCATTAACTTTGACCAACTATAATTGTTCGACCCAAAATTTGAGCTCTATTTAGATTATCTATACATGCAACCACACTACAAGAAATTTATACTTTCTCTACAAATTTTTGGGAGACAAAATAAGATTTGCATGCAAAATTCATTCCCCACCCCCCAAAAAAAAGATGTATCGTAGGCAGTATTTTAAAAAACTCGCTTAGGCACCGTCTAAACTCGAAGCTCGGGTAAAACGCATTGCTTCGCGCTTGGACGATTTTTTGTTTCATTTCCTAAATGACTTGATTTTCCTTCATCTTTTGGTCTTCCGTAAACATGTTTTATTAATTTTTTTTAAAATATTTGATTTGACTTTGACTTATTATTATTATTTTTTTAAAAAAAAACTTTCATTTGACTTTAATATCATGTTTTTAAAAGATCTTATTTGTATAAAGGTAAAAAATGATTTTTTCTAAATAGTTAAATAAGATTTAAGTTTTGGTGTTAGATAGATTATGTAATTATAATATTGAGATTCATTTTAATACAAACTTCAAAAGTATGTATGGAATTTCTATAAATTTATTAAGTACGATCTGTCTAGTTGAAAATTGAAAGTATGAAAAATATTCTAATTTTTTCATTTCCAAAATTTGAGAATTGTATAATTAACTAATAGTAAGAGTTATCAAGTAAATATTGTATTTTATAATTTCTAGATGTTTAATATGTATTATTTAATTATTAAATAAATTTTTTAAACAGTTACAAATTTAAAATAATATTATAAATAAATAAAACACTTTTTTTACGCCTAAACCTCGCCTAAGCTCGTAAAGCTTGAAACTTTGGATCCACACCTAGCCACCTTTACGTTTTTTAGAATACTGATCGTACGACTATGATTTTCTTCCAAATTTTCAATAGTGGGAGCAGGGGCGGAGCCCAATGAATTCAAGTGTGGGCATGGACTTTTGGGCCCAACACCAAGGCCCAAATATTTTTTTTTAATGTGGAAATTATACAATACTCTACTTTAAGTATTAAACATTCTAAAATCAGACCCCAAGTTTCACAGAAATTTTATTTTAATTAATATTTTATAAAATAAATATTTATACTCCAAACCCTAATTTTAGATTCTCACTCTCCTCTCTCTCTCTCTCTCTCTCTCCATTCCCACAACCAACCGCCTCCCTCCCTCTCTCTCTCTCTCTCTCTCTCTCGACACACACAGTGACTCTCATCTCTCTCGACAGCCAGAGGCGATCCACACACAAACCACTCCGGCGACCCATATCTTGGTCTTCGAGAGACCACCGCAGCGGCGTCATCGCCTCATAGGCGTTGCGGCGGCGTCACTCACTCACTCTCTACCGTTCGCAGCAGCGATGAATCTGCTTGGGGTGTGGTCGTGGTGGTTATGGTACTTGCAATCGCAGTAGTGGTGGCGGTGGGTGGTGGTATTTTGGATTTGATTTTTGGTTGAGTTTGGGTGGTGGTGGTAATTTTGGATTTGATTTTTGGTTGTGTGTTGGGTGGTTGTGGTCGCGATTTTGGCTGCAATGGTGTTGGTAGCGGTGACGTTAGGGTGTGGTGGTGGAGTCGGCTTGTCACAAACGTGAGCGTCACGGCGTAGTAGTTTCGTGAGGGGATGGATCTGAAACTACTGCTGTCTGTTATACTCTTAGTGGTGGTGTTGTTACTGTGGTGCGGTGGCGGGAACGGTTGTGTGGTGGCGGTGTTGTGCTTGGGGTGTTGTGCGCGTTGGTAGTGCTGTGGTGTGGTGGCGTGAACGAAGGTGTGGCGGGGTGCGACGGTGATGTGCTATTGTGATGCGGTGGTGGTGCGGTTGTGTGATGTTAATTTTCAGATTCAGACTTTGTGCGGTGGCGGTGGTGTCCAGATCCAATTTGTGAGGTGGTGGCGGGTCAGCGATGATTGTGGGACTGTGGTCACAGATTATTTGGTTAACGGTGACCACTAAATTGGCTAATTTGTGACCAATAACAAATCTGTGACCGACTGTGACTATAAAATTTCAATTTGTGATCTCAAAAATAATCTGTGATCGAATAAATTATGACTTGTGACCTTGAAAATAAATTGTGATTTGTTAAAATTTCGATCCGTGTCTTCGAAAATAATCTGTAACTTAATAAATTTCGTTCTGTGACCTCGAAAAAAATCTGTGACCTAATAAATTTCGATCTGTGATCTCGAAAAAAATTTGTGACCTAATAAATTTCGATTTGTGACCAAACTGTGAATTTGTGACCAAATTGTATAAATCTGTGACCTTAATTTGTTTAATTAATAAAATATATAATTAATTGAATAAATTATAATATTTTTTAAATGAATATCTGATTTTGAAAATATATTATTCTTAAAGTAGGATTTAGAAAATTTTTCTTTTTTTAATGTTAATTCCCTACCCAACCCAGCCAAGAATGGAAGCCCAATAGCCCAATCAATATATACACCCATTTCGACTAATTGCAACCCATTCCCATTCCCCTTTTATTCAATTTTCATTTCAACCCTTCCTCCGGCGTCGCTCCGCCTACTCCTCCCGTCCGGTCACGGCGCCGCTCAGTCTCTGCCTTCTCCTCCCTGGCACCTTACTTCTCAGCCTCTCTCTCTCTCTCTTTCTCTCTCTCGTCTCTCACATCGATCTTTATATTGATTGGGGGCTTTAGTTAAAATTGGCTTTTAACACTGAATAAATTTTCAAGGTCCAGCTGAATAAATTTTCAAGGTATGGACTTTTCTTATCTTGATCCCTATCTTTATCATTAATGTATTAGGTGTTTGAGTTTTCGTCATTTTATTAATTTTGTGTTTATGTGTTTTGTTTGTTGATGATTGTTCTGAATTGATGCTGTGAAGACACTTTTGATTTATGCTGCATAAAAATGTTTTCAATTTTAATTTTTTAAGGGTCAACTTGGGAAAAAATCTGCCTTTTGTTTTTGTTGGGACTCTTGTTATGGGTTTATTCATACTTTATGCATACTAATATGTATGTGTTTTCTATTTGTATGGGTCTTTTTATATTGAATTTTTGGCCATAAGATCAATGGAAAATAGAGAGAAAAATAAGAAAAAAGAAATGTAGATTGATTTTCTGGGCTATGGTTTGGCAGTTGAAGCATGAAATTAATCTAGCTAATGTATAAGTAAAGAAATTAGCGAGAAATTGATGAATGATTGTGTTAAACATATAAATTAGGTGAAAATGATTAGATTTCTGTAAGTCGCAGATGTTTTGTTATTTTCGTTCAAAGTTGAAAATAATTCTGTTAAGATTTATCTATAGGTTCAAGCAGAGAATTTCATGGTAAGGTGATTTTGCGGACCATTTGAATCTCAATAGAGAGTTATTGCTTATGAAAATTTGTGATTCTTGTTGATTGGAGGATTTGGTTCTACAGTTGTCAAATGCTTAATAATGCATATTTCATTTTTATCATCATGGCCAAAACTCAAATTTCGACATTGATCAAATTGTGCTCGTATTGAACAATATTCTTGACTCCGCCCCTGAGTGAGAGGACTTGTGTCCACAAAAATCTTTATTTTTCTCGATAAAAATTTGACGGATAAGATATATCTCTTGCCGACAAAAATATTTGACGTGTTTGTAGGCTAATAATTAGGGGGAAAATTTTCAATTTTTAAAATTATTTTCACATTTTTAACTTTTCATTTCGTTTCTTTCTTTTTCTTTTTCCTTTCCTTTTTACTTTCCCACAATTTCTCTCTATTTCCCTTTCTTTTTCTCTCTCTTTCCCACATCTTCTTCACCGTCACTTTTCTCTACTCCAACGTTCCACCACAATATCATCATCTGCCACCTTCAATCAGACATCAGCCGTCGAGCAAGTAACCTAGCGACCCAAGTCAGCGCCAGAGATAACTTAGATGTATGTTTTATTGATTTTTATTTATTGGGTTATTATCGATTTGTAGGGAAATATTGTGTAAAGCAAATTGGGTTATTCGGTTGCCATAAATTCATTTATCGAGTTGCTATCAATTTGTTTGTTTATTTGTAGGAGAATATCATAGATCTACAGTAAAGTGAAAACTTACACGACGTACTGTATTTGTCTCCAAAGGGTTTGTACGGAAAATTTTAGCCCACAAATTTAAAAAATTTGCTGTCTTATACCTATGCCCTTGATGTTTGCCCTACAAATGTGCCACAAAAAATTTTCGGCTGTAAAGGTTTTCCCCACAAATAAGAACATATCCCTACAAATAAATTTTAATAAGGTTTTTGAAAAATTATATTTTTGAATAATAATTTTTTTTGGAGAATGCTTGGTTAAAAAGTATAGGAAAATTTTGAATTTACGTGTAATATTATTTTATTGAAAAATGTCTTGTTGAAAATGAAGGAAGATAAAAAAAGGTATCAAATTAAAGTGAGCCGAAACAGGCATTTAAGAGAACCATATTTCGCAATTTATAAATCAGAAGTCACAGACAACAAACTACGCCATTTTGGACCCAAAACCCTGGTTTGGGAATTTAATTTCCCTCTTTCAGCGTCCCCGTTTCGCTCTGCCTCACACTCTCTCAGCCTTCTGCTACTAGACATTTTGATTCCGTTAGGAAATCCTCCAGTAGGTATGTTCACTTCGGTCATTAACATGAATTTTGCTATGAATTCGTGTATCGAATTCCTACTTCCCTTCCTGCCTATGTTTCGACCATCCTGAGAATGTATTTTGTTTTAAAAGTTTTACAAATTGATTGGATTAGATTGATTGTATCTTGTTATTCCAATAGTTAAGTTTTTTGCCGGCTATATAAATTTTTCCACTTGAGTTTATGTTTGATTCTGTTTATTGAGAACTTGTGTGTTGATTTCATTTTTTAATTTTTGTCGCAGAAGTCAGTGGATTTCAAAATCTGAGCGATGAATCCGTTAACATTGGTGAAGCGTATTCAAAACATCAACAAGAAAGAAGCAACGCTTGGCATATCTGAAGAGGCATCTTGGCATGCAAAATATAGAGACTCTGCCTATGTTTATGTTGGAGGGATCCCCTTTGACCTCACTGAAGGCGATCTCCTTGCAGTCTTTGCTCAGTATGCTCTTCTATCTTTTTATTAATCCCCCAGAAATAGGTACTTTATACCCCTATTTTAGTAAAAAAATGCCTTCTAATTCAGCAGATTTTATCTTTTAGGTACGGAGAGGTAGTTGATGTTAATTTAGTCCGAGACAAAGGCACGGGAAAATCTAAAGGGTTTGCTTTTGTTGCTTATGAGGATCAAAGAAGTACAAATCTAGCTGTAGGTAAGACTCTTTGCACCTTGAATCACATTTCTGTTGCCGTAGAACTCGTCCAAAGAGTAATGCTAACACTCTTTCCATAACATCTTATTGGTTGAATGTATAGATAATCTAAATGGAGCTCAAATTCTGGGTCGAACAATTAGAGTTGATCACGTGGGTAACTACAAAAAGAAAGAGGAAGAGGATGAGGAAACCGAGCGGAAAAAGAGAGAGGAACGGGGTATTTGTCGAGCTTTTCAAAGGGGACAATGTACTCGTGGAGATGGCTGCAAATTCTCTCACGACGAGCAAGTAAGTTTTGGTCAACAGTACATCTACTTGATTTCCCTTTCCTGTTCAGGATTAACATGCTTTTTAATTTTTAAAATTTTCTTCTCATTTTTCCTCGACTCTTCTTCCTTGAACACATCATTTTCTGATTTATTTCACTCTTCTTTCTTGAATACGTCGTTTCTGATTTCTTTCACTACTGAATCATGCATTTTGAGTGACTGACAAATGATTGGCAGAGTGAAAGAAGTTTATTTATCTATAGAAGGGAAGATGACTTAAATTAAGAATACACTTTCTAACCTCATGATATAATAGGTCGTGTCTTTATTCGCCATTACTCTCTCTATTGTTATGGACTTGAACAGTTACAAAGAAACTTTCTGTTGTATAGATGGATTGCAATGTGAAAGAATACACTTGGTGAAGTAGGAAGTGTGAAATTTGCTAGCAGTTGTAGGGGTGGGTCTGTGAGCAACGAATCTAGTTTTCTTTAACAAAGTGCTTTTGGGAAATAATCGTGGAGGTCTACTGGTGAGAAGAATTTGCTCAGTGTAGAAATTTTAGCTGTTGAAAAGTTCAACCACCTCATGTAAACTTTTGTGTTCATTGAGCATCTGTCTTCAGTATGTCCCCACATGTGTAGGCTGAATTAATATTTTGCCTCAAGCTTTTTCACGATATTCGTAAATGAGGATATTTTCTTGCTCTTTCCTATCATGTTAAACCACCTCTGAAAGCTTAACTGTGTAGTGAGGAAAAAAATATTTAAGTGAATTGTCTTCAACATGTTATATCTAGGACAAATTAATATTATCTTCGGGATTTTGTCAAAGCGAGTTCATGAAATGATCTCATGGATGGAAGTGGTGATATATAGCCCTTGTTTGAGCTCCATTTTTCAAAAAATACATTTTTTCAAAACTCATTTTCAACCACATATTCTCCTATAAAATATAATACACGTAAACCCAAAACTTATTATTATTATTATTTTTTTAAACAACACGTTCTAAAAAAAATCACTATTCCAAAACTCATTTTTCAAAAGCCTCTAGGTAGACCACCACGTCTAAAATAGGAAAGGTGATATCTTATATGAGATTAAATAGCCTTTCATAGTTGGATAGCCCACATCAACCAAGTAGTTTTTTTTCTACAAAAATGTCAATACAAATTACATGATCTTATTATTCGACCAAAATATATAAAGTTATTTATAAATAAGAAACACAACCATCTAATGGTTTAGGAAATTTTAAATCAATGCTTCGCAAAGCCTCTAAGAATGTATGAATGTCATGTGTTGTTCCTTCCCACCCTGGCTATATAGAGGTGAATGACATGTCCAAATTACACACAGTCATTGTATTTGTTTAGGATTATCATTTTCTACCAATATATGGGATATGCTCATTTGTTGGAAGCGATGTGCGAAAATGTGTTCCATCAATGGCTCTAATACAATTCTATCAAGAGAAAATAAAATAGAACAAAACAAAGCAAAAATAATTAGAATACATGTTCTCTAATGAAATGAAATATGATGTTTCTACATCTATTATGATATTCTTGTAATGCGATATTAACCTTTTTTTCCCCTAGTACAATCCCAAAGTGTCTACTTATTGTTTAAATGTTGCAACCTTTCTTGAATCATCCCCGTTACCAACACCATGTCCCAATGTCATCAAAAACATGAATACTGCCTCTTCCATCCTTTACTTGAACCCCACCCATAACTTCTTAATCTGTCACATAATTTGGTAAATACATGTTTTTCCATTCGAAACATGTCATGCCATCATTTCCACTGAGTATCTCCGTAAGGAAATTAATTCCTCTATGAGAGGAATTTCTGCATGGTTCTTTTACCAAAAAAGTGATGTTGCACAATTGTAGCTGCAGTGGCAAGGACAAGTTCATCAAAACCTGTTTCATCTCTTATAACCTGATTTATGTATTCTTCATGTAGCTCTTCATCTGATTCACCGTCCATTCTGTAATCATATAACCATGAATAAAATAATATAATTTCACAAAAATATAATTTCATCAATTTAAAGGACAGTACATGTTAACTCATTTTGTGGGACGTATAAACTCTTTCCTTTCAAAAAGAGTTATTCAAAAAGGCTCCACATGTTTCAATTAGAATAGCCTTCCATCTTTCTTGAAATTTCAGAATAATTGTGTCTTAGGGAAAATATATAGTATATTGTACTCCCTTTACAAAACTACCGTTTAAAAAACCCTTCATAAGTATTTCCTGGTTCCACTTTCAATACTCTCTCTCTGCCTAACTCAAATCAGGATGCATGTGTGGACACTTTATTGAAAACCCAATCTAAGACAAACCAAGAGACTCAAACTGAAAAGAAGGGAGAGTATGAAACATCTTACATTATAAAAAGAGAATGAAAAAGTATATAGGAGGAACTCTACAACTGTAGCTATTTGGCTATTATCTAATGAACTTCTAGAATTTGAAAACATATAGATATTTACATATTTGAAAATTAATTTTTTGATTTTATATCTAGTATAACTTGCATAAATCATACCAATTTGTGTTTTCTAATTAAGAATCTGGTTGATTTTTACTTGGCACAAGCTTTTTAGGCGCTTATTTTATTTTCAAGCTTTAAGGTGAAACACATGCCAATCTTCTCATGGAAACCCATATAAAAATGTTTCTACCATTCTCAGACAGCTGTGATCAAAAGCTAGAAATGGTTTGCTTGGGGGCTTTCAAGGACAACGTAAGCAGTCTCAACAGTTATGGTAAATTAAGCATGTTTCTGTCCTAGTATCTTCATTCTAGTGGGTTAGCAAAAGCCACACCAATTTTGCATTAGTGGCCTTCTCCTAGTGTTTTCCTTTGCTATCAAACACACAAAAATAATGAGAATTTTCCTATATTTTCCTCTTCAAAACCAACATAGAAACATAATCGTATATGGGAGCACATCCTATAAAATATTGGCAGAGGCACTTGCTTGATCTAATAAATGTATAATTTGGGATTTTCTAAATTTAATTTAAATGAAACAGAACACTAATACCACGAGAATTCAGCTCAACAAAAAACACGCCAAATAGTCAGTTAGTATTTAAAGTTTCCCTGCTTAAAACAAATAAAATTGAAATGATAAATTCCTAGTTTTATGGCTCACATTGACATTTTTAGAACATATAGTGACAAATATATTTTGAAAGGAAAATTTGAGGGAAAAAAAGATTGCACGATTGGTATCGGATGCAATTTAAAGTTGAAACTGCCTACTTCACTTCCTACCATTAAAGGGGTTGCGCTAAGTACAAAGTGATATGGCAATTTGGAGAAAAATGAATCATAATCGTTGAATTTCTCATGACGTTAATGAAAAATGATAACATAAATAATTCAGAAAAAAGAAAATACTTCAAAATCAAGAAATTGTACCTTGGTGACGAAATTCTGGGCTAGGGTTCGTCCTGAAAGTTCCCAAGAGCTGAAGCTGATTGTAGAGACGTGAGGAATGCGAACATGAAAATCAAGAAAGAGATTAGGGATGGAAGAAATGAAGATTTGGAAAGGTCATGACTTTTAGGATTGGATTGGAATTTTATTTTGTTCTTTACAAATGCAAGGGTAAGGTTGGAATTTTAAAATTTCATTAAACTAGAAAAATGACTTCCCATTTTCTTGTGGAAGAGCTTTTAGAGGAAGCCCTCCGGATTAGTTTTCTCTAAAAACTCTTCTAACTAGTGGAAACACTTTTAACTTAACCAAATGGGTCCTAAGCACTTTTAGGTCTCAAAAGCACCTTTTGGCTCCTCAAAAGCCATGCCAAACAGGCATTACAAAGTCACCTTTAGTTCACACAGTTTGCTAAAATTTGCTTTTAAGTCTTAAGAATGTGTGAGATTTTTCATCGCATCTATAATTCACATCTTTTTAAACTACTCATTCTATTTTACTAGTATTTGACCGAGGATTCCCATAGGCTTTAACTGTCATCTATTATTGAACCCAGCATGGTAGATCAGGAAGGTGCCAAACTTCGCTACTTTTCCTTTATGTTCTTATGGGCTTTTAACTGTCATTTTTGTACGCAGCATGGTATTTCAGGAAGGTCCCAAATTTGTGATCTTTTACTTTGTAATGTGACAGAAGACTGCAGTTGAAAACATGCTCAAACCATTAGTTCTGTAATTTACTATACTATGAACTTGTCACCTTTTTTTTTTTGTGTGTTCTTTGTGGCTTGAAGGGGTACGTGTGTTATTTGTGGTGGGCATTTTAATTTATCTTGCCAATTTTGTTTGAATCACGTTGTGCTAGATTTTTTTCTGTATAATGGCTATTGTCAGCTTATGTTAATACCCTATTATCTCTCGACTCACTTGCCCTTTATTAAAAATACAGAGAGCTGCAAATACAGGTTGGGGAGCTGAAGAAGATAGACAATCAAGGTGGGTTCGAGACAAATTTGAGGGTTCTGCAAGGGGTGGAAAACGATCTGATCAGTCAAGTCACATTCCAGAATCTGCCACTCAGAGAGGTCACAGATATACCGACAAAGATTCACATAATTCCCCATCAAAGTTCAGTGACACGGACAGGAATAGATCCAGTGAAAGGATTGAATCAAATGCAAAAGATTTGGACAGAAGAGGTGTTGAGAAACACAGGGAGAATGTAACGAAGCACAAGGATGATTGGGATAAGACAGATAGTGATAAAAGGTCTAGGAGGAATGATGATGAACCAAAGTCGAGAAGAGATTACAATAGGGGAGATGAAATGAGATCAAGACGATACGAGTCTGAGTCTTATCATAAAGAAGATCGATATGGCAGGAGAGGGGATGGTGGGTCAGCTCGTGATAATTCACACCACCATCAGAGGACAGATGAAGAAGGGCAGTATCAATCACGTCGACGGTAACTTTGACCATATCAGTTACATTCAATACGTTGGGAGAAATGTTATTTGTTTTTCTTTTAATTTTTACTAAGATTTCAGTGGTAATCATGAAGGATTATAACAAGCATGTGCCCTTTTTCTTAAAATTTTGATTGTAAATTCTCGACAAAATTATTGCACAGTTACCTGAATAAAACTTAAGCACAAGAACCAGACCATTTAAAAATTTTAATCAATCATATAATCTTAGTTAGATATCCTGAAATTGAAATGCCCTCTGACTTCATCAACCAGACCATTTAAATTTTTTAATTTCCAATTAATAAGAATAAAATATATCTATATGGAACATTTACGAATTGAAAGAACATAGAGAAATAATATACAATCATACTACAAGTACATTCAATTTAATATCAAGTTTGACATTGGGTCACGTGGTGTTATCACATTGGACAGTTTAAAAATAAAATATAGTTTTTCGCACATTCATTTTTGAATTTTCAAACAACGTCAAACTCCATGTACAACATGGAGTGTACACAAAACATTATTCAAAACAAACTAGTTGAACTCGTGATTTATAGTTATAGACCGACTCAAACTCTAATCATTGACAAATATGAATTATGATTAAGATGTGATTTAATTTTAGATTGAGTCAAACTTTGATCTCGATATAGTTTGAAGTCCAAATTAATTAATATAGAAGTTTATACATATCTATTTAATCAAGATTCAACCAGTGAAATGCTTATATACTTTTTGTTTAATATTATTTTTAAAGGGATTTAGCTTCATGCAATTAAAAAATCACAAGTAGTTGCAATTTTTATTATTATCCTGGCATATTTGTTTATGATGTATAATTATCAGTAGTTCTAAATTCTATATTTTAAAATGATTTAGATTATCATGATAGTAAACCATTCTAATCATATTTTAATTCGAGTGAAAGACTGTAGCCTATATCTTCCATTGATAAATTAAATTTACAGTGAAAATGGCAAAGATTATAATCACAATTTTGTTTCTTTGCCTGTATGTATGTATTGCTGACAGAGTGATCGAATCAGATGTCGGGAAAATGAAGAATGCTCATCAGCATAAGGTTCAGGAAGATAACTGTCGATCTTTAGTTCATTATTCCTATATTTGTAGTCTTGCATGGGATGGACTAGAAGAAGTTGACCATAGTATTTCAAGTATTTCTTTTCGCTGTTGTTGTGAAGCAGCGAATCTAGTTAGCAAAGATTGTATGAGGGATCATCATGAATGGCACATATATTATCTTCAAAAAACATGCAAATATGCTTCTGTTTCATGCCTAAGAGAAAATCGTCCATCGCCTTTAATTATTCCTTCATTTCCTCCTTCCCCGACACCTGAACAACCGTCTCCAATTCCTCAACCGCATTCAGTTTCTCCTTCGCCGACACCTGAACAACCGTCTCCTCCTCATCCTCATCTGCATTCAGTTTCTCATTCTCCAACACTTGAACAACCGTCTCCAATTCCTCAGCCGCATTCAGTTTCTCCTTCGCCAACACCTGAACAACCGTCTCCAATTTCTCACCTGCATTCAGTTTCTCCTACCCCGACACCTGAACAACCGTCTCCAATTCCTCAACCACCTTCAGTGTCTGCTCCTCCAACTCCTGAACGACCATCACCCGACCAGCCACCATCGTCTCCTCCTCCGACTCCTAATCACGTGATTCCCATTCCTCGACCCAATCCTTTAGTTCCTCTACCACCATCACCACCACCACCACCACCACCACCACCAAATCATCCTATCCGACCAAAGAATTGTTTGTTAGCTGTCGTACGGTATGACTCATGTAATCCAAAGGCACCAGATACAAGTCATTCATTTGCCACTCCTTATGAAAAACAACTCATTCCATCAGAAAGTGGCATATAGCGAAAATATATGCAGCTAACTGCTGTGTAGCTTTGTCAATCATCGATAATAAATGTGACAACTTGATTAAAGATATGTCTTACGCTAAGCTGAGAGAATTTTACCGGCTAGAGCAAGCTTGTTCATTACCCTACGTGCAGGAAGCAAGGACATAATTTTTAATTTTTTTTTGTTTCATTTTGTTAGGAATTTGATTTAGGTATTTATTTAGGACCAGTCACTAGTTTGTCGTTCTTTTTCATTTTCAAATTCTTCGGTCATGATCAGTGCCTTGTTCTATATTATCTTGTTCATTTGACTATATTTTATATTTTGATTTAGGTGTGGCCACTTGAATTTGGAGCTTATCATAATTTTTTTCCCCATTATTGAGAAAAAATTACTGTCGATTTTGTCAAAGATTTTGTACTTGTAGCATAATCCTTAATTATATAACTAATGTGTTCATCAAGTCATCAACTAGAATTTAATTTTGGCATTCCCATTTTAGATAATATGTCACCAAAATATTTCAAAAAATACTTTTCAATTTTTTTTTTCTTAATTACAAAATACTATGCAACGGCGTCATCATCACTGCTAACAACAACCTATCCCGTCACATCTCACCACCACCTCGCCGCACATCATCACCAATACAAAACTTAATAATTATTTAGTAAACTTACAGAAAATTAATATAAACTTTAGCAATTGAGGTGTTCTTCAGAAAATATGTTGGATTAGGAGCATTGGTAGTCCATATTCAACGACATTCTATAATTCCATAGAGGTCGATGTAATTTGTTAACGTTAATTGATTTAGTTTTCTTACAGGTTAATTGTAAAATGTGTCTCACACGGTGCTGGAACTCTAAATTAATAGAAAATTATATAATATTTTTTATGATAAGTATGAATGATTAAGTATGATAATGTTAGGTGGACTTTAATTAAACTTGGATGAACTTTTATCTTAAAGTATGATAAACTTGGAATATTGTATTGCTTTTCAATTTTATTTATTTATTATTAAAAAAAGAGAGAAATCCTGGTAAAGAAGAAAGATTGTGAATTAATTTATTTGAAAAATACTATTTGTACACCTCATGGTGTACCAAATGCATTACATTCCCCTCACATGGAAGGGGGCTCACGAATATTTTATTGTATGTGGGACCCCTTCCATGTGAGAGGGGTTTAATGCATTTGGTAATGCATTATGTACGTATAACATGATTGTATTTATCTTTGTGAGAATTCAGATTATGATTTGTGATAATCAACACTTCGAAATTCTATCATTCAACTCTATTGAACACTGAACTCTATAAATACCCATCATGACTTATTTGTATTGCTACAATTACGATACTTTTTTCAACATGGCAAAGATTATTGTAACCTTATTAATTTTTTTTGGATATTCATTTCCTTTGCCCATCGAGTCGACTCTCAATCGGATCATGAACTCGAAGGTCATCGTCATCACCACCACCATCATCATCATGATCCCGATTGTTTAGCTATACCTAGGGATGGCAACGAGTCGGGCCGGCTCGGCTCGCGGGCCAAAATTTTAAGCCCGGGCTTGGAGGATCCGAGCTTTTCCGGGCCCGAGCCGAGCCGAGCCCAAGCTCGGTGGAATTTTTGGGGCTCGGCTCGGGCTTTCCCCGAGCCGAGCCGGCCGGAGCCCGGGCCTGCCCGTATTTTTCTATTTTTTTAATTTTTTTTTTTAAAAATTCAGTATTATTCTATTTTTTACATTTTTTTTATCGCGAGCCCAAAAAGCCCGTGATACGAGCCGACCCGGCTTGGGTCGTGCCCCAAAAATGAAGCTCGGCCGAGCTTTGGCTCGGTATCCCGGGCTGCGAGCCGGGTCTGACCCAGGCTTTTCACGGGCCGAGCTCGGACGGCCCGAGCCACCGAGCCATTTTGCCACCCCTAGCTATACCTTCTCGTTTTACAAATTGTTACCCCGCAACTTCTCTCGCTTTTGCTAAATGCTGCAAAGTTCTGAATTTGATTACCAAATGTAAATATGAGTTCTTTGTGCCAGCCGATAGATCTATAGCGCGTTCACTTAAGAAGTCATGTCGCAAATACTATCGTCCACCTCCCTTTCCAGCGTTAACGCCACCTAAACCATACCCTCCAACGCCTGAAAAACTGTCTCCAGTGCCTCAACCGCCTTCAATTCCTCCTCCAACGCCAAAGCAACCATTACCAATGCCCCAATCAATTTCTCCTCCAACGCCAAAGCAACCATTACCAATGCCCCAATCAATTCCTCCTCCAACACCAGAGCAACCGTCTCCAATTCTTCAACCACCTCCAATATCTCCTTCTCCAACACCAGAGGTACAATCTCCAATACTTCAACCTCATTTAGTTCCTCCTCCAACTCCCGAACAACAGTCTTCAAAGCCTCAACCGCCTTCAATTCCTCCGCCAAAGCCAAAGCAACCATTACCAATACCCCAACCAATTTCTCCTTTTTCAACACCGGAGCAACCATCTCCAATTCCTCAACCTACTCCAACACCGGATATACCGTCCCCAATACCTCAACCGCCTTCAATGCCTCCTCCAACTCCCGAGCCTCAATCGCCTTCTGTGCCACCCTTTCCAACGCCAGAACAACCGTCTCCAATGACACCTTCAATGCCTCCGCCACCACCTGTAGACACAAATCATCCTCTCTGGCCACAGGATTGTTTATATGAATATGTAATTTATGACAGTTGTAATCCATTACCAGGCACAACGAAGTCGGGGGTCAATAATTTTGACAAACAATTGTTTTCAAGCTGGGGTGTAAGTGTAACTCAAAGTGAAGAGTATTTCCATGATGCTGCTGGATGCTGTATGGGTGTAGCAATCTTCAGTAATTGTGGTGATCCTAGCGGATTCAAGAGAGATTGGAATTCCAATTTTGAGAGATATTATTACAGTTTAATGAGTGGTTGTCAATAAATTTGATCTTTTTTTTTTTTTCGTGATCCATTTAGTTGGGTATTTTGATTTGATTTTCATCATGGATCAGGTCTAGTCTGTCATATATTTTCAGTTCAATCAATTTTATTATTTTTGAAATTTAAGAAATAAAAGTTAGTTATTTATAATTTTGAAGATTGAATTTGATTTACACGCACACACTAAAATAAGAATTATTTAATAATAAAAATTGATTTTTTTAAAAAAAAAAATTTGAAAACAAAATGAAATGTTTAAAATTTATATATCTTTCCACCAATTTTCTTTATTGCCATACTTCTTAAAAGTAATTAAAACTAATTAGATTTACCGTTTACTCCAATTAAATTTCTGTTTTCTTGCATTTTGCTTTTCAAGCTACATTTAGGCCCTGTTTGACCCACATTTTAATTCTCATTCTCATTCTTCTACTCATTTTCAACTACACATTTTTCAATAAAATAATATTTTTCATCACATCAATAACTTTTCCTTCTTTTTCAACCACACATTTCCCATCATATCACTATTTCAAAATACATTTTTCCCAAATAATCTCTATCAAACACATTCTTAATGAGGGAAAGTGTGGTGGGAATAAACACCACAGAGGTGAGTGGGGTTCTACCAAAAGAAATACTCCCTCCGTCCCAAATATATAGACTTGTTTGGTTTTTCACACGGATTAAGAAAACATAATTAATGTTATTGAAAAAGTAATTTTTATCAAGAACTTTCCTAATTTACCCCTATTTAATTTTTAGCACCTAATAGTAAATTATTGTTGGAAGTAGTAAAAAAATTGAATGATTTAATTTTCAATTCTCACACTTATAAATTATTTTGATGAGATTCATTGGAATCATAAATTAAGTGGAGAATATTGATTTTACATATGTAAAGTAAATAGGGGCATATTAGTAAAGTAACAAATCAAAATATTCTAAATTTAGAAATCAGCCTATATATTTGGGACAAACGAAAAAGGAAACTCAACCTATATATTTGGGACGAAGGGAGTAATCGCTTGAGTCAACACGAGTTATTCTTGAAAAATGCATCGCCAAAATTTCTTGTCTAAGATCTTCGAATCGCTTGAGCCGACTCTGTTCAAGAATTCTATCTTGCTTGTTCTTACACATATCCAACCAGCATCTTCCCAACATTACTAATAGAAAAATTTGAGACATTGATCCTTAACTTTTTCAATTTTTTAGTTTATTTGTTGTTTTAGAAGGTTATTATTAAAAAATATATTATTCAATTTTTTAAAAGTTTTTTCATAATTTTTCTCCCACTTCTCATATGCTTTCAACTAATTGAAATTAAACATATATCAATTATTGAACTATTGTTGTATGTTGTCCAAACATAAAAAATTGTCATGTGTGACTTATCCGTACATTTTGAACTTTTGTCGCACGTAGCCTAAATATTTAGAATTGCTTAGTCGATCGTCGCTTATACATGATCTAGCTAATTTTATTTTTTTAAAAACGGCATTTTTAACTTTTCGTCGCCATCTTCTACCCATTTCCTCGCCACCCTCATTTATTCCAAGTCTATCAACGTATGTAAAATAGATACATTTTATGAAACAATAAAATCTCACTCACACGCGGAAATATCTATAAAGATTTATAGGGCCCCGTTTGATATCCATTTTTCCTCCATGAAAATGAAAAATATGATCGTTATCCATCACATCCAGCTACAATTTTTTACTTTTCATTTCTTGTGTGGAATCCATAACGGCTATCTTTTTCTAGACAAGTTTTATTGAATTAACGAGGCTTGAAAAGTTGAACACCAAGGCATATACAAAAATGTCTGCTTCTCTCTGGTAAGTGGCGCGTGGCTGATTCGGTGTCAATACACCCGAAGCTCCGCCCTACGTTTTCTTCCCTATGTCACCATTTCACCTTTACTCACCATATAAACCTCTACAAACTCAAACTCCTTATTCAATCCCAGATATTCAGTTTTTCTCTCTAATTCAAACAATGGTAATCTGCACTTCTGAATACTGTCAAAACAAGTCACTTATTTTTGCATATTATTTACTTATAATTTAAGCTGCAATGTTTGCATTATGTTTCTGTTTGTAAGTTCTTTGCAGGGTCTTAGGATGGTGGTGTTTAACTCGCTGGTGAAAACTATAGGCGCACTGGTGTCTCAGCCAGTCGCCACCGTGGGGACTCTGATGTATTACGGCGATGTCCTCCCCAGTGACCTCAACGTGCGGCGGATGGAGATTCACCGTGAATTGCATGATCAGCCAGGAAACTTTTTATTCCATTTTCTCTCCTGTTTCTTCAAGTGTTTTCTGTGAGCCGCCCGTTCCGCTGTCCTAAAACAATTCCTCAGGTGTTTTTGTGTAGCTAGTACACTGATCTCCTGTCGTGATTTGCTACAATAAATTAGCCTGAAATAATAATTTTTGTTTTTCTATTTACTATATATCTTGTCATTTTATGCACTTTCTTATGTGTATATATATGTATGTGTGTGTGTGTGTATATATATATATATATATTTTTTTTTTTTTTTTTTTACGAACCACGAATAAATAATATGCTTATTGAATTTTTTTTTACGTACATAAACTTGGATCACCATTTAGGTCAAATATGTTGTAACTGAAAATTTGAATTTTTTTTTTTTTAAAAAAAAAAATCTTTAATTGAATATGATTTTATGAATCTTAAATTTCAGTTTTATTTCTATAATTTAAATTTCAGAATATAAATTCGATTTTTTTTTTTATGCCAATTCAAATCTAACTTTAATTCGATAACATGCATAATATCATATTGAAATGCGAACAAAAAATTTCACATATCTCTCTATGCACGTATACTTATGTAATAAGAGAAATTCGCGGTGAGTTTTATATATCTTAGTGTCTGGTTGAAATGTTAACACTCGAATGAAGAGCCAATAAAATTTTAGAGCGAAAATGCTATTTATACATCAAGGGTGACACCCTATACATTCCCGATGTGTAGTAACATAACCCAATTTTAGAACATCATTTATTGCAAACTTCTCTTATCCAAATTTTCTAATTCTGAATTTTTTTTTATTGTTACTTATTGCTTGCAGAATTTGTTACCTAAAATCTTTAATTTCTCGGTAAAAACATATTAGGAGTGTGTTTGATGGAAATTATTGGGAAATAATGAATTTTGAAATAGTGATATGATGGAAAATGTATGGTTGAAAAAGAAGAAAAAGTTATTGATGTGATAAAAAATATTATTTTATTGAAAAATGTGTGATTAAAAATGAGTAGAAAAATAAGAATGAAAATGAAAATGTGGGTCAAACAGGACCTAGGTAACAACATTGTATTTTTCCAAAAAGTCAAGTACCAAAAGGTGACGAGTGAAGGTAGTAGTTGCGGCGGTCGGTGCTGAATGTGTACGGAATCATGATTCTGCATTGTTTTGTTATATATATTCCAATTTCATAAAATTTATTTTTCTAATAAATTTTTTATTTATTTATGTTGATGTACGACATTCTAATATGCACTTGGTTAATACATCTTTTCTCATATAAACCCAAAAATTAAAAGAAAAAATGTTTATAGCGTAAAAGAGAGAATAATAATAAAGTAATGTTATTTAGTCCTACTATAGTTGAAACCTCTATCCAGGTGACATTGATGTGATATAAAATGATAAATGAAATTGAATGACTCATTTAATTTCATCTTTCATTTAACTTATCATTTAGGGTCCGTTTGATTACAAATGTGAAATTTGGGTGGAAAGAAAACGAATTCCAGGAAATTAAATTGCCTAAAATTTGTTTTACTGAAATTGTAATTAATTGTGTTTGATTGGTATAATTTTTCACCTAATCCGTTTGACTTTTTTTTTTCATGCAAATTGTTAATTTTTGAAATAAATTTTTTACAATTGAGGATAAAATTTGTTTGGATTGCCAAAAAGAAAAAAATATCGAATTTTTTAATGTTCGTTTGGCTTTATTTTTCATTTCATGCAAATTGCCAATTTTTGGGATAAATTTTTTTACAACTAATCATAGAATTTGTTTGAATTGCCAAAAAAAAAAAAAAAAAAAAAAAAACCCTGATATAGTGGAAATTCATTTTCCACAAAACTAAGAAAAATCTTGTCACATCAAGAGAATCTAGAAAATCAATTCCAAGGAAAAAAAATGGTCAATCAAACAAGTAAATAAGTGAAAGTTGGAATTTAATTTCCAAGTTCCATGGAAAATATGTTGAATCAAACATAGTCTTAGCATCACATAAATTGGCATTGTAGTATTATTCATAATAATATCGAGTCAGTCTTCAATATTCTACAAAATTCCTCTTCTATTTCAAACTATAGTTTTTCCCCTAGTGATGAATTATGGCGAAGTCGGATTTTTTTATTATGTAGCAACGATTTAGACAAAAATAATGATACAAAAAAACATATTCATACAAACGATTTATATTTATTAGCTACAAAATAAAATTAGTTGCAGTTTATAACCTCAAACCTACATCGGCATTGTCGTTTATATTGTATTTCCCAATCAAGGAAACTCAAACCTTTCAAAAATATATAGATGACAGGTTGAAATTATGCAAGTGAACACCGGTGGGTGGTTGAAACTATAGAGGTGGTATGATTTGGTTTCTTATGGACTTTATGAGATCAGTTCTTATTGAGAATTTTGAAAAATAAAATAAAATAATTCTATAGGCAAAAAGAAACTGGGAACATAACCAAAATTAATTGGTTCTAGTTCGGTTCAATTATTTTATAATTCATAAAGATTATGATGCAATAGAGAGATTATAATATTGTAAATTTAGAACCAGATCAATAATTGAATATGTAGACAGATCTTCGAACTAGAATAGAAACGTATGGTTCTTGATTCTAAAACTTAGAACCATTTTAATTGTAACTAGAACTGCATCGAACCAAATAGATTAATTCAATCTGATAGAGTCCTTGAAGAATCCGAGCCAAACTTTCATCATAACCTCGACTTGCTTAAGAGAGTGGCATGAGATGTCACAAGTATCCCCTCATCCTGACCATTTCACGAAAAAACTATAAATGAAATCTTTTTATTTGACATCTACTACAAGAGCCAACCCCCAAACAGCGAATGCTCCTTTGTTATTCTCGCTTATCACCACACATCTTAATCCTGAGCATTCTCATGGTTCCACGTAAAAAATATTCACCCATTCTCAAGTTCCGTGCTAACCAGAACAATATAGAACGAAAATAAGCAATTGTCAGTGTAATATTTTTCTTATTAACAAACCAACCTCACAATACAATAGTACATGTAAATGCCAAAATGACAAATATAAGCACATGGAAAATAATTGATCTTTTTATTCTTCAGGTTAAAGTCAAACTGGGTAAAGTTCTGCTCGTTGATCCTCATTCATTCATTGCTGGTAACTCGTCAATTCCATCCTTGCCAATTCAGAGATCCTAAAAACAGATCAATACAATAATTTACTTAACTATTTGAAAGAGAAACTCGCTCTGATCAACTGAATGATGGAGAAAGATCTTCGTTTGAACGTTATAGATTGTAGCTGGGTACCTGGGATTTTTCTAATAAGAGAAATGTTCAACACATAAAGCCATTGCCAATTCCTTGAAAATTGACCAAGGATTTGGTGATAATTGGAATCAGTAAACCAGAAAATGTACAAGGAAAAACTGATAGTAATGCTATTCTGATGGTCGATTCACAAATTTTGTCCTAGGCACATGCATAGTGTCTGAACTGGAAACTCAAGAAAGAAGAGTCCGAACCTTCACATTTTTTCTTCTTCTTTTCTTTTACCATATAAACTAGAGCAAAATGATCCAGTTCTTCCAGTTCAGCGGAACTTTGCTTATTTCTCTAATTTATAAAAATGTCGATTTATCAATAATAAATACAGCACTTACAAGAGCAAAATGAACCCAGGAGCCGGCGTTCATGAATGCAGCAAGTGTTTCTACACTAGAGAAAGGCCACATACTACGATCACCAGGTAAAAACTGCAATCAATGAATACAGCACGAACCGTCTGATGCAAAACCAAACCGAATTCCAACAACTTAATGGCTGGTCCCCAATTATGCCCGCCTTCCTGAAATCTTTGATCCTTATCTTGTTCCGCCTTATCAGAACCTCGTTGCACATAGAGTGCCAGTCGGGCAGCTACTATCATCAAATCAGTCAGCAAAACTACATAAAGAGGTCTCCAAGCAATAAGGCTCTTCGACTTCACTACTTTACGAGGAAGATTAACATGCGATAGAACTACCAAAATTGCTATCACAATAGAACAGAAAACTCGTGTATTCTCCGAGGTGATGATGCAGGAATTTATTTCTCTTGGAGTTATTGAACTGAAAAGATTGCCAAATGGTTTTTGAAATGGCTTTGCATTTGCATCATATGATGCCTTGGAGACTGTTGTAGCCACAAGTGATGATTCTACTTCATTTCCAAGTTTAGCAGCAGAAAGTGGTGTGAGGACTGACTTTACCTCAGATTGCTCCACTTCAGCAACTTTGGCTTCAGATTTAGTTACTTTTACTTGAGAATCGCCATCATCAATAATATCGTGTCTCGACCATATATTAGATGTGTCATTACCACCTTCAAGATCAATGTTATAATCAGATAAATAATGACAATGTGACAAGATAAATTTCGAGGGTCCAACCCTGTTAAGTAATCAGCACTAGGTACCAAACATAGCTTAAAGGAACAATGCATCACGTGGTAGTTGACAATTTTTAGATTTGAATTTGATCTGGAATGAAGTTCAATCATCCATCAACTTCACCTTGAAATTTAAGATGCAGTTTCAGTTTCAATCAGGAAAAGAACAAAGTTTCTCAATACATTCTCCACCGAATTTTAATTTTAGTTCCACCAATCACAATTTAGCTTCACAAACAAATTTCCGCCCTCTATTAAATATAAATCAACCAGGTTCTTCTAAAAGAAATAAAGTTTTCAATCAAATCCCGAATGAAATCTGCATTAAAGTACAACAACATTACCTCATTTTAATTCCATTATAATGATTAATAGGAAATTTCATAATTTCTCGATTCCATTATGCAAAAAATCATAATTCACACCCGGAATAAATTGAAGTATATCTCGCATAAATCCACGCAGAGAATGAAATAAAAGCATAGAATTGAAACGGAGCATAGCATGACGATGATCTGGAAAGAAAACAGTACTGTTTATTCCTGAATCTGACGCAGAGTATGTGTGTCCACGATAATTATCACCAGGTGTAGAATATGTGGATGACTGGCCGGAAAATGAATTCGGGGAAGACAGCGGGTCGAGGCTGTGAATCTGGCCCGAGATGAGTGCCAAACGATCCAACCCTCTCTCCATTATCCTCTTCCTCCTCGCTTCTCTCTCCATTTCTCTGTGTGTAGTTTCCCTTAGAGATCAATGATTATAATTCTTTCTTCAAATCTATGTAACCATGTACGTGTACGTTTGGTTGAGCTTAAAAACAGTCAATCATATGTAATATAACTAAAATTTTAAAATAAAGAAAATTAATTTATTCAAAGATAAAAATTAATATATAATTCGTTTATATTAAGGTCCTTTTTTATTCTTATTATCTGTAGAATGAGAATAAAAAATATAATCATTATAAACCTCACACAAAAGATGAAAAGTAAAAAATGGTAGTTAAATGGAAACTCATTATTTTTTTTAGCAAAACTAAGGAAAATCAATTATATTTCGAGTTATTTGCGTTTACCATTCTCTTAAAGTTTTTCCAATGTATAAAAAGTAAATTCTTTAATACTAAGAGAATATAGCCCTTTTTATGCCTCTTGTAAAAATAATTAGAATTTTATTCTAAATTTGAGTTTGCAATATGTCGTTATATCCTTCAAATATTCTATTACTATCTGAACCTATTAAACTTTTAAAAACATATTTTTATTGATCATGAACAATGAAATACATTGAGTTCAATATTTAAACACACGCTGTATTTTGGGTATGGTCACATTTTATTCAGTGTACTTTAAATTGTATTACATTACTTATCGAACTTTATAAAGTTGCACTCTGTTACACACCAGACAAATTTTGTTTATAACGGTTGTCTACATGGATGATAGTTCTGTACATGTTGCAATTAAATCTTTCCAAATTAAAATTTTTTTAAAAAAAAATTCAACTACCATATCATATTAAAAGTGCAACTCCCCAAACATGGCTCGCCACTGACATAATGAAAACATGAAATCGAACCCTAATTGAAAGCCCAGATTGTTTATAAATCATACATCTCGTGTTGAAATTAAAATTTAACTTCGACTGAATAATAAAAGTTTGATTCTGTATACTATGAGCCCCTTTGACGTGACTTTTCAAAAGTCAAAATGAGTTTTTGAAATTTAAAAGCAGTTTTGAACTCGTTTGACTAATTTTATGAAAGTACTTCTAATTAGAAGAGCATTTAGAGGAAAATAGTCCAATGTGACTTCCTCTAAAATCATTTCTGGAATAGAAAGCTCTTTCAAAAATTAGTTTTCGAACAAAAATTAAAGTAACTTTCTCTAAAATCTCTTATACAAGAAGTAAAATTAAAAGTAAAAATAATATCATATCGGTCCCTCTGTGTGCAAATGAACTATTCATTTCCATCTCCCAAAACAATAATGTAACTTGCTCTTAAATGAAATTTACTCAACTTTTAACTGCAAAGTACTTAATTTTACACCCAAATCTAGGCACCAACATTAAATTACTAGTTTAAAGAGCAGTTCAATTATTTTGCCTGCTGAAATAATAGACATAAATAAATAACTTTTCTGACATATATATGCAGTGAATTCTCCATTAAATACTTACAATCTATATTTATTAATTGAAGAAAATAAACGCCTAAAATTAATTCCTATTGAATGTTACATTTTGAGTTCGTTTTCAGTATAAAAGGCACACCACATTCTTGCAAATTCTCAACCAAAAAACCCTATATATGTTCTTTTTTAAATAAAATAAATGCATAAGAAAAATATTCTAAGGTATTTCTCAAAATTCAAAATTTCAAATGCACAAATTCATTTGCCATCCAAAACACTCTCAGGTCGGTCTTTGAGCAGTTGCAAGCGCACAAAAACCCCTTCATTTGCCCTTGATGGTGAAGAAAATGAACCAAAATTATCAGATGTTGATCGATTTTTGTACGAAAATTTCAGATCATTATACGATAAGGAAAACAAGTCGAAAAAGAAGCTTGAAGGTTATATCAGTGAAGAAAAACCTGGTGGGGTTTTTTGGGATCCTCCTCCTGAAAATCTTTGCAGTTCTGATAGATTTTTTGTCACTCCTGCTTCATCAAGTTCATTAATGGAGGAGACGATATCCAAGGATACAAGTGAAGATGCAGCAAGATTATCAGATGTTGATCGATTTTTGTATGAAAAACTCGGATCATTACATGAAAAGGAACGCAAAAAATACAAGTCGAAAAAATGGTTTGAAGAAAATAACGATGAAAAACCAGCTGGAGTTTTTTTGGAGTCTCCTAGGTTTGCCGAGGATACGAGCGAAGATGCTAATGAAAATCAAACAAATATTGGTCCTGATGATTTTATTAGAGTTTCTACTTATTCTCTGAATCCATATGACGAGTTTAGGCAATCCATGCATGAGATGATCCAAGCAAGATTGGAAAATAATGGAAAAGTTGACTGGGAATTCATGGAGGAGCTCTTGTTTTGCTATTTGAATCTTAATGTCAAGAAGTCATATAGGTACATATTAAGTGCATTTGTTGATCTTGTACTCGTTTTGCGCCAAAATTGTGGAATTCTCGCGAACTCCGATACCCAACTCATAGGTTGTAATAATTTTTGTTTCGAACAGAATCACTTATAGCAATACTAAATAATATTAAATTAAGCTTAAATTTTATATAGAGATTTCATCAAACTTTCCATCCTATTATAAACTCACTCTCTCTCTCTCTCTCTCTCTCTCTCTCTCAAAATTGAACTTCATGCATGATGCTAGCATTCGATTGTTTATAAATTGTGTTAGTCTTTGTTCGAATGAAGTCACTTGTGGCACGTTTGATTAAAATTTAAAAAATTAGACAAACAAAAAATGTTTTATTACCAACTAATACAAATCAAGTTTGGGGGCTCAATTGAGCTCCAAATAAGACACTGTATGGACAAACATATTATTATTTTTTTATTATTTCCTCAATAGGATATTAATAAAACTCTTTGAAAAATAAAAAGTAACTACATACATACATATATATATATATATATATATATATATATATATATATCTCCATTTTTACTGTAAATGAAAAATTATCCTTCTTCTTCATCCTTCTTATTGAATCAACTTGCGAGTTGAGGACGATGGTGGTGATGGTAGTATTTTAATAGTGTTGAGATGGAGTGACGATTCATTTGTATTGGTGGTATTTGGGATGACAATGATGGTGATTGTCGGTGGTGATGGTACATATATGGTGGGTTGATGGTTGTGACGGCAACATCGATGGTGCAAATTGACATTAATGACGATTGTATAGTGGTGAAACTAGCATCGATAGTGATATTGGTGATAGTGGTATAAACTGTCGAAAGAATTTACGTAACACAATGTATGTAACACACAACGTTACAAAAAGGTAAAAATTTTGGTATGATAAAAAGTGAAATAGTGACCTAAAAACATATATTTTGATCAAATTAAAACATTGAATGATAGTTTAGGAAATAGTTTAGTTTTTTAGGTCATCTATGAAACTTTTTCACATAAACAATTGAAAAGCCTTTATTCTTGATTTATCGCATGAATGGCTAGGCTTTAAAAGTTCACTTAGAAAGAAAATGAATTTTAAAATATATAGATATTTGTTTCCTTGATCGATTTGGAAATAAATTACTCGTGATGGTGAGGCGTTCGTTAGTTTTAAAGTAACTTTTCTACTAGAAAATAGGAAAAATCGAATTTTTGTGGGTGACGATTTGTACTTTTAGTAATATATATTCCTGTTTTTATGAAGGGTTTACAAGACATTACTTAATGAGTACGATTATACTCGTATGGCGATTATTTTTGCCTCTAAAGATGACTTCTACCTTCAATTTTGGGAGGGTAATTTCTTTGGATTTTTCTCATGTATATGAATTTTGTTCTTCAATGAAATTGTCATTTTTTTTTTGTGCAAGTATTTATTACGGGGTATGAGCCGCTGCATCAACTAGACTGATGGATCGAATAAATACAAATAACTGGGCTACGCTTTATGGCTTAGTAGTGAATTTTGACACAAATTGCACAAGAGATGAGAGAGAATTTTTTGTATACCCAACATTTTGCTCTAGTTTTGATAGTTCAAGATCGAGATGTCAAATACGATGTACAACTAGTATAATAGTAATCATTTTATGATTTTCTTTTATTTATTAACTTTTATTTATTATGTTAAATAGATAAATATATGCAATGAGTTTCTATGATCACATCGTGTATCTCGATTCATCATTCCCAATTTGAATCAAGAATCTTCACTTAAATCAACAAATGAGTAAATAAAATAAAATAAAAAATCATATAACAAGTCGTAAACATAATTTTGACGTGCTCTTCATAACAATCATGCTATCATATTTATTGTTGTTTTTGTCATAGTTTTAGAGTAGAATGAAATAAAATAAGCCAAAATTTTTGTCTTTCATTCACTAAAGTTTCAATTAAAGGAAAACAGTCTCAATTATATTCTTGATTAATTGGTTGAAGCTCTCAATCATATGAAAAAAAAAAAGAGATAAATTTGATATACTTCATTATCCATTAATTATCCCTCCTATATTGCGATAAAACATCTCACTTACGTATGACTTTTTGAAACACTAATGACGAAAAAGAGAACGTGCGATTGATTCCATTAACTTCACGTGACATACCTTGACAACGATTGATCCGAGTCACATGGCACAACCAGCCTTTTTTCAGATAATAAATCCAATTGGACTGGTTAGCCGCCTGTCACACTGCACCACTCACTCATTAGAGCCAATTTGGGGTGAAATTTACAAATGTTTATTGTTTTTTAATGACCCAAAAATTGAGTTCCACTGAACCCAAAGTAATAATTAAAAATACCTTATATATCTTTTAATAATTCTCCTTTTTTAAGTAAAAAATTTCAAGAACCAAGTTGAATGTACAGGATCGTTTTGTCCGGTCCTGTACAAGCCCTCTCACAAATACATGAGGATGAATATTTTTGAGGGATTTTTTTAATGAGGTGGGTTCGCATAGAACTCATAGGACTTACCTCATGTGAGGGGGCAGCTCTTTCAGGCCTTTTACCGGCCTGGCAGAGTGGCATTACCTAAATTTCAACTATGATATGTGGATAGAAAAAGTGTCGTTAGAATACACTTGACAATAACTATTGAATAATGACAAAAAAAAAAAAGAAAAAAAGACCAAATAGTTCGCGTTAGACGAACGTTTATAGAAAATTGACACATTGCGACTTTCTCTAAGATTTAGAAATCAATTTTCAAACTTCCAAACATACTCTTACGAATTTTGACAGTAAGACGGACAATCATGCCTTTATTGTACCCTCCGACAAAATAGCATCAGTGGTCTGATTTTTAGGTAAACAAACCATGGATTAAACGGGATTCACGTGTATAAAAAAATGAAATTAACCTTTTTGTACCGCGTGGTTACCACAAATTTTATCGAACCCTCACATGGGTGTGGTGAGCCCCGCTTATTTAAAAAATATTTTCCCTTCAATGTATGTGTATGTGATAAATCGTGTGGTAATCCACGCAGTACACATAGCACATAGTACACATAGCACTACACAACAAATCATAATCAAATGCGTGTTTATTATTATCATTTCTGAGGATCTCAGTATTACAAGCAAAAAAGAGTTGCGGAATGGAATGAAACTTTTCATTATTTTGTTTTCATTCAACAAGACTCATTTGTGCATACTGTGTGGAGAAAAGGGCCCTCAAAATATTGGTTTAGAAGTTCAATTCTTTATCAAACAGGTATCAACAGAGAGATTCTATATCCAGATTCAAGAAAGGGAGAACCCACTTTATTACAAATTGATATTTGTCCAAAGAAAGATTTGGTAAAAAGTGGGAAGAAGAGTTTGTGTTTACTGCTTAAAAGGCCTTCTAAGAATATAAGTGGAAGGCTCAAAATGGATTTCTGGCCAGAGTTTCTAGCAAGCAGTTGGGGAAAAGAGTTCGTGGCCGGAGGACTTGGTGGCACTGCTGGTATCGTGACCGGTTATCCTCTTGATACACTTAGAATCCGGCAGCAGAACTCAAGAACCGGTTCCGCCTTTAGTATCCTCCGCCATGTTGTTGCCAGTGAGGGGCCGTGCGGTCTCTACCGGGGCATGGCCGCTCCTTTGGCCTCTGTCTTTTTCCAGGTTCCTGTTCTGTTTCACTTTCTAATATCAATCATTTTCTCAATTTTTTATCTCTGTTAACAGCAATTTACATCTCCTCCTTGCTTAGGAATTTGCTTGATAGGAGCAACCTGAGATATAAATATTTGGATTTTATATGACATGATAAAGTTTCCAATGAATAAGATCAATTCAATCCTAAATCATACACACTTTAATGCTTTATATCTCCTTAGCTGAGAATATATACACAATTTCTAGTGAAAATACTGGGAAGCAATTTCTAAATTAGTTTATAAATTAAAGATTTTGAAGAAATTGAGGGAGAGAAGTGCCAAAAGGTAAGAGTAGCAGCCCAAACTCTTATAAGTTGTTGGAATTTTATCCCTTAACATAAGGGATGTCCCCTTGGGTGCACTACCAGAGGCCTAGGGGAGTTCTCCATTCGGATACTTTCATGACAAATAGGTGAGATAAGTTGTGCAGCTTCTAAAATCAACAAGAAATATAAGACTTCTTCTGTAGCTCGACTCTGTTAAACATAAATGAATATGAACATCTTGTGATTAGTAGAAAGCAAAGCTTTTCCATACTTCAGATATGAAACTTTTAGTATTAAGAGATGCTCTATTTATTCTCAACAAGATGAAAACTACAATTGATCTGATGTCCAAGTGTGTGGAAGTACACTGGCTGCGAGAGGAAAGTGTTCATGCTGCATGTCAAACATGGTGAAAACACTCGAGAGACTTTGAGTATTAGACCTTAGCTCTTTGAACAAACCCAGTTTTACAATTTGCATCCCAGGGAAAACTCTAGTACTCGAATAAACAGTCTACCCTGTTAAAAAAACACACAATTCACAAGAGTTCTTGTTGCAAATTTTTTTCTGTGTTTCCTGCTTCTGTCGTAAATATTTCAGTGCCATAAAGTAACCTATAAGCAGTTTCTTTCAGTACTACCTTTATTTAATAAACGGATGATAAGAGTGTGCAGGGCAAAGAAACACATTTAAGAATCAGAAACATTTTGGCAATGAGAATGAATATCTAACTTCATTGGTCCTCTAAATAGGCTATGGAATTTGATATCTATTTAAGGTCCTCTTAGCTATACTAGACAGGGAAAGAACTGTTAACGCTGGAGGCCTCTAGAAAGGCCATATCATTGGCCTTCACAGGCTCGAGTCCTTGAATAATCCATTCATTCAAAATCATAATCAACGAAAATATATGCAAAACGTAAATAGAATAACATACTTCTGAGTAAGAACATGCTCCTATTAGACAGACTCTAAATGCAGAGAAAGGGGAGTCCTTAAAGCAAGTTATTGGCCAATTTCTGTTCATTAGTTTTCATAGTAATACATTATGTGCATGCTTTCTTCATAAATCTGAAAGGTATTTGCTTTGTATTGCAGAATGCCATGGCCTTCCAGACATATGCTATACTGTCACGAGCCTTTAGCACAAACAGTACAGGAGGAGATCCACCCTCACACAAGGGAGTTGCTCTCGGAGGAATTGGAACAGGTGCTATACAAAGCCTACTTCTCAGCCCTGTTGAGCTGGTTAAAATTCGTCTCCAGTTGCAGGGGGAATTGAAGGAGAACAAAAATCAATCAGGCAGTGGCAAAGGTCCAATACATGTTGCAAGAAACATAATAAGAACAGAAGGTTGGAGAGGGATTTACCGGGGTTTAACCATCACTGTGCTTAGGGACGCACCAGCTCACGGTGTCTACTTCTGGACGTATGAGTATATGAGAGAACAACTTCATCCTGGATGCCGAAAGAGTGGCAAGGAGACCTTCAGAACAATGCTTTTTGCAGGAGGTCTTGCAGGTGTTGCTAGTTGGATTTTCTGTTACCCTTTAGACGTAATGAAAACAAGAATTCAAGCCCAGCAAGAATCCTCCCCGACAAAATACAAAGGCATTGCAGACTGCTTCATAAGAAGTGTTAAAGAAGAGGGATATAGCGTGCTCTGGCGTGGTTTGGGAACAGCAGTTGCCAGAGCCTTCCTCGTGAATGGTGCGATCTTTACTGGCTACGAGACAGCCCTCAGGTGCATATTCCCCAACAACAATCAAGCAGCTATTCAAACAGAGAATTCAATCTAAAGTGAAGGTCCATTCGAGTCTAAGAGCATCATCATGGTAACCACTATGGAGTGGCAATTTCATTAAATCTAAGAGGGCAAGAATTTGCATGGCTTTCTATTTATACATTCGCCAACAACAGAAGATAGCAAAGCAAAAAGAAAGCACCAGGAGAAACAGACCATATAAACTATAAAGACAGTTAATAGTTGTTGTCCTGCACTCAATGGTGAAGCAATATACAACTCCACTGAACCACGTGTTGTATCTTGAGCACAAAAGTTAGGATTCACGAATGATCATACATAGGCTATAGCAAACAATAGCAAATTGAACGAATGCATATTCACAAAAGTTTGATGCATATAGCAAACTAGCTAGCAAAAGCAATTAGAAAAATAACAAAGATCGCCCCCACGCTGAAAAACCAAGCATACATGTCAATGAAGTCCTCAATTCTTTTCAATGTATGTAGACATTCAAAATGCACTATAGTAACTACAGCATCACAAAAGTATAACCAATGAAGTTGAAACTACTAGTTCACCTAAGGCTACCTATTCGACAACTATACTCTGATACACATTGCTTGTCGTTTTTCAACTCAAACGGACATAAAAGTGTCAGTACGAATTTTGGTTTGTATTCCCTTCCCTGTAAACGCAAAGACTACAGCAGGAAGGGACAACCACTGTACAAGATATTGTGCTATTTCATAGTTTTAATGTGGTAAAAGTGACGAGATATATTTGGCAAGGTTCTCGTCAATCTATGCGTAAGCCCCACAAGCTCGAAAATAATCATCCCTGATTTCATTTGTATCCAACCCAGCGCTCCCAGCCATGGCATCGATCAAACCACTGCTCAACTTTTTCAACGCCCGAGGATCATTATGATTCTGAACAGCCTGCACAATTGCTCGGATCCTCTTGTAAGGATGTGAAGAATTAAAAACCTCTGCTCCCAAGAACACCCCATCACAGCCCAATTGC
The DNA here is from genome assembly GCA_019395295.1 of Osmanthus fragrans. Lineage (NCBI taxonomy): Eukaryota > Viridiplantae > Streptophyta > Magnoliopsida > Lamiales > Oleaceae > Osmanthus > Osmanthus fragrans. The sequence continues at coordinate 734,094 of JAEDXY010000055.1, forward strand.
ATCATCAGGGCAGCATCTGCAGGGGTCAAAATGCCTCCTGCTGCACAATGCACCACCGGAAACTTTCCTCTCTCCTTCGTCTGCGCCACAATATTATAAGAAGCCATGATTTTCTTGGAAAATGCATAAACCTCATCCTCATCCATGTTAATCAAGATTCTGATATCACGATTCACTTTCCTTACATTGCAAACTGTTTCAGCTATATTCCCCGTCCCATTCATATTCCCTTGAATGCGTATCATTGCTGCTCCTTCTTCCACTCTATTCAAGGCCTCGCCAAGATCGCGACATCCACAAACAAACGGCAATCGAAAGTTATGCTTATTTATAAAATGATCCTCGTCTGCAATGGCCAAAACCTCACTCTCATCAATTAAATCAACTCCAATTGATTCCAAAATCTTGGCCTCGACAAAATGCCCGACCCGGGCTTTCGCCATCACAGGAATCTTGACTGCCCGCATGATTTCTTTAACAAGAAATGGATCAGGCATGCGGGAAATGCCAAGTTTCGGTGAGTCCAAAACAGATATGCAGCGTGCGCCAGCCAACTCGGCGGTCTTGGCCTGTTTGGCGTTGGTAACTTCCACAATGACTCCGCCACAGAGAATTTCGGCCCTGCTCTTCTTGGCGCCGTTCATGGCAGCGCTGTTGCACAGCGTGACAGCATTCGCGTCTGCCATGTCGGAGGTGTTTGTGAAATGCCTATACGAAAAGGAAACACTACTGTGTAATCTTGGTACGTGTTTTCTAACGAGGATGGATTTGGATCCTTGTGGGAAATAAGAATATGGGTAATGGTGGTAAAGGGTCTATGGGGCGGCCGAGTTTGGTGATTTCAAGAAGTTTCCGCGGTGGAGGTTTCAGTATCCGGTTGCTATGTGACGAGAAATTTTCTTACTGTTTGAACTTTGATGTGAAGCCTTCTTTCAGATTTTTCTTTTTTTCATTAAGTGATGCCTTTTTTAAATAAGAAAATCTATTGCATTCATATTTCATAACATATAAAAATGAGGGGCAAAATTGTAAATTACACGTGTGGATTCTATGGAACGTGACAAAAGTGTATAAACCCTTCTCTAACAGTATTAGATTTTATCACAATTATTAACAATTGCACCATATATCAATTAGGATAAGAATATAAATGATCTAACAAATCAATGTTAAGAAAATATTTTAATTTATATCAAAGTCAAACAATCAATATTAACCACATCTTTTATGGATCTCACTATTTTTCAACCACACATTTCAAAAATTTCTATCACAATAATTAAATTAAGAGTAGTCTTAGGGTGCTGCTTTTCCATTGTGGCTTGAAGGCTTGCTTTCTTCGAAGTTATCAATGTCTTGAAAGTTACGCATTCGGAATTCTCGAAATGTAAAATTGTTACGTTTCAAAAAAGAAAACAATGGTATGCACCAATATCAATGGTGACTTGAAAAATCTACATGTTTCAATTATTTGAAAATCATATTCTTTATATCACATCTAGTGTACTAAAAAGCGTAATACATGACGATACGTGGAGGCTAAGCTATGGACTAGACGAATTTAAGCAGGGCATTGGCATAAAAAAACTTAAAAATATGTTTTCTTATTTTAATATTATTTAAATTTTTAATCAATCAAAAAATCATTTAATAAGTAAAAAAAATACATACCAAACATCTAAAACAAATTTATATGAACTTTATATATATATTTTTTAAGTTTTCAACCAAAAAAAAAAGTTTTAAATGTAAATACTAAATAATAAATAAAATATGAAATTTTGGAAGTTTTCCTTTGTTCAAGACTTCAAGTGGTTGTTTTGAATTCACGGTAGACAAAGTGAAGAAATTAGTATTTAAGTTTTAAATTAAAAGAATTGTAAAAAAAAATAAAATCGTAATGCGCGCATTAGCGATCAACAACAATCATTGATCGCTAAATAAAGCGGCAAGTCACTTGGCTTAACATGCGCGCAACAACAATCATTGATCGCCTTTTAGAACATTGATCACAATAGTCATGGATGAATCTTATACCTTGATAAGATATAAGGTTGTTTCGAGTCTCAAATTTGTATGAAAGATGATTGTACAATTATGCCATTTCTTTTATTGCGATCTCATAACTTTTTGTAAAAATATTGGTATGATGACACTATGCTCTTTGCCTAAAAGTTATTGGGTAATACTACGTATACATACATGTTACATCCCGTGTGTACACCTTGAGGTATACATGTAGCATTATTCAATTTAAATAAGATGAAAGGATGTTTCAGCTTTCAATCTCATAAATGTCTGAATAACAATGGAAATTAAATCAACTCTTTGCAATGGTTACTTTTAGAAGATTCTATCTTCCTTGTAAATAAGCAGGATGTTGTGATTTTCGTGGTTCATGAATTATTCTTCTCCTACCAAATATGGAGTGCATGCTCTAATCGTCACAAGGAGTTGGCTGTTGAGTTTTCAAACTTTCGATGTGCCTGACCGGGCTGTCCCATTCTTGGTCTAGCAGGGGCATGGCTCCGGCTTGTAACAATTTTTAGAAATTAATAAATAATGAGATACTTGTAATCTTCTTATTATCATGGTAGAGAGAATTACAAGTTATTTAGCTCCTATCCAAGGTAGGGTGTTGACATATTTGGAAAACTCTAAGTACTCAATTCAAATTGATTTCTTAATTAACAAAAGTAACTATCGAAGAAAGTGAAAGATCTTTTAAATTGGATATTTCTCTGAATTGTTATCTTAACTGAAAATTTTGTTTGGTACCCAAATGAATGAAATACGTAAATTGTGGGGCGCTTCAAGATAAATGTACTAAGAAGTAACTTAACTTTAATTAAAGTCAAAGTTAATAATTAATTTTAACCGCATATTTTATCAACTTTTATTAAAAAAATTTAAAAATCTGATTTTAATTCCCACCAAACATGGGCTTAATGTTTGTTGGAAACGTCTAAAAAGTTTAAGTCAAAATCAATAATTAATTTTAATAATATATTTAATCGAATCCATAATTTTTATCACTTTTTAAAGTTTGTCGAAACGTTTATCAAAAACTTTGTCTAATAATGCCTTAATTATCACATAACATTATTACTATACATCCCACTTCAAACTTTCCTGTATCTTTCTTGAGTTGAGAAGCAAACTTACCTTTATAACGATCAATTTGGAAATTGATTATGAAACTACAGCAAAAGGGTTAAAATGAAGTTGCTCCTTCTAAAGTTTGGGGTCAACTTGCTAGTAAAACAATAGATTGAGTACCCATGGTGCAATTTTCTAAATCTCTTACCAAGATTTGATCCTGTTACATGTCAAATCCTCGAACGGGCATTATTCCCTCGTGCACGAAAGGAAGGTTTCCAAAAGATTTTATTTTATTATGTTAGGCAACTAAATAATTCTGATAAATAGGGTTTTAAAAAATTATCTAAATACACTAAACGACGTCATCACATTCTCCTCGCCACTTCCCAGTTCACTCAGGTGACAGCTGCTCAAACGTCGCCGTTTCTATGCCTTCTATCCTTGTGTCGGGATTCGGATCGGATTTTCTCTACCACTTTGCACCGTCTGGTTAATTCCCTACTACTTCTACAACCCCATTTTCTAGAATTCCAAGGAAAAAGAATTTTTTTTGTTAAAATACTAGCCGGGAATCTGAAACACTAAACTCCGGCGATGTCTTTACCGCCAGTTGGGGGTGATCTTCCAACTTTTCCGCCATTGACGCCATCGCCGCCACTACCTCCTCTTCCGGCAGACAATGCAACCAACCCAACTCCTCTGGTGAACTCCACTAATACAACTAGTGCTCCTCCAACGGCGGTTCTACTACTGCCGCCTCCAACTTCAGGTAATTTGACTCCGGAGGCGGCTCCGCCTCCACCACCACGGCCAGACACGCCGAACAGAAATACTACATTGATAGCGCTGGGTGTGGGGATTGGTATAGGCGGGGGTGTTGTGCTTGTTTGCCTGGGTATTTTCGTATTTTGGTACAAGAGGAGTAAAAGGCGCCTTGGATTGAACGGCTTTGCTTATGCTCCTGAGCAAGGGCCAAAAGGTTTGTTTTCAATTGATGAATATGGATTCCATTTTTCTCAAAGATTTTGGGTTTCACCGTATATTAGAACAGAGTATAGTACAGAAACTAATGAAATAAATCCAATAAGTGTTGTTGCTCTCACAAGTGACTAAAATTATCAATATGTAATTATTTATGTCTATAGAGATTAATTCACTGCTGCCATTTGACTTTAGTTGCTGGAATATTTTGGCCTTTTTAGTTTTTACTTTATCACTTGCAACTATGGCCATGCATCAGTATTGCATTAAAGATGCTGCTGAAACGAAACAATTTGAATCCTTATCTGTCGTTTTTGTTTGTGCCTCTAGTCTCCCAATTTCAACATTTTGATCAATTTGTTTGATTTGGGTATCTATGGTGGTAGTTTTGACAATGAGGATTATGCATTACAATCTTGAAAATTAATTTTTATGGAAGAATTTCAGATAAGATGCTTTCGGCGTTCCAGTAACAATGACTTGCAAAATTATATAGAGTATAGACACAGGTTCAATAATAAAATATCTTCTGGGAAAAATATGCCAATCAAGGGAAGATGATTACTATCATTAAAATCATGGCAGTCTAAGAATTTATGGATTTGCGATATCACAACTTCTAAAATCTAGAGAAGATGATTACTAGCATTGTCTTGCATTTTCAAAAATTATAAATACATTTTATTAACTTCTAATTGATTGAAGAATCCAAAGAGCATAACGGTAAATTTACCGCCATCTCTTTTCTATTTCTATTGAAAAAGATATAGATGGGTTTACCTCAGAATGAAAAGAGTGATTTCATGATATTCATAATCAAAACACCCTTAATGCATCTCGACTTCCAGTCTTCCACTGATAAATAAATTGGAGCCTAATATTTGTTTGTTATATTTTTTACATTTGCTTTAGTGCGGAAAAAGAATCTGAAAACTTATGTGTTGGATAGTGTGATTAATTGAGGAGGCTGGGATTGCATTGTAATAGTTGAAACTGAATTATTGTGAGCCCGCCTAGCTACTCAGTAATGGAGTTTGTCCGCAGTTCTTAAAATTATTTACGACAACAAAAGGATCTTCTCTGCAAGTGAATTGATGCTGCACCAAGATTTCACCTCTTAACTGAAAGTCTGAAAATGACACTTTTAGTGTATCAGGTGTCAAAAAATGAGGCTAGCTATCATTAGCACAATGGGAAAGGTTATATAATTGTTTTGAGATCCATTTGCTAATCGCTGGCATATTTTATGGCAGTGGTCAAATAAAGTTTTTTCTACTATATTGCAAAGTGCCTTGAGTAAAAAACACTTCAGTTCAAGATTGTAGTAGTAATCCAAGTCCATCCATGAATGATCTAAAATGTGAAATTCATATTTATTATTTGTTTGAAATCTTTCTTTCAATCTCCAAAACATTTAGTTCATTTGCTTTGTTTTTTATTGATTACATAATTGCAAATCCAAACATGCATTTTTCTTTTATAGATTCTTCCGGTAGTCCACACCATCACTGGCAACAGACTGCTCCACCACTGACTGGCTACAGGGCTGGAATGCTGCCAAAACCTAGCGTTTTGTCACATCACCAGCTGCCTTCAATGGATGGTTCTAATCCACTGTCACCACCTTCTTTAGATAGTGGCTTGAGCAATGAGGAGCCTGCTCCACAACCAAGCACTAATACTAGTTTGGGTTTCACAAAAACTACATTCACGTATGAAGAGCTAACACTTGCCACAAATGGTTTCTCCAGCGCCAACCTCCTTGGCCAAGGTGGGTTTGGATATGTGCACAAGGGAATACTTCGTGATGGGAAAGAGGTTGCAATTAAACAGCTAAAAGCTGGTAGTGGACAAGGGGAGCGTGAATTTCAGGCGGAGGTTGAGACCATAAGTCGTGTCCATCACAAGCATCTGGTATCACTTGTTGGGTACTGCATTTCAGGGGCAGAGAGACTTTTGGTATATGAATTCGTTCCAAATAAAACCTTGGAGTTCCACTTACATGGTAAGACCCTGAAGCTTTTGACTTATTTAAACCCGCGATAGTTTTACATAATATACTGCCAATTTTAATAAAATGGACCATATATCTCTAACATCAATGCCTTTAAGCCGAAACAACAAAGGTGGTGCAAAAGCTGTAGTTTAAATTTAATAGCATCATTTTTTTTTGTAAGTGTGCCATAGGTTACTATATATGTCCATGATATTCTACCAGTTATACCGAGCTTTCAAATAAAAGCTGATGAAAAATGTTGAGGGAATTTATTGTCCGTATAAATTGGGAAGCTAATAAACTGGGCTATGTAATGGAAAATTTTGTGATGACGCTGATTAACAACTTGGTTCATCTATCCTGTGGAAAAACTTATCCTATTATTAAATTTTGGATGTAAATAAACCTGGAGTTGTTCAATTATTCTGCAGCATGTTCTTGAGGTGTTTCCCACAATTTTCTACTTAAGAGGATAGATAAATGTAGAATGCAGTTTTCGATCTTTGTATTTGTTTTTAAGTTTTTCAGTATTGAAGTAAACTAGTAATACGTGACTAAATTGATGACTCTATTATTATCTTTCTGCATGATTTTTGCTTCAATCTAGATGAAACTAGTATTAACGGTAACTTAGAGGATGAGATCGATCTAAACTCACTTAGAATGAGGTAACCAAATGTATTTAAGTCTGTTTGGTTTAAAGTTGGGGATGACCCTTGATAGAGTGGAGCAGAAGAACAGAATCCATGCCTACCTCAACTCAGAAGAGTTTTGTTAAGTTGCGGATGTAATATATGTTGAAGTTTTCCATTCCTGGTGTAAATCTGATGGTTGGGAAATAACTAACGGAATTTAGAGCTTCAAATTCTGTGTAAATAGTTTGACTTGATTTCATTTTCGTTTTGTTCTTCTGTCTGTAACATGATTTCTTAAAAGCAAAGTCTTCTGATCTCAAGTTTGAATCTTGTTTTCCCAACTTAGGCTCCCCACATTTTGGTAGGTACATCTTGGTACTCCAAGTGTTAAATGTCTATTCTTCTTTAAATTTGGTCTTACTAGAGAGAACTAATGCAGGGAAGGAGAAGCCTCCTATAAACTGGGAGACTCGGATGAAAATTGCTCTAGGTTCTGCAAATGGATTGGCATATCTGCATGACACCAGTGAGTTTTTCCACAGAATTTTCTTTATTATCAGCTAATATAATTTTGTTTTCTTCATGCTTTTCTTCAATAAATTTAGTGTAGTTTCAAAATCTCTTAAATATGTTGAAATTTTTTATACATGCAGGTCGACCCAAGATTATACACCGTGATATCAAGTCTCCTAACATCCTTCTCGATGACGATTTTGACGCCAAGGTATCAATATATGTCTTTATTCTTTTTGCCACTCACATATCATTCAAATAGCACTATGCTATAAATACATTGCACTCTGTCCAAGGCTTTTGTCGATCAGTACAAGAATTATGTAATGATTACTAATGAGAAGAACTCTTAGTTAAAGTCCGCAAACCTCATTCCCAATCTATTGGGTTTGACTGATAAATCCTTTTTCTCCACTCCATTTTATCTGTCGTTTACTAAAGATCCAATAAAGTCAAATTATTTGCAACCACATCAACTCATATTAATTCTTCTTCTGCTTTTGACTTCTTTTATTGGGATTATATCACTCTTATGTATATGCAAGACCTTTAGAGGAATGCATCAAATATCAAATGCCTGGCACATTCTCATTTATTTTTGGGCCTCAATTTGGTATAAGTCAATGCTTAAGATGACATATGCCAAGCAGGAAAGACAAATTACTACTGTTTCCTCTTCACTAGGAGTTTGGAGCTCTATAAGCAAAAAATTGTTAGGTTTTCTTTGCTTGATTGTAGAAGTGGAATATGAGAAACAACTCAAATGAATGTGACAATCCCAATTTCGATTCAAAAGAACTATTTCCCGGTGAATAAACCACTGTTGGTGTGGTTTTTCAGGTTTTAGTTAGGTCAAATTGGTTCGCTTAGGTTATTATTAATGTAATGTTTGCTTACTGATTATTATCCTTGTCTTGAATTTACTATGTTTTATGATAAATCAATATTTAGCTTCCAGCATCATGTACTCAGGTAGCAGATTTTGGGCTTGCTAGGTTCTATTCTGACACTGATACTCATGTCTCTACCCGTGTAATGGGGACCTTTGGGTGAGCTTCCAGAAGATGTCTTCTTATCATTCTCATATTGTACTTTCTATGTAGTTATGTTCTTGAATGTTATACTAGAGCTATAATCTAATTTAAAATAATACATTTGAGTTTGAAGAATCTTATGATCTGACTTGTTATAAACGTCATTTAAACATATCTCGACACTTGCAGTTATTTAGCTCCAGAGTATGCTCTCACTGGCAAACTGACTGATAAGTCGGACGTCTTCTCCTTTGGAGTCGTGCTTTTGGAGTTGATCACTGGACACAGACCAATTGATAAAGGTCAACCCTACCTTGATGGTAATATAGTTGATTGGGTGAGTCTATTTCATCACTACAATTTGGTTTTGTACAATTGAGAAGCATTCGTCTTCATTTATGTGGAAACAAACCCGTTACTCGTTTTGTACTTTCCCCCAAGAACAGACATCTGGCTTTGGATTTCCAGGCCTACCCTGTGCCATTGTGCAGTGCATCTTATTCCTTTATATTTTTACCAGAGGAAATATATTTTCTTCTTTCGGTTGGGACACTGTGTTATTGTTCAGTGACTTCGGAGAAGTAACTTAGATTGTCATTTATGTAGGCTAGGCCTTTGCTTACACAAGCTCTGGATACTGGCAACTTTGACACTCTAGCTGATCCTAGGTTGCAGAAGGATTATAACTCCACTGAGATGGCTTGTATGGTTACTTGTGCTTCTGTATGCATTCGTCATTTGGCACGACGAAGGCCACGAATGTGTCAGGTACATCTGCTTATGTTAGCTTACCATCTCGTAAGCTTATTTCTAATTAACCTTTTTTCTTTCAAACACGTTTGAATTATTTTGACTTGTAAAAATTCTAAAAAGGGCTACTTTACCAACTCTTATATCACAGTAACTTTTGCCATGCAGATAGTTCGAGCTTTAGAAGGAAAAATATCCCTCGATGACTTAAACGACGGTATTCGACCTGGAAACAGCGCAATATATGATCCGCACGGGAGCTCAGATTTTGAAGCCACATACGATACCTTTCAGTACAAAGAGGACTTGAGGAAATTCAAGAAGATGGCTCTAGAAAGCGTTGAACACAAAAATTCGAGCGAATGCAGTGGGCCCACCAGTGATTTTGGTCTGCACCCCTCGTGCTCCAGCAGTGACGGTCTAAGGACAACTCAAGAGATGAGCTCCGAGCGCTGATTGTCGACATACTACTCGGAAGTAGGAACTAGAAAGTAGTGAAATGAAAGGACTTGGGTGAAAATTTTAGTTACCTCGAAGGATAGCTTCACGGATGTACAGAACTTGTAAAACATGTTGGAGATTTGTTAGTGTGTGGCCCTTATTTTTATCTCATTGTACCGTCTCTACGAAATTGTACTGATTATTGGATAGCAAAGTGCATCTTAATTCTTAGTATATGAATTAAAGATCTCACATGTTCATAATTTTTTAAAATAGTTGGAGACTGTAGTGGTTCTTTTTTCACATTATTTTAGATCTCACTCCATGCACTAACGAACGAACTAAGACTTCTTTTTTAACTTTTAAGCTAAGCCAAACACGCCGTCCAAATAAACACACAATGAAAAAGTCAAGAAAATATATATTCCAATTTTCAAGGGCATTAGATTTTGCCACGTGGCCCAGGCTTGGGTGGAAGTCGTGGGCCCTTCACGATTGGTAAAATGTCTCATGTTGCAGTGGAGCTAAAGTAAGCAAGGGCGGAGCCACCTCCCAATATCAAGAATTTGAGCAATAGACCTCTCTTGGTGAATGGAGCAGCAAATATGTCAAAGAACTTGCTCTGCAATATTAAGAGTCAAAACTCATTGTGCTAATAAAAGTTGGTTCTCTTTTATCATAGTCACAAATTACATTTAATACATTGAATTGGACAATAATGACGTGATTAAAGAAGAAAAAGAAGTTATCAACTTTTTAACTGTTCAAATTTCAATTTTAATCACATATTTTTTTGAGATTCACAACTTTTTAACAACACATTTTATCAATGTTTATTTCCAAAAATTTTGTCAAGCAACCTCTCAGTCACAATTACGGGACAATATGAAACACATAAGCATAATTGAGAGAGAGACGAGTGATTACGATTAAACTCCACACAATTCATCGCCCAATATTTCTACTCATGCATATGCTTGTAACTTTTAAACTCTAAACAAATTCACCAATCCATACAAAAAGCATTGAAAGAACTGAATTTTGGTAAGTGCAGAGGGTACATACCTGGAGGGGGTTGTATGGCGAAGGTGCATCTGATCCGTACAGATCCCATTGGCCAGCGATGTTGCCCAAATCCTCTAAATCAAAGTACACACTCGTCTCCATACTTTGCCACCACTGCTCCAGACCTACATAGTAATAAAAGAAATCAAGAAATACCCCAACTTCACAAGTCACTTCTTAGTTCTCACCAAGACATTTGGCAGCATAGAATTGGAATCTTCAAACTCATGTATATCGAAAACAAAGAAGTCTACGGTGGTTTCTTCTTATTGCGAGAACTATGTTCACTTGCTGCGGCTACAGTTTTCACGATCATCAAAAAAAGGAGCACATGATTTTCTTTTCACGCTTCAATATCGATCCCCTCAAATTCTTTATAGCACGAAATAAATAATTGTAACCTGTAGTTTGCGGGCTTGAAGCTAAGGCGAGATGGCTTGACATGGAGCTTAGTTCCAGCAAGCGAGCTCCCGGCAAGGCCCTTTACAGTGGTGGGCTTCACAGCAGCAAATGTTGCAACTTGCAAGGGATGCCATTGGAATTGTGTGTGTCTCAGGACTTGCTGATTCTCAGTGGAAATGTTCGGGTTTTTGATCCTTTTGCAGTGGACTTTGGCATGCCACGTGGCATACTGAATTTTTTTGGAGAGATTATGAGTTGGAAAAGTAAGAACTTTTCAATATGAAACTTCATATTGAATTACCTCATTAGAAAGCTAAAATTGATTTATTTTTTAAAAAAAATTCCTTCATGCTGTATGAAAGTACAATTGGCTGAGCTTTTAATCAACTCTTAAATAAAATTAATGTGAGGCTGAGAGCTTAAGCAAAAACCTGCATTTGAACTTCAAGAAGCTCGATGCTGGTGTACAAATCTGCCAGTAAAGGAAGACCAGAAAGAGGAAGAGATGAAAGAACTGTTACTCCCGAAACAACATATGGAAAATGATTTATTTGCATCATATGTAGTTAAAAAATAAAAAAATAAAATTGAGCCCAGCTAAGAATGAAAAATTGAGCCCAGCCAAGAATGATTTATTTGCTTCATATAATCCACGAGTAATGAAAAATCACATTCTACCCTCCTTTTACAAATTAATCCTAAAATATGAATCTCTCTATTAGATTAAGAGCCTGTTCGGTATGGCTTAAAATCTAATTAAAATTAAAAATATGATTATTGAGTCCCACTCGTCTAATAAAAGTCAACAATAACGACTAATTTTTCAATTTTAATCCGATTTTAATCTCTACCGAACACGATATTTTTCAAGATTTCTCATATTCAAAGTTTTCGAATATTGAAAATGAGGTTCTTCAAGAATTGACATCATTATATTCTCCCAAAATATTAATATAATTATTATTATTATACTTTTTTTATAAACATTATCACAATATTCAAGAGCATTAACATAATATACCACGTAAATATTATTAAAGAATAAAGTATTTTTCTTCAAGAATTATCCCAATATTCAGTCATTTAAGTTGTTCTTCTCCATAAACACAATTCTAATAAATTTTGTGCTTCTTCGTAAACGATATAACATTCTTCTAAAAAATTTAGATTCATAACACGTGTTTCTTTTCGAGCTATATAATATTTTAATAAATATTGATATTTGAAGTTGTGCTCTACAAAGCAACAATGCGATATTCTCCCGTAATCAAACAAATATAAAGTCATTTTTCTCCATGAGCAACGACACGATATATGTCTTAAATTTTTTGTTAATTAATTTCTTATATTATCAAAATCACCTCAACAAGATTACGATAACAAATTCTCAAATTTTCTTTTGAAGATAAATTTTTTTTCTAAGTCAATTGACTAGAACACATGTTGATAACATGTTATAAAATTTTAAAAAAAAAAAAAAAAAAAAACAAAAGAAAGTAATAAAGTGTATATTTCTTATAACAATTACTCTTATATAGAATTTCAACTAAAATTATAATTTGCTTATAATATCCCCTTAGGTAGAATATCAATATAATTATTCTTTATAATCTCTTAACTTACCACTGAGTAAACTCGAAGATACAAATAATTGGCACTTGTTTGAGTCTCATTTTTCAAAAAATACACTTTTCTTCAAATTAATTTTTAATTATACATTTTTTCAAAAAAATAAAACTCATTTTTTTTATTTTTTAATTACGTATTCTCAAAAAAATTACTATTAAAGAATTTATCAATGACTATTACTTTTTAATCACATTTTTTAAAATTTTTATAAAATCTAATTTTTTCTATGGGACTTGTTTTTGGGGATATGTTTAGCTTGAGGTTAAACAAACGAATGAGACTCCGCGTACCTTTCCCAATCCATTTCGAATGAAGGTTTACAGGTGGCACTGGGCTGTGTGAAAAATAAATCTGACCTCTCCAAATCGATCTGTTGTAAAATTTTCACCTCCTGTTAACCATCCCATTCATTTGAGATCCGATTTGATCTTTCTGATTATGATTCGGGTTCACGAATTCGTAGGTTCGATTTTCAGAACCACGTACGAATCGCATTGTAATTAGTCACAATTTCGCAAATTCCGACACTGTTAATTTCATTGTTTAGACGACGCATACTCGATTTCGATTTCTATAGTGATTGGATTTATTGATGGCGTTTTATTTCATTTTTATTATTAATATAGCTGAATTTTTGATTGTTTATGATGTGGGAAATGTTGATTGATTTTGCCGAATGTATCGTTCTGTAGGGTCGGATAGATGTTAGTGACGTGATATTCAAGTACTGCATCGAGCTGATTGATTGAAAAATATGGCGTGGTTTAGTGGGAAAGTCTCTTTAGGGAATTTCCCTGATTTTGCTGGGGCTGTGAATAAACTCAGCGAGAGCGTTAAGAACATCGAGAAGAACTTTGATACGGCGCTTGGTCTAGAAGAGAAATCCGATGCCACCAGTAGTACAGCTGAAGGTAAATGTTATGTTCTTCGCGATCTTTAGAATTTTTTTATGAATTTTCAGCCAGTGTAATAAGCGTTCTTGTGTATATTATTTCTGATTCTTCAGCGTGGTGGAATTAGAAATCGAATACCTTTAAAACTTTGAAACTATCAGACCGTCGAAATTTGCTGGTAGTCATGTTACGTGGTTAATAAATTTTGTGCGTATCATATTCAGGACGTTTTAAATAGTTCATCTTATTCTAATTCTGCCAAAGAAATTCTTCGAGGTTTAAAGTGCTCCCTTTTGAGGTCACGAGCCTCCTTAATTGCATAATTAACTAGCTCATTCACAAAAAAAATATTCCAGGAACACAAATTTCTACGCATAAATGGTTTTAAATTTTCTCACTTGGGTCAAAAGCTTCCAGTGTAAAGCATATTAAATTAATTGTTGCAAGAAGGTTTAATAAGATGATTATGGATTATTGCATACTTCAAACATTAATGGTTACTCAACATCATCAGGATTGTGGCCATCAGCTACGGACAGGAAAGTGCTGTTCGAGCCAATCATGGGATTTATGGGGAATAAAGGTGAGGACAACACTGTTGAATCATTGGAACAGTCTAGTTCCTCAAAGCCTGCATCTCCTTTTAAGGAAGAAGAAACTAGTTCCTCAAAGCCTGCATCTCCTTTTAAGGAAGAAGAATCTAGTTCCTCAAAGCCTGCATCTCCTGTTGAGGAAGAAGAATCTAGTGTCCCAAAGCTTTTGTCTTCTGTCATGGAAGAAGAAGATATTGGCGATGATAGTTCAGCTAATACAACAATGGATAAAAATCCTCCTGCGGATGAGCCTAATGAAGAAACAAAAAAGGCTGATGTACTGCCAGAATCTGCAGAGGAATCGAAGGACGTCAGTGGGAAGCAAAAAGATGCTGCTGAAGAAGAAAACAGTGAAGGTGATGCAGATTCACTACCAGTGCCTGTTGAATTATCTGAAGAAAATGTTGAGCCCATTGAGCAAACAGAACCTGCAAAGAACTTTCAAGAGAAGATATCGGAAGAAGAACTGCCTAAAACCTTGGAGTTAATCGAATTGGCAAGTCCTATCAGTCAGATCGAAGTTACTGCTGCTGCATCTGCAATTAATGAAGTTAGTGATTTGCTGGAGAGCACAGATGAGCGTAAGTCACAAGAAGGTATCAAGGAGATTTCTACAGTCCAAGATTTGAATGTACTAACTGATGACCAAGCTGAAAAAGGAGAGCCAAAAGGTTCAGATTCTCCCACTTCTGATGAGGTGAGGATTCCCAAAGATTATTCTGAAAGCAACTTGCCTGCCTTGCAACATGAAGATGCAAAGCCTTCAGTGGAGGTACATGAAAATGATGCTGTTACTAAATCTGTTGAGGTGAAGCAGCAATTAACTATAGAAGATGACATAAAAGAGCAGCAGCTTTTGAGTTCTGGAAGCAACTCATCTGATGTTGAAGAGTCTGCGGCAGAATTGGAGAAGTTAAAGAAGGATATGAAAATGATGGAAATTGCACTACAAGGGGCTGCTAGACAAGCTCAGGTACTTATTATAATAAACCTGTGTTTAACCATGTATATCCTCATTGAAAAGACTTTTGAAACATGTAAAATGGTGTTGTAAGTTCCGAGAAAAGAGTTCCTAGAACATTTTTCAGGCTATATTAAGTTGGATTAGCAGGTTTTCACTTTTAGGTGATTTTGCCGAGTTACTTCTTGGTTGCTTGATGAAATTGTAACCCCATTGTTAGGGTTCCAATGAACCCTGTAGATATCAAATTATTGAAATTTGCATAAATCTAAAAAAGTTCCTTATTTGTTAGTGGTAGGTTTATGTCAGTTGACGTGGTCAGTATAAACAGATTTTTTAATTTTGGCTTGGATTTTTGTTGGTTGAAACTTGTTAGAAAAAAAAAAGATTTCACCCGTAGGACTCTAGATGCTCTTGTAATTGGAGGTTGGAATTCAATCAATTATTTGCTCATTGCTTATTTGGTCTTGATTTTTGTCAACGATCCTTTTTTTGGTTATCACGTAGGATGAGTCAGTGGTTACAAATTTGGAAACAGTAGTGTGTGCCAATCAAGATATATATCCTTCTTTTCTTCATTATTAAAACCACATGACTTTGAAGCACAAAGAATTTTTATTGCCGAAAATGAAAAGTGACGATAGCACGACCTGATGTAATGGGTTAATTATATTAATCAAATGTAACACAGATAACTTATTCATTTATTTTTTATATCGATTATTTTACCTTTGCCGCCTTGTGCCTTCCTTAAATGTGAGAAACGCGCTCATCAATGATTCTTCCTAATTTATGTGTATTGACTGTTGTTACATTCAATTAATCTTGAAATCTAAATTTATTTTGGGGACACAGTATTTTTTAATAATCACATTTTTTTTTAGTTTGTATGTACCTTAAAGGTTTAACCCCTTTAAATTTCCCAAAGAAAAGAGAATCTGATTGCTTTTTTTTTTTTTCCTCCTAGGCTAAAGCTGATGAAATTTCAAAGTTGATGAATGAAAATGAGCAGTTAAAGGCCGTGATTGAAGATTTGAGGAGGGTAAGTTACTCTATCCTTTTATTGATTTTTATTTGTCATGTTAATATGGTTTCTTGGAAAAAGATTACTTCATAAGTACATGGTAGCCACATGCAAATATTTGCAGAACGGTCAATATAAGATAATTTGATTGTTCTTTTGGATCAAAGTTCTGTTTTAGAACTTAATGAATGCAAATCACTCATTCTTTTGTAAATGAACAGTAGTACTGTGCGCCGTGTTGCAAGGTGGGCTTACTTAATACAAGGAGATACTTCAGTTATCACTGCTTACTCTAGGCTGAAACACTTTCTATTCTATGGTTGCCTATGCATGAATTGCGATTACTGAATTTTGATATTTCAACTGTTGTCTTAAATTGTTGCATTGAACTATGGATAGCAGGAGCAATGCCAATAATGGATATGCTTTCGTCTGGGAAACGGGTCTCCTCTCTTCTGCCGATTAAAGGATGTCATTAAATGACCTGATTAATAATTATGGACTGGCCCCTAAGATGCTTTTTTCGCAGAGTTGAAATTGATGTTTCTAGTGCAGCGTGATTCCTTTACATCTATAAGATGCAGAGACATTAACATAATCCTTATTGGAACTTTTTTTTCTCAGCTGAACTGTAATTTTCTTGGACACGTTTTGTTTTTGCATGTGTATAGATCAGGGCTTTGGTAGTGTGTTTTTGGGATCTTTCATGATCATGGATGTTATTGGTAGTCAAGTGGGCTGGAGAACAGCTGATAATATTGTACAAGGCCGAGTACTGTCTAATAAAAAAATTAATTGGAGAATGAGTACCTATGTCAAAAGACTCAAAACTGTACAGATTTATCAAAGTACATTGTCAGATTTACTCGTTTAGAAAACACAAAGTGGACATTTATTTAATTAATATCTGATGGCTTTGTGACAAGAGATGGGGAAGAGTTACGGTCAATCTCCAAATCAGTATTAACATTTTTCTCCTTTTTAGGTCATTAGTTTCAATAAAACAATTAAGTGCGAATGCTTAATTATATAAATATATTAAATTTGTAAAACTGATAATCGAGTTGAATGCCATGGTATACTCACTGTACTGCAGCGGAATCTTAATTTGGGAACATATATTATAGATTCTTTTCTCCCTTTCGTGAGAAATTTTTTGCTCGTATATCTGAGTGCAATTTTAATTGTTTATACAATTACTTATATACAGATACATATACTCAGATATAAGGATATTTAATCTCTTTTAACTTGAGGAAATCATTTTTTCCAGACAAAATCAAATGAAGCAGAAATTGAATCTCTCCGGGAGGAGTATCATCAAAGGGTGGCAACACTTGAAAGAAAGGTATATAATTTTTATTGTTTACGGTCTCTATTTCTTCTGTCAAGTTTCACTATGACAATGCAAGGAAAGTTGAAGAAGGCATTTCTTGTCAAGACATCTAAGAATTTTCGTGTAGAAAAAAAAGGGAATGTTATGTTGCTAAGAATATATGATAGATTTGAGGTGCCTTTTTTTGCTTTATTGCATCAGATTACTTGATAAAAGGAGTAATTGGCATTTTTTAACGTCTCATCTGCAAGTTACTTGACTTTCCAGTGGATTTGCTAAACCTTGAAATCCTCCTCAATTTGTTATATCTATTCTCATACTTTGCTATTTAATTATTCTCGTTTACCGATATAGAGATGAGCAGTCATATACATTATGTGCACACTTAGTTTCTTTGTTGGTGCTGATAATCTTGAATTTTCATTTTAGCTTTGCTGGATAACATTAGACTTCATTGTCAACTGATGATATAGAAATGCAGTTTATTGCACATATTGGACTAGTTGATTTCATCATCTTCAAATAATTGGATGATATAAAGTTTCTCCGCACAAACTCTACTTCCTACCTTACATGACTGCATATTTTATTTAGTCATCCTGTTCTTTTTATCTTTCCACCTATTTGTTGTTTCATAAAATGATTATTGTGAAAACTACTGTGATGAATCTTTAGTCCATATGTTAGCATGTCATGTTAGTTGATTAATGGATTATTTAACTTTCCATGTTGCATGTGTATGCTTCTGAAAGTACTATGCTGATTTTATCTTCGGTTATTTATTCACCTAGTTGAAATCAATTTGAGCAGCTGACAAGCATTTTTTTTTCAGGTTTATGCTCTCACTAAGGAAAGAGATACACTACGTAGAGAGCAGAGTAAGAAAATTGACGCTGCAGCTCTTTTGAAGGAAAAAGACGAAATAATCACTCAGGTTATGGCCGAAGGTGTGAACTTACTTAGAAGATTGAATTTGATTTAATACTTTTGATCAGTTATTGTTTCTCTGGGCATGAAGGCGTTGCTGGTTTACAAGAAGTATTGGTTGCTTTATTTTGACAGGAAATGTACAAGTAGTTTAGATTCCATGACAAAAATGAATAGCACGTTAGCATCTTGAGGGAGAAATATTGCTGTGGAGTAGATTGAGAAAGGTTTTACTTAGTTAATAATGTTTGAATAGATCCCTTTCAATCTGGGATACTTGGTGTAATGGATTAGTTACATGCCTAATATTTTCTTTGATTTCCTATCTCAAACAATATACGAATTAAATATGCAAATGGAAAAAAGCTTATTTAATAACAAATTGTTCATTGTTGGTGGCTAAAAGCATAATATGGACAACTTTCCAATGGCAACAATTAACGATTTGTGACATGCCAAAATTTTTGAATCTACTCCCTGATTTTTTTGTGGGTTTATTCTAAATTTGGTACTTCTAGATAGAAAATCATCTACCTATGAAATTTCTGAAGTTGCCTCAACACTTTTTATTTAAATCAATAACACCCTGATTGGAACCACTTAATGTTATAACATTTGGCATCTTCAAATGTAATAAATCCCTTTCTAATTTGTTTTCTCACATATGGTTGTTAGGCATGGTGTACAGACTCTTGTTGATTTTTAACTTCTGATACACAAACCGTGTAGATTGTTTAGGTTTGGCTTATCACGAAGAATAAGGTTAAAATATTGGGGTTCTCTTGGTTAATTTGTTGGGTAAATAGTTAGCTAGATGTAATGGTTGTTAGGGACTGTAGATACAGTAAGGTTGTGTAGTTTGCCACTGTGTTTGTGTCACTCAAGGAATACTTGTATATGAGTTAAACATTTACGTAGGATCTTTTTGTAAACGTATATTTACCTATTTGTTTTATGGGTGCTCTTACACTTGTGTTCATGTACAATCTTTCTGGGACTACAAGTGGGGTTCAAGTTTGCAGTTTTATCATTACTTTCCAGGTGAAGAGCTTTCAAAAAAGCAAGCCGCTCAGGAATCTCAGATGAGAAAATTAAGGGCACAGGTATGCTTTTTCTGATAATTGGTTTCATCTTTGGAAGACATGATGTTGCTGTGGAAACTTTATTAATTTTTAATACTCGTCTTCCTCTTATCAATTTTATCTTTACTTTCTTCTGAAAGCTAGATTAGAGAGCTTGAGGAAGAGAAGAAAGGACTGCTTACCAAACTACAGGTAATTCTCACACGTTTTTCTGCATGATTCGACCCCTGAGTTGTCATTGATCCTAGGTTAATGTATGTCATCTAATTAAACTTTCTCTTTTTGAGTAAGGCAGCTGATATGGTAAGTTTCTTATATCCTTTGTTTTTTATTGTGGGGGTGATGTGGGTCTGAGAGTGGGATACAATCTATCTGACACATGTTTTGGAGTGCTGGATTTCCTAAGGATTGAGTGAAATTCGCAGTGTATAAACAACCAAGCAAGTCTATACAAATGTAGGCAGAGTAAGATTGCTTGCTCTTTAATCCTTTTGACATCAGATTGCCATTGCAGATTAAGTTGTAGAGTAATCGAATGCTTAATTATCTTCTTAAGTGATCATGCATTGCATCTTTTATGTGATCTAATTTCATTTAGACTTGTGTTATTATTTCTTTTTGCTTTGATTTTGATCATATATGCTAGTCTCCACTTATTCCTCTATATTTTGATGTCCTCTTATATAGTGCCACACATCTACAGCATATTGTTAGGTAAAAGAGATCTGCATTACAATTTGAATTAGTATGGCTATTTCAAGAGTTTGCTGAGCTTCTTGTGGATCAACGTCACTGCCCTCTTCCGCATCATTTACTAGAACAGTGTGTATATAATGTATTGTTTTCTTTCTAGGTTGAAGAGAACAAAGTAGAAAGCATGAAAAGGGAC
Source organism: Osmanthus fragrans (assembly GCA_019395295.1). NCBI lineage: Eukaryota > Viridiplantae > Streptophyta > Magnoliopsida > Lamiales > Oleaceae > Osmanthus > Osmanthus fragrans. Next base: position 754,347 of record JAEDXY010000055.1, read on the forward strand.
AAGGGAGCAACTGAGAAATTGCTGCAAGAAACTATAGAAAAACACCAAGTTGAACTAGCAACTCAAAAGGAATACTACACAAATGCTTTGAATGCAGCAAAGGAAGCTGAAGCATTAGCAGAGACAAGGGCTAACACTGAAGCAAGAACTGAAATAGAGAGTCGTCTTAGGGAGGCTGAGGATCGTGAAAGTATGCTAGTTCAGGCACTTGAAGAATTAAGGCAAACTCTGAGCAGACAAGAGCAGCAGGTTTTCTCTTGGAACAAGTTGTGGTTGGTGATCTCATCTATATAGTCTACCTAAAACAATAAGATCTCATTATGTGCAGGCAGTTTTTAGAGAAGATATGCTTCGTAGAGACATTGACGATCTACAAAAGCGATATCAAGTAATTTCAGCTTCTTTTGACGAATTACTATTGGTGTTCTTCTGTTTCTATCTAGATGCTTGTCAATACATGGTGTGGATATGTTTTGGTGTGTACATGTGTGGGCTTCTGGGTGTGTGTGTGCAAACGTATATTCATTTCCTTTTGGTGATCTGAAATGGGAATATGTATGGTTAGGCAAGTGAGCGTCGGTGTGAGGAGTTAATAACACAAGTTCCAGAGTCTACCAGGCCACTTCTGAGGCAAATTGAAGCTATGCAGGTTTCACTATATATTGGATCTCAAGTTCTGTGATTTATTTTTTTTGCATGTAGTCTGACTTGATTTGTTCTAACACAATTGCAGGAGACTGCTTCCAGAAGGGCAGAAGCTTGGGCTGCTGTTGAAAGGTCCCTCAATTCCCGGCTTCAGGTTTCTAGAAAATAATTTTCTGTCTTTTTATCATGTTAGAGTTTTGATTTCTAAGACATTTTTTATATGAATCTACAGGAAGCAGAGGCCAAAGCTGCAGCTGCAGAGGAAAAGGAGCGATCTATTAATGAGCGTTTATCTCAAACTTTATCACGAATAAATGTTCTTGAAGCTCAGGTTCTCTTTCTTTTACGTGGTGCTAGCTGTAGAGCTCATTTTGATCTCTAGCTAATAGGGGGGAAATTTGCAGATATCGTGTCTTAGGGCTGAGCAGACACAGCTAACAAGATCTCTTGAGAAAGAGAGACAGAAGGCCGCAGAACATAGGCAAGAATATCTTGCTCTGAAGGAGGAAGCCGACACTCATGAAGGTCATGTGAAACAGCTTGAAGAAGAAATTAAGGAACTAAGAAGGAAACACAAAGAGGAGTTGCTAGAAGCACTATCACACCAGGAACTTCTGCAGCAGGTAGTATTTTATTATATGTTCCTTTATGATATATGCTAAAGAAACTAATTTTGCACCTTATATTTAGCTCTTCTTAAATGTACTGTTTTTTAACTTGATGGTGAAGAAAACTGCGATATAGGATAAAATGAATGCTTGCATGAAATGTGGGTTTCATTTATATTAAAAAGGTGTGTAGGTTTTCATTTTGTGTTTGGTCTAGGAATTTCTGATTTCCTGTGTATCATTGGCCATACATTAGTGTCCTGAATGGGTTCATGATAAATTTCAGGAGCTAGAACGGGAGAAAGCCGCTCGTTTGGATCAAGAAAGGGCTGCTCGCCTTCAACATTCTGCCATGTCTGACCAAAGCCCGATAGCAAAACAAAAATCTGCAACGTTTGACAATGGTTATTCATAATTACGTAAATGTTTCATTTTGCAGACACTTTCAGTTTATTTCTTGCACATGACGATCACCTTTTTGCAGGAAATTTGTCTCGTAAGATTTCAAGTGCTAGCAGCTTGAGCAGTATGGAAGAAAGCTATTTTCTGCAAACATCATTGGACTCATCTGACAATTTTCGTGGGCATAGAAATACTTCAGAGGGTACTATGAGCCCATACTATATGAAGAGCATGACAACAAACACTTTTGAAGCTGCTCTTCGTCAAAAGGAGGGGGAGCTTGCATCTTACATGTCTCGACTGGTATGGAGTATATATTGGTTTTGTCAAATTGCATTCAGGCATCATTTGGCAACATTTACGATGCCCAAATCTAGTCTATGCTGCAGAGTCTCATAATATAAGCTGTCATTATCATGTGATTGATAAAGTGTATGTTGCAAATACCACTCCCCCTTCCCCACTCCCAAACCTGCTTGTTTGACAGTTTGCTATCAACTTCAGGCATCTATGGAGTCCATTCGCGATTCTCTTGCTGAGGAGTTAGTTAAAATGACTGCAGAGGTGAGATACAGAGATATTTATTCTTCCTCCTTTCCCTGCCATATTTTGTGGCAGGTTTAACTGGTTTATTGTGCATTATTTATCTGAGAGTTGATCGTTATGGCGTAGTGCGAGAAGTTACGAGCAGAATCTGCCACACTGCCTGGCTTAAGGGCAGAGCTAGAAGCTCTAAGACGGAGACATTCAGCAGCATTGGAGTTGATGGGTGAACGTGATGAAGAGGTATTGTTAAATTTTTCTATTTTATCTTTACAAATGGTGAACTCTTTCTCAAAATTTTGTAGATTTTAGGAACTATGAAAATAATTTTCCACGAGGTTAATCATTGGTATGGTTGTATTACATTTGTAGAGCAGGACTCTTTTGTCTTGATGTACATACTGGGTTTACTTTCTGGCTATGTCTGATGATATGCTGTGATATTTTGACGCATTTTGAACCAGACTGAGTATGATCATAATTTGTGGAAGAAGACACTTTGGCCCTGTTTGAGTCCCTTTTTTGGTGTAAAATACATTATGGAATAGTAGATTGATGGAGAATGTGTTGTTAAAAAATATAGAAAAAGTTTTGGGTTTGCTTGTAATATTATTTTATTGAAAAATTTACGGTTGAAAATAAAAGAGAAAAATATATTTTGAAAATAATGGAAATAAAACAAGTGCTTATAGCTAAACTTGTTAGCATCTCTTGGTAGAAAAGGTTATTTACATTGATGGCTGATCAGCACTTTGAATAAATATGCTTCCTTTGTCTATTCGTTGTCTTGAGTTTTTATTCCAGCATGGAAGTAAGGGCCTGTTTGGCAGTGCTTCTGCTTTTTGTAAAGAGCATCTCGAGGAAGCCACATCTGGTCAGCTTACTTTAAAAGCTTTTCTAACCAGCCGAAGCACTTCCAGAAAATTATTTAAACATACCCCAAAAGCAGCTTCTCAGTCTCAAAAACCCTACCAAAAGGGCCCTAAGTTTCATGATCATCAGTCAGCCATGTATTCTTTTTAAAACTGTGACCCACCTATGTTTATTTGCTCATCAAGAAATTATTTGGAAAATTTATATGTAATTGGTCTAGTGACTTGTGTAAAGTTCAATGACTGTAAGTATCAGTACATTATATTATAGAATGTAAAGCAGAAAATTTTAATAGCATCAATCCAGTTCTGGCATGCTAAATTGCATTGGTTGTACATAGTTGGAAGAACTGCGTGCGGATATTGTTGATTTGAAGGAGATGTACAGAGAACAAGTGAACTTACTTGTAAATAAGGTATTCTTGTCTTTAATTTTGAATACAACCAGCAATCTTTTCCTTTACTGCTTATATGGTGAGTTACCAAAAAATGTACTTAGTGTGTCAGTTAATGTATATTTTTTCATACCTAATGCAGATTCAGGTGCTAAGTTCTTCAATCGGTGCTGCCTAATAATCATTTTAGGGCGATGGGCAATTTCAGTTATAGCAATATCATGATATGATAGTAAATCCTGTGTATCGAATTGGTTTTACTTAATCACATGATGTCTTTTTACTCAAGGTGTTTATTTATACTGTGTCAAGAACATGCTATTTTTGGAACTTTTTAATGTAATTTGTGATGTTGTATAGGCAAGAGTTTGGCAAGTTTTGTGTTGTTATTTGTTCAAAAGTTATATTGAGGGTTTTTGTAGTTTATTACATTGAAGGATTTTTTTGTGTTTTTTCCCCACTGTTTTGTTATTTTGTATTTTTGCAGTTTCTTCAAATCTCTCTCAAAATACTTCTTTTATAGTTGGGTATTTGGCAATCTGGGATAATCACAAGAAATTAACGAACGCAGAACGCATTTGTTTTCATGCACTTCCAATTGTGAAATGATTGAAAATCTCACTTATTTAATGGATGAATTTTAGTTAGTTGTAAACCTGTCGTCGGCTAAGAGTTTTTTCCAAGGGAAAATTACCAAGGACCCACAATTGAAGATTAATTTTCATAAACAAGAGGGTTAAGGTTAAAATGCAGGTTATAGGTGGTAAATAGGATTATTAATTGTATTTAATAAAAAAATAATTATATCTTCGAACTTCATTTTCAAACCCGATCATTTTTTCCAGAATTAAGTTATTTATATTCTCTTATTTATTATCTTGTTTATCTAACCTCACCCGCCCTCATGAAGGTCGGGTCTCAAGTCCAATAAATGCATGGGGCTCGACCTTCATGATATCGCCAATGCCACCGCCAACGACATCCATTAATCTACCAGATCTGGCTCTATAGTCATCAAAGTCTCGCTCCACCAATCCATTTGGCGACAAACCTCATTCCACCACTTTTCAGGGCTAAGGTTATGGACAAGAAGGAACTCACTCCTCCATTCGCCAGCCGCTTCGCGTAGGCTTTGCCTCCAATCCTTTAAGGTTCCCAACAAAGAGATATTGGGTTTTGGGATTCAGAGATTTGAGCTCATCGCCTATGGCCAACACTGGGTATATATGACCGCCAGTGCCCCGCTTCGCATAGGCTTCGCCTCCAATCCTTCAAGGGTCCCAACAAAGAGATTGGGTTTTGGGATTCAGAGATTTGAGCTCATCGCCTATAGCCACCAGTAGGTATATATGACCACCAGTGCCCTGGCAACATACATATCTACGGGTGGATTGAGGTGGGGTGGGATGGGAAGGAGCATGCTTGCCTTGAAAGTGGATGCGAGATTGAGCGTGGGTACTTGGGGGGATTGAAGAGTGGAAAATGTTAGCCATTAGAGAGAAGCTGAAGGTAAAAAAGGGATGTAGATGGAGGTAATGGTAACATAATAGTGGTGGATTGTTGCTGTGGATATGAGGTGAATGTATTATTTATGGTTGTAGAATTGAGTAAAAAGTGGTAGTGGTGGTGTATTAGATGTGACGGTAGTGGTGTTAGTCTGTGACGTGTGCAGATTTGTTTATGATGACCATTGGTGATTAAATGTGTTTATTGTGACTGATTGTGATCAATTACGTGTTGATTGTGACTTGATCACATACTGTCACAGTTAATATTGATCTGATCACAGTTAGATACACTAAAAACAAATTTGGTCACATAGAAGATAAATTTAGTCACAATTAATCATAGATAACACATGTTAGTCTTTGACCCAAAAAAATTGTGTCAGTAGAATCCGGGGCTCCTCCCCTCCACGGAGATGTCAACGGCACACTAACACCCGTTAGAAGACAAAGGCCGTCGGTCGAGAAAAAAGATTCGACAACAGTTTGCACTCCGATGGTTAAGTCAACAGTCGAACAAGATAAATATGAATGCAAGAGTGGGAGAGGGGATTTTGCTAAGGATCGATAACATACCTTAATGAAGTGAACTCACAGGTAGGCTAAAGTCATTTGCACAGATGTGGGATGACAGAAATTGTTACAAGACACTCACAATCATGCGGACTTCACGTGAATTTAATATTCCCAGAAAAAAGCTGACCCCCCTATTGTAAGTATCTGTCATCTCAATTCTGTACAAACAGCAGAATTCTCACAGGCATATAGGAAAATGTAAATGGACAGAGCCCAAGTTGCAATTGTTTAATTAAAATAGACACAATCAATGAATAGTCGATGTCACGTCAGTATATATGGATCCCATCCGTCAACGCATGCCACATAATTTATAGATATAACATTAGTGATTTGGTTATATACAATCACAAAATTAAATAATTATAAATAATCACATTGAAAACAAATTTTAATCACAGTTAGTCACATATAACACAAGTTAGTGACTTGATTACATATAGTCACAAATTAGACAGTCATAAATAATTATATTGAAGATAAATTTGGTCATAGTTAGTCACATATAACACGTCTGGTAACAGATAACACAATTAGTCACAAATCTGTGGTGATTCCATAGGGGGTGGGGGTATAATCTCCAAAAAAATGTTTGAATTTTTTTAGGGTGATGTATAATCTCCAGTAAGGTTTTCAAATTTTGAAATTTTTATACCGATGGGGTGTGGTGGGTCTGTGAGATATTATTAATTGACATATTACTAATTTGGTAGGGGTTGGGGTTGGGGTTGGGGATGGGGATACTATTAATTGGGTGGGGGATAAGTAATTTCGATTATATATATATAAATATATATAATTGGAATTCACACCTGAATTTCGAAATAATTGACAAGAACTCATTAAGGCTCTGTTTGATTTGGCGTTATTTTCCAAGAAAATTGGAATCGAATTCCAACTTCCACTAAAATGGCTGTTTGATAGCCATTTTTTCCACTGAAATTGTTTCCACCCAAATTCTAGGTATAATCATTTAAAACTTGATTTTTCAGTTTTATTTTCTCATGATTTTGGTGGGAAAGTGATTTTCCATCTTTCTTTCTTTTTTTCCTTTTTTTTTTTTATTTTTATATACTTTTTGGCAATGAAAATATATTCTAAATACAATGGTAAAAAATTTTATCCATTTAATTAACAATTTGCATGAAAAATAAAATCAAACAAACACCAAAATTTAATGAAAATATTTTTTTAATTTTACTTTTGGCAAACCAAATAAATTTTAATACAGATTGGGAAAAAATTTATCCCAACAAATAACAATTTGCATGAAAAATAAAGTCAAATGGATTAGGTGGAAAATTATACCAATCAAACACCATTAATTACATTTCCCTCCAAAACAAATTCTAGTCAATTCATTTCCCTGCAATTCATTTTTTTTTCACCCAAATTTCATTCTCTGTATCAAACTGACCCTAAGTCAACTTTTGACCTGCCAACTAATTTAACCCAATCAACCGGTGCTGGACACATTTGTTTCCCTGCACTTCCAATGGTACAATGATCGAAAATCTAACTTATTTTGTATGAATTTTAGGGGGGTATATTCAATTGAGATTTTTAGAGACTTTTGGAGACTTTTTAAAATGGATGACTTTTGAAGAATTTGTGAACTTTCAAGTGATTTAGATGGATTTGGTAAGATTTTAGTAAAAGTTTTTCATGGACTTTTGGAAACTTTCACTAGAGACATTTAAGATTTTTGCAGACTTTATTTTTGTAAAAAAATATTAAATATATATAATGTAATATTTTAAACAATTTTTATATGTCCAAATCATTTACAACTCATATAATTGAAAATATAAAGTAATAAATTTTTTTAAATAAAGTTGCATCAATTACATTAACAAATAATCAAAATACTAACAAAATAATAATAGTATTTTAGTAATAATCAACAAAAATAAATATTAAGTTTTTATTTTATTTTATTTTTAAAATTACATTTTCTAAAATAAGTTTTTATTTTATTTTATTTTTAAAATTACATTTTCTAAAACGGTAATTTTACAATTGAACCCAAAGAACGGTAATATTAGTTAGTTGTGGAAGTGCATATTGATTGATAGGACTTGAGGTACTATTCTGTTACACAGTGGTAAAGTCAAGATTTGTATTGAATGGGAGGTTTAATTTAAGAATTATTCTTTAAGTACACTCTTTTTTGATACTTTCTTTGACATTGTACTCACAATGTATGGGATCCACCATTATTTTAATTGTGGGCTCCATCCTTTGATTGTGAGTAGTGTGTCAAACTTAGAGTCAAAAAAAATGTATTTGTAGCAAAAATCTTAATTTAACTATGGAAAATAATATAATAATTATTTCTCCAAAATGTATTTTGAAATAATAAATTGATAGAAAATATGTTGATAAAAATAAATAAGAGAGAATGCATAGGCGGATCTAGGGGGTCCCGCAGGGTCCTGGAACTCTCCAGTCTTTTCAGTTTTTTTGGTGTGAAATTACAAAGAATTGTCTTAGTTGGATCTCCTAATTTTTAAGTTGCAGGTCCATAAATTTGGGCGAACCATCCAACCCAAGTTTTTAAAAATAAAATATCTTACTTTAATTTTTTTGACAAGTTTGAGACATTCATATATTAAGTTCTCTTATTGTTTCCATTCTTATCTTTGAGTTGCACCGAGTTTATTTATGTTGCATTACGTCATCAAAATTAAGGCTTATAGATTGTGCTAGATTGATTTTGTAAAAATATTTTCTTGTATCTATCTGTTTAATTTTTTTGAATGTTTTGTAGTGCTTATGAAATGCACAAATTGTACAAATTTTTTAATCATTATGAACATTTGTGTTATATCCTCAGCTAAAAAAATAAATTTCGAGGGCAGCTCCCGTGCTCCCCCTTCTTCACCTCAATATCTTTCATTTTAGGACCTCTCAATTCTAACATCCTGATTTCGACAGAAAAAAATGTATTTTGAAAATAATGAAACCAAACAAGAAAATAACATTAAAAATTAAAAAAGTCGTAGAGAATTTCTTGCATTTTCGTGGGGTCAGAGATTCCACAAACTCCCACCTACTTATGCCATTGATTGTGTAGTGATGCGTTACTTTGTCGTTATTTATCACTATGTTGATCGAAAATATCTCGTCCTTTAAATAGCATCAAGGTCAAAGCGAACACTTCAACTGCCATAATTTTGCTTGACATGTGAATTTTTTCAATCTTTTAAATTTTGTTCGTGCTACGTGTACATGCTAGTTTATATCAAGATTTATATACATAATATGTGATAAAATATGATTGTGTTAAAAAAAATTTAAAAAAATAAAATGATTATGATATTATTTGCAATTAAACAAAAAATATACAAAAAAAGAAATAGAGAAAATGACAGGATAGGGGACAAAAAATAAAAAATCTCCTTCAGCCGCAGTTGTTTCTTGTAAAAATCCAAACTTTTCTCTCATTTCATCCTCGCTTATTTTGATCCGGTGAACTTTCTTTGCAGTTCCCTTCTCTGTTTGTTTACTAATTATTGGGTTATTTAGATGCTGAGTAGCGGTAGTCATTTTGTCATTTTAATTGTATGGAGAAATCTGTCTATTGGATTTCATTTTAATTTTTTGTGGGATTTGTTTCTGTTTGACGGGGTGCTATGATGTGTGCTAATTGAAATTTAATGGGACTCAAGATATAGTTTTAATTGCAATAAAATAGCAGTATAGGAAATGCTGGGGAGTTATCAGCGCAAATGAAAATAAAATATGAACAAATAGTGTTTGATGAAATGCCTGAGGGAAGGTCAACAGTGATAGTAGTGTAGTTTTTTTTTGGATTGAACCTACTCAAAGTGCTGATAAATTCTTGTTGACATTGCAGCCGTTGTTAAGTAGCTTTGTGAAATTGATTATAGATATTTGAAAGACGATTTGGATGGAGGGCGAAGACAGTGAAGAAGGATCGCATGGTGGAAGCGCGAGCTAGAAACATAAGTCACAATGTGAGGTGCACAGACTGCGGCAGTCAGTCCATTGAAGACTCCCAAGCTGACATTGCCATTCTCCTTCGTAAGGTATATCTATTAATAGTTCTTGTGCACATTACACTTCTTCTAGTTACTATTAAGAAAATCTTGTTACATTGAGAAATGGTACTATATTTTTGTATAGAGCACTCTCATTTGATATGCTGCTTGTAAAATGCAAGTGTAACAGCTGAAATGCCCACATAAAGATGAACATTACCTGGACGGATTACATTTTAGATGTTCGCACTTGTAATGAGGTCTCATATATGACTACCTGGTTAATCTTTAGTAAGAGTTAAGCTAGATAGATGAATGAGTAATTTTATTAAGTGCATTAGCTGTCCTTGATTTTGAATAATGGATCTTTGGTTTTTTAGAAAGAATAAATGGAGCTGAGTTTTTAGGAGGTTGATCTGTGCATCTCGAAAACATTTTGTTTAGTAGAGTTTGTTTTTAAGACAGTGTATTCTTGTTATCAATAATTGCAATTTTAATTTATAAGGTTTATTTATCTTTTGAGGTTGTTGCACTTTTGTGTCATTGCTTCCAACAGAATCTAGTTAGTTAAGTCTGCATCATATGTCCTTTTTCTTAAATATCCTTTTTTTAATCTATGCCCGTGTACAACACCGATGTGGGAACTGATCTTTTCTTTGATTTCTTCTTAAGTTAATCCGGGATGAAATTCGGGATGGGAAATCTGATAAAGAGATCTACAAGAAGCTCGGGGAAGAATATGGTGAGACAGTGCTTTATGAACCGAAATTTGATTTGCAGACAGCTGGTCTATGGTTATCACCGGTCAGTTAAAGAGGCCCGTCTAACGTACTCCTTGGTTGTATTCATATTTTGGGAACTAATGACACACAATTGAAATCTGGAAATAGCTTTTAGTTGCAGGTGTCGCTGGAGGAATGTGGGCATACAAAAAGCACAGGCAAAAGACTAATGTGCACATTATGGCTATAAACCTTGTTAGAGGAGTCCCATTAACCCCGAGGGAGAATGAGATAATGCTAGAGGTCCTCACACCACCGTCTCCTGAAGGAGTTTCATATTGGTGGAGAAGATGGCTTCGTTAACGATTCCAGAATATATTTTGCCCGTGTCACTATTTATTTAAGTCATGATAATTGAATATCTAGTTTATCCGATAATAGAATTTGAGGAGTACCAGTCCAAGTCGGAGTCTGATTTTGTCGGGGTGAAAACGCTATTTGTATGCAACCTTAAAAATGAACAACGTTGTGTGGTTATGCTCTACTCTATTACAGTTGAAGCATTCATTTTGTCCACGCTAATGTATCATATGCATACGTTACAGCTTAAACTTTAATTGCATTTTATCTCTTAGGGTCCGTTTGATAGAAAGATGAAAAATGAATGACAAATAAAATATTTGACAGGGACGTGATTTGCCTAGAATTTATTTTAGAGAGAATTGTAATTAATGGTGTTTGATTAGTATAATTTTTCATCTAATCCGTTTGGCTTTGTTTTTCATGCAAATGGTTACTTTTTGGGATAATTTTTTTACAATCTGTATTAAAATTTGTTTGGATTACCAAAAAGTAAAAAAAAAAAATAAAAAAAAAAATTCATAAAATTTTTATATTCGTTTGGCTTCGTTTTTCATGTAAATTGTCAATTAAATGGTACCATTGAATTTAGAATATATTTTTATTGCCAAAAAGTATAAAAAAAAAAAAAAAAAAAAAAAAAAAGGGAAAAAAAAACACCCAACAAGGTGGAAACTAATTTCCCACAAAAATCATAAGAAAATATTTTCTTACTTTTGTGCTTCAAAGGATTGTACATTAGAAATTGGTGACAAACATTTTCCAGGGCAAATTTGGCTAATCAAACAACCAAATGTTCCTAGTTTCATGGCAAATCTCACAAATCAAACACAGCCTTATTACTTGATAGAACTCTCTGAGTAGAAACAACATGTTCCTAATTGTAGATATATATTTATTCGAAGTATAAAATATTATAGTTCAAAAAACAATTTTCAAAAAGCAATTGAAATTTGTTTTTAGATTGAAAAAATAATGAGTACAGCATGGCAGAATCAAGAAAAAAACTATTCTTCCTATTTAAGTATCGAAGTCATGGTGATCAAGTACAAATGAATATGAAGAAAAGTGTCCAAAGATCGGTGGCATACCTCAATAGTTGAAATGGCATCAGGCTGCCGAAGTGTGACTTTTGAAAACATCCCCTTTGCTATAATTGGAGAGATGGTCTCAATTTCGCAAAAGGAGAATGGACTTTAAATTGTAGTAATCGAATGTAATTTCCCTTTGGATAGTTCAAATCCACAAGTTGAATTATATGTTTGCACCAAATGTGGTGATTTTGTCTATGTAAATTGTGATATTTGTTGCTTTATTTTTCATGAGTGGAATATGTTTTTATTCTTTTGATAGGGATAAATTCAGATGGATTAATCGTATTACTCAATTTCTTTAACTACTGATTTTTTTACTTATGCCCTGTTTGGTACCCATTCTTATTCTCATTCTCATTTTCATTTTCAACCACACATTCTTCAATAAAATAATATTTTTCATCACATCAATAACTTTTTCTTCTTTTTCAACCACATATTCACCATCACATCAACCCAAAAAATTCATTTTTTCCAACAAAATGGGTACCAAACAAGCTATTAATTTAAACTTATCTTGACCCTCAAAAAAACTAATTCGAATTAAGTCTTGCATGCAAAAGTCGTATAGCCGTATATTTTGATTAAAATAACAAGATTTTATAGGGAAAAAAAAATGGGGAATATAAATATGGAATATCAGAAAAAAGAAAAGAAAAATTGCTCAGTCAATCTCCTGCTTCTCATTATTTTTTCGTACAATTTTAACACGTTTTGCTTCTTTCCATCAATAGCCGCCAAACCAATATTTCACTACCCGTTCCACCCCCAAATCATGAAGAACCCTAAACCCAACGCAGTCCAAGAAATTTAGGGACCCATAATAAATAAAATAATTTTTATTATTATTTGTGATATTTAATTGATAGCTGCTACCTAAAACTAAAAGGCAAAATGTCCCACCTAACAATATGAACAAACTTAAGTCCACCAACCACTTGTTCCAGCACGGATTGATACCATACTGCACATCTTGCCTGTGCTCATTAAATCCTTCTGCTTCATATTCCAGCTTGAAATTCTTCAGCTCTTTCTCAGTTTTCTCTCGTAAAGATCCCAACTTTTGTCTCGCTGCTCAGTCTTGCTTCTATTCTTCTGGTAAACTTTCTTCGCATTTATCTTCTCTATTTGTTTATTGGTTAATTGGGAGTTTCCAGTAATTGAAAGATGATGAAGTATGAGAGTTAGTGGGCTTTTTGTCAATTTAATTGTGTGGAGAAATTGGTTTATAATATATTGGACAGTTTTTTTTTTTTTGGGGGATTTGTTGTTCTGTGAGTGTGCAATGATGTGTGCTTATTGGAGTTCAATCCTTTTTTTTTTCCTTGTGCTTTGAAATGGAAACTGAGTAGCTTAGATTGATAATGAAAAAGTTGAGGTGTAAATGTTCAAGTCTAATAGATCATATGAAGCTTGGGTTGTTCGTTAAAGCTTTAATTCATGTAAATTATGCAATCGAATATGCATCCATTCTTCAAAGATTGGGATCCAATATGCACGTGACCTAGCATGTTTTTTATTAAGTTTTATTTATTTATTTAATTTTTCCATCTCCAAAATGTGGCTAAATAATGACTATATTCAAAGAAGCCTGCAAATTTATGTGAACACTAAATTTAGGAGTTCTGGAATCTTGATTCAGATATTTTTTGGGCATTTGATTGGTTGCTATTCGACATTTTCTATTAGGTAATGTAATTTTTCTTTTATCTCATTGGTGTCTATATCTTGGTTGTCCCTGTCTTTAAAGTCCAAGGCTAGATTTTGTTTGAATCACCTTTTCTGATCTCATTTTACAGTTTCAGGTAATAACGTAAGGATGGAGCTGGTGAAGGCAGTATCCAGCACGGCATCTGCATCTCCGGGTAGTATTGCCATAAGATCAGATCAAAAGAGTTATAGTTATCATCAGCTGATCTCATCTGCTTTGAAGATATCTAATGCATTATGTGATGCTGATTTAAAAAATGTGAGTTGAAGCATTTACTTTGTGTTGTATATCTTTCTGTGGATAAAGCTGCAGCATATTCTATCGTATTGTGAAAAATGTTGAACAAACTCTCTATAACCCACACTGTGTGAAAACGACTCTCTGACTTGGTATTTGCGAAAGGAAAGCTGCAAAGTCTCACCTGCTTCTAATATTAACTAATTTAATTTCTTTCTTCATATAGAGTATCAATGTTAACTGAATCTATGTAATGTGGTTTCACGTTTTCTTGCTTAGTTTCATGGTTATATCTCGCTTTTCTCAGATTTATAATTGCTTAAACATAAGTGTGTATTATTATTAGAAATTAATTTTATTTTCATTTGGGATGGGGAACATATTGTTCTCAAGAGTTTGTTAACATCATCTGTTTGATGAAAGAAAACTGATAATATCACAAATAAATGCTTTTCTTGTAGGTTGATGGCAATATAAAAAGTAAACATCTTGGAGGAGCTAGGGTGGGGATTGTTGCGAAACCATCTGCTGAGTTTGTTGCTGGAGTACTAGGAACATGGTTCAGTGGAGGTGTTGCAGTCCCTCTTGCACTTAGTTACCCAGAAGCCGAGCTACTGCATGTCATGAATGATTCGGTCTGTCTGTGGCATCCTGTATCTTATAGTCTCTGAAAGCATATCTGCCTAAGCTTAGAAAGAAGTTAAAACATTTAATTTTTTGTTTGCAAACATAGCTGGATAAGTTTCTTTTTTGTTCTTACTTATAAGTAAAAGAGTTCCTTATTCTAAAAGTAACTCTTCTTTTACTATTAAAATAAGTAACTTATTTTCAACTTTAACCATTAATAACCTTTTTAGCTTAACCTACCTCTTTTATTTTCAAGTAATCTGACAATCTATGGTGGAGAAATATACATTGAAATTCTAATATTGCCCTTCTACAAATGACTAATATATTTCATAGTTGACTAATGCTTTTGTGTGAGTTATTTAATTAATACTATTTCACTGGAGTATATCCTGATGGCCTTTGTTTTATAGTGATGGATCCTTATTTTGTAGAATTTTATTGTTGTCCTCAAATCATTTGTAGAGAAATTGAAACATATACATGTCGGCATGAAATTTGTTGGATTAGATCAACTATTGATACTCTATTAATTTAATATTAGGATGTTACTGTCATTCTGAGTACTGAAGATCATCAAAAACTTATGAAAGCCGTTGCAGCTAAAGCTGCTGCTCAAGTATCCCTTATTCCTACTATTCCGAGCATAAATGATCTTGTGGACAAAACAAATGAAGAGAATGAAATTTCTGACAAGATAAATGGTATGTTATCTTCGGGGCCTCGAGAGTCAATATGTTAACTGTTTATGTTGGGCTCAGTGAAGGTATCCTTACTCGTATATCTTGATGTTTTAATGTAGGGAATGATGCAGCATTGATTCTATACACCAGTGGTACAACAGGTAAACCTAAAGGAGTTGTACACACACACAAAGGTGTCTTGGCGCAGGTACTCATCTACACACCAATTCTAAATTTTAAATTAATAGCTTCTGCCGTGTAAGGGAAAAGAAACTGGTAAATGAGACTAGAATTACCTTTTTAGAGCATGAAAGAGTTTTTAGCTGGCCTTTGCATACTAGTGTAGATTTTGTATACGAGACAGTTATCACTCATAAAACGTGTATTTATAACTTATATTTGGTACAGTTTGGGTATCCCTCTATCGATTTGTCTCATAGTCTGTGATGTGACATCATTTGCCCTTTATTCATACAAATGGTATCATTTGCCATTTGACATCATTTTGTATATGAGACAGTTATCACTCATAAAATGTGTATTTATAACTTATATTTGGTACAATCTGGGTACCCCTCTTTCGATTTGTCTCATAGTCTGTGATGTGACATCATTTGCCCTTTATCCATACAAATGGCCCTATTCTAGTGCTGTATTATGTTCTATTACGAGGAGTACAGGAAGACTTGTCGACGATCCGCGCGTACTTATCTAAATTTTGTCTTCAACCTACCCTCTCTCATGTAGGCTGGTTTCATTTTTTTTCCCATTAAAGCATCTCACGTGTACAATTTTAATAAAGGGTGGTGATGAGACTGGAACCTAGGTCTTTTGCATGGCTTTGATAACACATTAACCATCTCATCTAAAGGCTCAAGCTATTAAAGACGAGCCACATGTATTTATATTTATTTTTGTATCATAAAAATTCTTGTATGCTAAGCAGCTATTTAATAGAATAGAAATTATCTATTGATTCACAACATTGCAACAATTTATCAGGATTTACCGTTGTGTACTGGCTGCTTTCTTGTATATGCTTCAACTGCCAATTTCTTGCATTGTTTACTGCAAAGTTTGCAATCTACTTGCCCTACATTTTCAGTTTAATAAGTAGAAATGCCAGAGCTACTCATTAAAGCTTGTCATTTAGCATCCCAGATTTCATCAGTATCAATTCACATTTGCCAATAACTGATGTTTAACTTTGTAATAATTTCAGGTTCAAATGTTAACAGAGGCATGGGGATACACATCCAGTGATCAATTCCTGCACTGTCTACCGTTACATCATATCCACAATTTGTTTATATTACCTATCATATACTTCCATTAACAATTATTTTCCTATAGCTATAATTTCTATCAGATCCTACTTCCTATAAATGTATTTGGCTAATACCTAAGGAAATTTAATTGGGTGTTCTATTTCTAGTTGACCTTAACTTCTAGTATACATGTTCATGGACTTTTCAATGCTTTATTTGCCCCTTTGTATGCAGGTTCGACGGTGAGTCTCAGACATTTAAGTTTGCAGCTATGAGATTCTTTTAGATTTTAAATTGATCTTTTATGCTTCTGTTCTCCTTATGGTAAAACTGTATCTATTTGAAAGGTTGAATTCATGCCGAAATTCAGTGTGAGAGGGATCTGGCAGAGATGGCGTGAATCTTATCCAAAGGATGAAAGTAAAGCTGGTGATGCTATAACTGTGTTTACTGGAGTAAGTGGGATTTTTAATATTATCGATTAGTGAAATTGTTGTTTGCATGCACTTCCTGATTGTGGTCTCTCTTCGAGTCTTTTCAAGTAGATATCTACTGGGCCATCATGCAAAATGGATAGCTGGGCAGTGTATCGATTTGCTAATCTTTCCCCTGATTCTATGATATTAAGAGTGATTCTTCAGAATATGGCATTGTGACATTTGGTTTCGTGTTAATTATGATGTAGTAGTACCTTTTTAGTACAGATTTTTGCTCAGGAACCTCCAATACTCTAGATTAATACAGCTGTTGTATATGACATACTACTTCCCTTTCATTTTTTGGATTGTTCATCCTATATCTAACTAATCAATCTGAAAGAACTTGATCATTTTGTATCACATAGGTTCCAACCATGTATACACGTCTAATACAAGGATATGAAGCTATGGATCCAGAATCACAAGCTGCTTCAGCTTCAGCAGCTAGACAGTTGCGTCTCATGGTAATTAGCTTGATATCCTTTTCCTGGCGATGTCTCAAGGGAAAATATCCTTATAGAATTTGGAATCATTAAGTATCTTAGAGTGTGATCTTTTATGTTTTATCAGATCAATGTTATTATAAATTCGGTATATGTCCTATGATGTTTTCCGGCAAGGTTGGTAAGGTGGACTGGACAATATTAGACAGTATCGAGGAAGAAAAAAAGGCTAAAAGTTATCTCTTATACTGTCCAGACCTCTCCAATTCTACATTTTTAGTCTTTTCCCCCTCCAAATCTTTAAACTGTAAGGCTGTCTGATTGTCAGATGTGTGGCTCCTCTGCCCTCCCACTTCCAATTATGCAACAGTGGGAAAGGATCACTGGCCATCGCCTTCTGGAACGATATGGCATGACCGAGGTACGTGTTTTCATCTATGCAAAGAACATGTCTGCACTCTGAATGGAGTTCTCATGTGCAATATTGACGAGCAACTTTCATGATTCATGTAAATGTCCCAATATATCTAGTTTGTCATGGCGTTGTCTAATCCCCTAATTGGTGAGCGGAAAGGAGGCACTGTTGGCAAGCCACTTCCTGGTGTGCAGGTTAGTTAATTTTCAGTATAGACCAGCGTTTGAAAGGCTGTACATCTTATGAATAATGTCTCTATACATGCAGGAATTCTACTGAAATTCTTTACTTTTAAGAAGATCATAGTATATTAACGACGAAGATACATTTTGCTGCATATTGTTATTATTATTTAATTAAGAGAGTAATAAGGAACAATGTTTGAAAAACACAGTGCTTGATGCTTTTTAAAATATTTGAGTTGACGTCAAAAAATATATTTTTTTAGGTGCCCCAAATATACTAGTAGGATAGGCACCATACAGAACTTAGTAAACAATTCATTTGTTGTGATAGGCCAAGATCCTTGCAGAAGACGGGAGTAGTGAAGTGGAGGTAGGCGAGCTCTGCATTAAAAGCCCGTCACTGTTCAGGGAATATTGGAAGCTTCCTGAGGTAATATTTTCCTATCGGATTAGTTTAGCAGCTCATAGTCCTTTTTTCTTTAGTCATAACAATTATTTTACTTTTTAAAGATCACAAGTCAATATTATTCGGAATTGTGGATTTGCAGCTTTCTTAACTTTGACACACGAAGTTATGGATATTTGTTAGGTAACCAAGGAGTCGTTTATTAATGGTGGATTCTTCAAAACTGGAGATGCTGCTAGATTGGATGAAGACGGATACTATATCATTTTAGGACGTAAGCATGTTTAAATTTTCTAAGCTGTTACTAATAATGAATTTGTTATGGTTGTCATAGTTTCTTATATGGCTAACTTGAGATACTTGGAGCATGTTTAGCTAAGCCTGAGATTAGAAGTACTTAACTTAAAATTTACTTTCAATAATTTTTTGCCTAAATTTGAGTTGCTTAGATGCTCGAATTACCATTTGTTATTCAAAAATACTTGCTATACATTCTCCCAAAAATTTTGAGTTGCTTAGATGACCAGTTTTTCTTATTCATCACAAATTCCTACTTAGACAAATATCTTTCTTTACTGTGTTCCAACTATTTTCTCATTATCCAGGTACTAATGCCGATATTATGAAGGTTGGTGGGTACAAGTTATCTGCGCTAGAAATTGAAGCGGTTCTTTTAGAGGTTTGTTTCTTGTCTTCCATGTATAGTCGATCGACTTAAAATAAGAATTATAGCTATGAAATATACTCGTACTCTTTTGTTGCTCTATGGAAGACCCTCTATATGAGGAGAAAATGAGTGATCATAAAAACATCAATTGATTTTAATCAACTTTATTTCTATAGCATCGGGCTATTTCAGAGTGTTGTGTGTTGGGATTGCCTGACAAGGACTATGGCGAAGCTGTGTGCGCAATAGTGGTAGCTGATGCAGAGGTTAAGAGACAACGAGAGGAAGAATCGAATCCTGCTCTAACTTTGGAAGAACTTACCATGTGGGCTAAAGAGAAACTTGCACCATACAAGGTATCTCTTGCCTTCTTTGTGTGGAACCATAATACTAAGAAACTTATCAAGATATACAACTAATCTAAGACAGTTTTCAAGTTTCAGTGTATATTTGAACTAAGATCCTCAAAAAGTAACTCTTAAAAATTCTTAGATGGAATTAACTTTTAAGCTTAGCCAAACATGATTCAACTCTTGTTTTTAATGTTTATACTGCTGCACAACTCACCCGTCCACACCTGTTTGTTTTCCAGCTACCAACGCGTTTGTTGCTATGGGAGTCGCTGCCACGTAATGCTATGGGAAAGGTGATTTAACCAAACCTCTTCTCTTTATTCTCCCACTGGGTATTTTTTGACTCCTTATGTCATTACAAGAAAATGTTTCAACGGTTTTCGATTTGTGATTTCAGGTGAACAAGAAAGAGCTGAAGAAAAAGCTAGCAGATGATAAACAATGAGGACATCTTTCGTGCATAGTATTGGAAACGACTGGACAATTTATTTAATAACCTAAATTTAACTTCTTTTTCTTCTTTAATGTTGTCCACTCCAGTCTGGGGTTGGTGTGTCAAAAGGGTCAATAAACAATAATATTGTTGATAGATTGAGGCAGAGTGTTTTAAGTAAATTTGTTGTGAAGGCAAACTGAATTATAAGTTGAATTATTATTAATTTGAAATAATTGGGAATTATGTTTCTTTGAGTTATGTACATGGATCTTAATTAAAATGTCTGCATTTTTAACTCCTGGCATTAGTGGACAAAGTTGTCTTGTTTAATCTGATGAAGGGATTTATAGTAGGAAATCAGGGACAAACTTTCTAATGCTGAGTATAGGGTATGCGTTTTAGATGTATAGAATTTGATTCGAAAGGATAATACTACCATTGACTCTATTAGACAAGTAAATAGAGTTTTAATTGACAAAATCTAATAAGTTTGAAGAAGAAAAAGATAAATTAAAATTTAATGTCATTATAAAGGATTTGATTTCAAATATCAACTACTTAGATGTCCATTTGAAGGATTTGTTACGGATATTTATATCTCCCTTTCTTTTTATATGATTATGCTTATGATACTCGTTGCTGTAGCATTATAAACTTTGTTGTTATCCTTACTTCTGTTGCGATGAATTCTTATATAGGAAATTTAAAGAAGTAAATATTTTTGTTAGTAAGTAGCTAATTGATAATAAATAAAAATCTTTGATAATAGGCAACAATCACCAAACCTTCATTGTCGCCAACAGCTATGTGTTTTCGAAATTTTTATCAAACAAGAACTTGAATGTCAATTTAAAGAAATTGTACTTCTTTGTACACTTTGTTGATTGAGAGCTAGTTGTGTCATCTACGAAAATGGCATTTAGTTATTACTTAATCTCACTTTACGATACTTGATTTAGAAAATTCAAAATTGATTCGAGTGTGAAGTTTAATCTTTTTCAACAAGAGAATTATTGTTCTTCCCTCTTACGCCATATTATAGTTTGATTGACTATCGAGGTTTTTGTTACTAGAAACCTCGATGTTTTTTGTTTATAAGTTAAACTTGCTCTGGTGATATAGATGAATTCCCTTGTAGAAAATGTCTAAAAAGTTGTTCAACTCAACCACTATCAATAAAGTTCATAAATAAATGAGATCCAACTATCAATAAAGTGTCGATATGTCCGAGTGGTTAAGGAGACAGACTCGAAATCTGTTGGGCTTTGCCTGCGCAGGTTCGAATCCTGCTGTCGACGCTTTTCCTTTTGGCCTTTACTGCTTCCAACATTTTCTTCTTTTTAAATTATCGATAATTTTTCTGACATACGAAAGGAGTCGTTGAATAAGATTTTACTTTTAATTTCATTTGATAAAGGCCAAAGATCCCCTCCCACAGTTAAACCGAACTGCAAGACCAGAGAAAGAGAAAATGGCCACCGATTTGTGCACAGAAAAATAAATACCGTAAAATTTTGAAAATTATTTCGTAACTATAATCTGTAAGAAATGGAAAGACAAACCCTAGCTTCGTCATCTTCATCAACCAGTGGAATTTCAATCATTTCTCCTCCACCAGAAGATGCTTGGATTACTACTTATCAAAAGCTACGCCTTCAGTGGCAATCTCTCTCTTCTTCTAATCAGGTACTGCCCCTTCTTGTTATGCTCCATTTGCTTTGTTTATTTTTCCGCACAGAATATAGCGATAAGATGTAAACAAATGCATGTAATCAATTGCCATGATAAAAATGGAATTTCAAGTATGAGCTACATGCTTGCTTTCTGCAGTGGATTTAGATTTATATAGATTATTCTAATTCAATCTGGTTGCAGTTGTTAGGATTTCAGTTTAATTGGTAAACTCGTTTTCATTTTGGGGAAAATTGTGTTGTATTTCCTTACAAATTGAGTGCAATTTTGTGCCAAACCTTCAAAATGATATGTTTCGGCTATAATTGTTGGATGCTTATTTTGTAGAAGAAGTGTGTGTTATTTAAGCTAATTCAGCTTTTTCTCCACGGCTACTAAATTGTTTCAAGTGAAATCATTGTAAAAATAGAAAATTGATTAACAAAAAAGAGCAAAAGTGGGAGTTGGTATGCACAGTGCACTTGGCAGATTACCGCTGTTTTAGTTTTTCATTACCCTGGGCATATTAGTTACAGTTGCTACATAGATGTATGGAAATAAAATTTCTCAAAGCCATAAGAGTTGAACTGTCATTTTTCTCAAAGAATTTGAGCCTGTTCTATAATGGTTAGGTGGTGGCGAGAGAGTTATTTGCTTTAACCCCCCCCCTTTTTCCGGCGCGCGCGCGCGCGCACACACACACACACACACCAGTCAAGATGGATTGGAATTCCCCAAATATTAATATTCTTCAAAGTTGCTGTTATCGCTTCTTTTAATGGGTCTCTTTGACAGACAGTGATCCCAATCGAAGTATCCCGAGTTAATCAGTTTGATGCTGCAAGGCTGGATATTGAAATGTCAGCTATGCTAAAAGAACAGTTGGTTAAAGTCTTTTCTTTGATGAAGGTAATATCATAACTTTTTAGCTAACCCCAAAATGTTTGATATCTTTGGGAATTTGAAGTCATTTAATTTGTGTGTTCCATTTTATGGGATCAGCCAGGAATGTTATTTCAATATGAACCCGAACTCGATGCTTTTCTTGAATTTCTCATATGGAGATTTTCCATCTGGGTCGATAAGCCTACTCCTGGTAACGCTCTTATGAATTTGAGATATAGAGACGAACATGCAGTTGAAGCTAGAGGAAAAGGTTAGCAATTCATGAAGTGTTATCTTTGCTATCAGTTAACTTGTGATTATACAAAACCCTCATGTTATAATATGTGGAATCTAATTTTGATTTTCTATAAATTCTAAAATTATGCACCAGTTAAGTGTGTAGACATGTTTGTGATTCAACTTAGTAAAGTGATGACTGAAGATAATGTTCACAAGTCAATTACACTTTTAAGAAAATCGCCTTAAACATCTTGTGAGTTGTAAGAAATTGAATGCCACAAGAACATATTCTATTAACTAGATACAATAGTACGAGTTATCTTCCTTTGACTATGAGATATTCAACATATATTTGTGCAACTTGTTCTTGAAATGATACTAAAGCAACTTCATTTTAGGAATATTTTAGAGAAGAATGTCAGCATTAACCCATTCTCTTAGAGTAGGCTTATGTTACATGAGCTTACTGAAGGCAAAATCTCTAGTATAATTACCATTATATGGGTTGCTGTTCCTCGATTACCTATTTCTAAGATTTGCTCGTGTGTCAGAAGGTGAGATAACATGAGAGAGAAATTCAGAATTGGTCTTTTCCTCCCATATGACCTTCTAAGATGGTTATTCTTTTGCCACAATTCTCCAATATTTAGACCTGCTAGTCCCTGCCTGACCTTATTATCTCCCCTTGTGATACAAACGACATGTCATTTAGTAGGCTATGGATCTCCTATTTTATTCAACATCTATGTTCCTTTTGCAGTCAGGACGGGGTTAGAGGGACCAGGGCTTACTATTTTTCAGAAGATCTGGTACTGTATTGCTACAGTTGGTGGACAATATATTTGGGCCCGTCTACAATCATTTTCTGCTTTTCGTAGATGGGGTGACACTGAGCAGGTATCTTTCTGCAAAAAGAAGTCCAGTTAAAATTCTCTCTCCCTTCCCAATGTTTGAGCATGTAATGCATATACATGTAGGACACATGTACATTTCATCTATATCACTTTACATGTTAATAAGCACATACAACATACATAGGAGCGAGTTGAGTCACCGTATTCTGTGTCTGCTTTCTTCAGAGATCACTGGCACGTGGGGCATGGTTTCTAATGCAGCGTATAGAAGGATTTTATAAAGCTGCATCATTTGGAAACCTACTCATATTTCTCTTGACTGGAAGGTATATTCTTTTTATGATCAAACTCTAGATATTCTTTTTATGATCAAACTCTATTCTTCATATATTATCTCGAGCACGTGTTTGTAAAATGAAAACAGAGATTTATGAATTTGTAAAAGAAAGGACTGTTCTTTGAATGGTTGATGTCTGTAAATGTCAAATGCTTGCAGAGACCTTCATGTACAAATTTCATTAAGTTTCTGTGGTTGATCAACAGGCTTTTGGTGCATGTTGAATGAGCATTTATAATTTTACTGATGTTATAGTTGCGTCAGAAATTCTCATATGTTATGGCCTTGAAGGGACATGCATTATGTTCAGATGTACGTTTCATGCAATAATAATAAGAAGAAAACATAAATACTTAGTCCCTGTTGAATCTTTGCCAGCTACAGTCTATAAGTTATATGTAGTTAGCTAAAACTAGCTGCTGCTCTGACTTCGAGTGTATATATGAGATGGATTACATTAGAAGACAACAAGTGCAGGTTTTTCGTATGAATTTTTTGCTGCCATACATCTAATGAATAGGGATGTGAAAGAATTGTTATACTAGCTAGGATTGGAATCAAGGCTTTACCAATTTGATGGCTCTTCTCACATGTGCAGATATAGAAGTCTTATCGAGAGAGTATTGCGGGCAAGACTTGTCTATGGAAGTCCTAATATGAATCGAGCTGTTAGCTTTGAGTACATGAATCGCCAATTGGTGTGGAATGAATTTTCGGTAACTTCCTTGTCCCTTGTAGCATAAAATAGCTGACTTGGAAAACCTTCAACTATGTGTGCGCTCGTATACTTATTACATGTGTTTGTATGTGTTCACAATCCTTCAAAAGAATTCAAATGGAAGTTTTTAACTCATTTTATATGCTCTGAACTAAGCTCTAATGAATTAATGACGGGAGTGCACTTTTTTAGTTACAACCAACAATTGAGAGCTTTGTGCGAGACCCAGCTCTCTCATAAAGAGTTAATTTCCTCGTATTTAGACCAATAACCGGTCATTCCTAATTGTAAGATGCAACTTCCTTTATTGTTTCTCCCATCCTCTTCTGGGCAATTTTAGCCTTTCTGACAACTTTATGCACTAGCCAAATGGCAAACTTGAATGTGTATGTTAAATGTCAGCTGAGGCACGAGTTATTTGCAGGAAATGTTACTGTTGCTGCTTCCTCTTCTCAATTCATCATCTGTTAAAAAATTTCTCCGTCCCTTCTCGAAGAATAGTTCTTCAAATTTAGAGGGTGATGAAGCTTTATGTCCCATCTGCCAGGCAACTCCAACCACTCCATTCGTAGCTCTTCCATGTCATCACAGGTACTTTATGTGGACAATTTTTGTTTTAGATTTGCTAGCCAGGCTGTTTGGTGGGCCGGGCTTTAACATGCCAAGCCATGCAGACTTGGCTGCCCGGCCCATTTTCGTACCCGTAAATAATGGCAAGCATTATATGTTATTCCTTAGAACTGATATGTTGATGTAAATCTTACTGATAGGTACTGCTACTATTGTCTTCGAACACGGTGTTCTACAACTATGTCATTTCGGTGCTCTAGGTGTAGTGAGCCTGTCGTTGCTATGCAACGATATTGCGGTTCTGTTGGCAACATTGTTACTCAGAAAGAATGAATTGTTATATAATAAAGCAAAGGCAAGCTCAAGTTTAACTATGTCAAAAAATTAGCTGATTTTAGCATTATTATTATTTTATTAGGGGACAAGATCCCTTCATAAAGCTTATTTTCCACTCCATCAAGTGCATGATATCTTTCATATCTATATGGGAATTCAATTTTTGGTTTTTAATGTAACCTTAAATGGAGGTGTCAAGATTATGCAATTCAACTTTGTGAAACACAAATTGAAATTCATTCTTGGTAAAAAAAAAAAATTAGCTGAGGATGTGGAAGCAATTGCTCTTCGTTATGTCCTTACTTTTGCTATTCAAAATGGTTCTTGTCATTATGTTTCTCGTCATAGCAATGTGGTGGCTCATAATCTTGTTTTCTTTGCTATTTCTTTTCCAATGAGCTCTCATTGGATTGATTATAGCCCTTTTTTCATCTCTCACCGTTTGTTTCGCGGCAATGTAGTTAAATGAAATCTGTTATTCCCTTCAAAAAAAAAAAAAAAAAAAAATCATAATCAGTGTTATATTAGTTAATTAAATAATTTAATTACTATAGACATTAAGAACTTTTTATATCATAATAAATTAAGATAAATTTAAGTACTATAGACATTAAGAAATTTGTATATCACAATAAAAACATGGGATAATTGCAGTCGCGGTCCCTAATCTTTGCGTTTTTTGCAGACTTTACCTTAATCTTCAATTTATACCATTCGGAGTCCCAAATCTTTAATAAATTCGCAGTCGAGGTCCAAATGGATAGTTTGACCGTCAGTTGACCAGAAAATCTAATTTTGACCAAATTTGATAAGGGTAAAATAGTAACTCTATAAATCCATATTATAAAAAACCAAACAAAATTAGGAAAAAAAAAAATCAAAAACCAAAAATACAACACCCCATCCCCCACCCCACCCAAAACCCCCTATCTTCTTCTCTGGCAACCCTACCAGAAACAGTCATCCCGCCACCACCCACCAACAATTCCACCACAGCAAATTATGCCCGAGAAATCAATTCGAACACAGCAATTCGAAGCAAATTGATTCCCACTCTGCAAATCGATTCCACACTGCAACGAAAAAACTGAAACGAATGAGCTAATGTAGAGGATGGATTTGCAGTGAATAAGGCAAAACAAAGATCTGGGCGGACCTATCCTTCGATCCACACTGCAAATCGATTCAACCTCGACTTCGACCCACCTTTGATTCAACCTCCACTTCGACCCACACTGCAAATCGATTTAACCTCGACTTCGACCCACCTTCAATTCAACCTCCACTTCGACCCACCTTCGATTCCACACTGCAAATCGATTCCTCTTTCGACCCACCATTCCACCTCCACCTTCGACCCACACTGGACATCGATTCCACTGTAGAGTCTAGTCTAGTCTGACCTCCATTTGGGGGTGAGGAAGGGAGAGGGACGAGGAAATAAAATGACATCTAGGTTTTTATTTTGTTTTTGTTTTTTTTTAAAATTTAATTTATATGGGGTTGACGAAAATGCCCTTATTTAAAATGGTCAAAATTCCTATTTTTCTAATTTTTCCGGTCAACTGACGGTGTTTTGGACGGTTTTTGTCCATTTGGACCTCGGCTGCGAATTTATTAAAGGTTTGGAACTCCGGATGGTACAAATTGAAGGTTAAGGTAAAGTCTACAAAAAACGCAAAGATTAAGGACCGCGGCTGCAATTATCCGCAAAAACATTATATTCATGTGTTCATGCCAAAAAGTAATGCAAAAGATTCCTTCTATGAATATTGCTAAAAATGCATGTGTAAACACGTGGTAATAATAATCATGAATTTTCGAGCGACACTTAGTTTTGAATGTTTGTTTTATTTTCTATTTCACCATAATTTGTCCAATTGATCGATCAATAAAGTTCTTTTAACATCATACAATAAAACATGTATTTATTTTTTTGAAAAAATCAATAGGAAAATCAAAAAGTGTAGGATAATAATTTGGGATAGAGTATTAATTAATTCCTTTTATCTTGTAATTGCAAAAAGCATATTATATGGAAATAAACTCATTTTTAGATTAAATAAATTCCAATATTATTATATTTGTGTATTATCTTTCTCCATAAAATGTGACAAAGAAAGTTTTGTTTGTGTCATTAGAAAAACATAGTCCAATATTCTTGTCATCAAGAAAATTTTCTTGAGCTCTTCTTTCCAATCATCAAAGTGCCTGGAATCACTTTCGGAAGATTTGACGATTCATTTAGCATTGGCTCATTGAAGGCCTGTGTGGCTGAATTCATATCCACTTTGCTCTTCGTCTTCGCCGGAGTGGGCTCCGTCATTGCTTATAGTTGGTACTAAAACCACTCTCTTATTTTTCACAACCTATATGTGCGTGCATGAAAACTGCAATAAGTGCGATATATGATATGCTGATGTATAGTAACATTTTGATCGTTGATAGATAAGTTGACGGCGGACGAGGCCCTTGATCTAGCAGGGCTGGTGGTAGTGGCTGTTTGCCATGGTTTCGCTCTGTTTGTAGCCGTCTCGGTCGGAGCCAACATCCCCGACGACCATGTAAACCCTGCAATCATCGTTGGTTTGGCTCTCGACGATCAAATTACACTTCTTACTTGCCTCTTTTACTGGATTGCTAAACTTTTGGGCTCCATTGTGGCATGCTATTTGCTCGTAGTCGTCACCAGAGAATTGGTAAGTTCAATTGTATTTGAAAATGCAAAAATCATATGTTTAGTAAGTTAGACTGGACACTCTTTTTAATAGTCAAGTCTCAGAATTTTTTGGGCAAACTGGCTCGATTAGTTAGATTTCTAACCAAATACGTGTTTCCATGCTGGCTATTTCAACTCATGGAGTTGGTGCAGGTGTTGGAGCCATTGAAGGAGTTGTAATGAAAATTGTTATAACTTTTGCTTTAGTCTACAGTGTCCATGCCCCGGCAGTTGACCCAAAGAAGGGCGCATTGGCCCCAATTGCCATTGGTTTCATTGTTGGTGCCAACATTTAGGCTGCTGGTAGGATTGGGAAAAACTCCCGAACTGAATCGAGCAATTTTTTTTAAGTTAAATATTCGAACAAATATCTGAATCGAAAATCGACAGGTTCGATTCGATTCTCGATTCTAGATCAAGAATCGAAGAACTGGATCTTTCTAAATTTTTTAATTTATTTATTTTAAATAAGTCAAATTATATATATATATATATATATATATATATATATATATATATATATATATATATATATATATTTTAAATTTAACTTAAATCCAAAAATATAATTTTCCTATTTCTAATTTCCAGTCCAAATTCAACTTAATCAAATTGACCTAAGTTTTACCAAAATCTGTTATTTTATTGTAATCTCATTGCTACTGTTCTGGAAAAATTGAATTGAAGCTCGACAACGCCTCTTTTAATTATTGTGAGCTCGCTATCTTCATCTTCTTGTGATTTTAACAATCAAAACTATGAAGAACTCAGCAAAGAGAGACGCAAAAAACACATAAAATTGAACTACATTATTTTGTAAAAACTAAGTTTGAATATGTATAATTAATGTAGTTTTGTAAATATTAAAAAATTTAATTACAGTACAGAACCTGAGAATCGAACTAAACCGCATGGAACCGAACCCGAACGGTTCCATAATTAAATTTGGACCCCGAGGGTTCCACTTACTAAATATCAAAAAAATTCAAGTCCAATTCGATTTTCGTTAGAATCGAACCGGACCATATCCAACCCTAACTGCCGATCCATTTTCTGGTGGGTCTATGAACCTCGCCCGCTCCTTCGGACCGGCAGTGGCCACCGACAAAGTCTCCGGCATCTGAATTTACTGGGTTGGACCCCTCATTGGTGGTGACCTCGTCGGGCTCGTCTACACCAATGTGTTCATGTCCCACGAGCACGCTCATCTACTGGCCGACTTCTAGATGATTTCCTTTGTAATTTCAACGTGCTCAAATTGAAACCTTTTTAGTTTGTCTTTGGTGTTGATAGGAAGAAGAGGAAACCTTTTTAGTTTTGTCCCATTTTTCTATTGACGCTCTTAGCACCTTCTTTTGAAGCCATCTTGACATCTTTTGGTTATTATCTGGTGTAATTTAACTTATTTTAATTTGTCTAGGAAAAAAGCAACATGATCAATCTATTGCAATCTTGATCTTGCTTTATAGTTTTTGAATTAATTAAATATTTCCACCTTATTGACAAAAAGAAGAGCAAACATCAGGATCCAAATCAGAAATTTTGATAAGAGTGTAATTTACAGTGTGAAATAGTGGCAGTTTCATCTTCTGGGGGTTCTTTTCCATAAACCCAATCATGCCCTTTCCATTCAGGAAGTTGCCGGATTACAACCTGCAAAAATAAGTTTGGTAGCTGAGATTTTTAAACTTCAGGCGGATTAGGACGAAGAATCAGTTAAATATTGATTACAAAGGAAGATATACGTGTGAGCTAAATGTAAAGAATGATGATTATGGAGAAATTATAGAAAAGGATTGTGAAAAGAGGAATGACAAACCAGGCCTCTGGAATCTGCATTGCCAACAGTGGTTTGACAAGCCAGTCTCCAATTCTTCGTATTCTGCAATTGCAAAATGAAACAAACTAATTAGCCATTTAGCACGTGAATTGTATATTTGTTGGGCAGTGTTGAGAAAGAAAAAGAAAACTCTATACCCGTTTTAGTTTTTCCTTCTCTTTGTCTGTGCGAGGAGTCAATAGTTCCTTTCCTTCGACTACCTCAACAAGGCATGGTCTGCAGGTTCCTCCTCCCCCATAATTTAGCAGAGGTCTAGCCTGAAACGCGAATACAGAACTCGATAAATTTGGATTAGCTACAAGAATCATTTACGCCACTGAAATAGAGTGGTGGTTCAGGAAAATTTACTCTGGCGTGCAGTTCCAACGGCCGGGTTTTTCCCTAGGGGAAAACTGAGATTATTGAAGCACTCTAAAGTTTTGTGAGGGGGGTTATTAATGTTCTTGAAATTATGGGATGCAGAGTAAGAAGCTAAATTATGGGAGTTGAGTTTAGGTATTCTTATTTCAACCGTGCTAGGTATACAACCTCTCACATTGGGAGGGATCCCAGAGTAAATGAAAAAATCATGAATCCCCTCAATATGAGTACATTGTCAACCGAGATTGTCAACCTCAATTGTATAAATAGATTAATTCTTCTCATTTTTTGGATGAAAAAGAGTGCACTTTTAAGAAAGTTACCATCCATACGGATATTGGATTTTGCATGGTTATTTGAACTGAATTTGTGGTTCTCCTTTCCAGCCGAAATCCGACTAAATTTACTCTCCATTCTTAATTTACAGTCATTGTATATAATAAGCTACAAAATTTAATACTCTTCTTAAATCATTCAAATCATATTTGAATTTTAAATTTAAACATTTTTTTTAATATTTTCGAGTGGTTTCATGCCTTCAGCAATGAGCAGTAGCATTCAATGCCATATGATTCCGTCCCCTAAGGCAATTCAAAGTACTAAGCAGTGCCATTAACTGGACAAGCTAGCAATATATACTCTCTCAATTTCTTATTTGGAGGCCAGGCAGGGCAAGAAAGCCGTTTCCCATTTCTGAAGAACAATTTTCCAGAGCAACTTACAGAGACGAAAAAATTATTCACCCCTGCAATTTCACTCTTATCCTACAACTAGCTAGATTTTGCTGGTTAGGACAATTACTAAAAGAACAATATGAAGAATATGAAGTCTCAGATTCTATTCAAAATCCGCTAAGCATTCCCAATGCTGCTAACATTTTTCAATGACACCTCTCCATACATAAATTAAATCAAGCGGTGAAAAAGACATTGCAGAATTTATCATCTAACTATTTCAATTCCCACATGCAGCAGCAGCAACTACACACCATAACCTGATCAAAGCAATATTGGAAATCATTTAGTACAAATTTTGATTTGTGCTTGAAAAGCTTGAATAATAAGAAACGGCAACTACCTGAATTGCCCATGGGATTTCCAGCAGGCATGGGTTCAGGCTCCTTGATGTCGACAACTACAGCATCAGATGTGAGGAAGGTCCTTGCCACGGACGCCGCATGCTCCAGGCAACACCTTACAACCTGCATCCCATGTGATTTATGTTTCTTAAGCAATAGGGTTAACGAGCTAAATAAGAAATTACTTGATCCATATTAATCAACATTCATACCATTTTGATGTTTAGAAACAAGATGAAGCAGTAAAGGAACTTGCCTTTGTGGGGTCAATTATACCAGCGGCCATTAGATCCTCATATGTTCCAGTTGCAGCATTGTAACCGTACTTGGGATTATCATTGCTTAACACCTAAACAAAGAATCCCACGTCAATTGAACATAATTCAGATACAAACTCTTGAACTGTTAATTCCAAACATGGCACGAGCAGTTGAGTCAAGCCTTACCTTCTCTATCACAACACTTCCATTCACCCCAGAATTCTTGGCTATTAACTTCATTGGATAACTCAATGCTCTCTTAACAATATCTGCTCCAACCTGAAGCCATTCCCATTAATCCATGTTTAGCAATTGCACAAATCCAGCATTATATCTTCCCAGGATAAAGTGAAGACAAGAAAATATGTGCCTCCATTACCTTCTGCTCATCATTATCTAGGGTATCCTTTATGGCATCAACTTTTGCTGCAAGTCGCAACAGGGTACACCCACCGCCAACCACAATGCCTTCCTCAACAGCTGCCTGTAGCAACCAAGAATTATGAATTTAAATGGATTGTCACAATGATTTACTATTATGAATTCAGAAAGAATTCCAAAGTCAAATAGCAAGTCAGCATGAAAATTCACCTTTGTTGCATTGAGGGCATCTTCTACTCGCAGTTTCTTTTCTTTAAGCTCAGTTTCAGTTTGTGCACCTACCTGAAAATGCATGTACAGGGATAAGAACAGAAAAAAAAATTAATCTTCTGGACCGCAGCAATTGATCGCAACAATGCCAAACTTAAGTAACCTAGGAATCACAGAATAACCTGAATAACAGCAACACCACCCGAGAGTTTTGCAATTCTTTCATTTAACTTTTCCTTTTCATAATCTTGTTCAGCACTCTGCATCACAGGCCAAGATTTTAGAATGTTTGATGCACAGAGGATTTAACTGAATAAAATCATATGAAAAGCTAAATTGCACCTCGAACAAGATTTTAGAATGTTTGATGCGCAGAGGATCTAACTGAATAAATCGTATGAGCAAAGAAAAAAGAAAAAAAGCAAAATTGCACCTCGACAAGGTTTCTGATCTGGGCAACTCTTTTGTTTACTGCCTCTTGTGTGCTCCCATCACCAACAATTGTTGTTGTATCCTTGGTTAGTACCACTTTGGCAGCAAGTCCCAATACCTCACTTCCAGCCGTGTCCAGGGATAAACCGACCTCCTCCCTTATAACGGTACCTGAACACATTTCCAAGAATGTTACTGCAGGGTTAACTTACATCGTTGTGACAACACATATCTGCAATCAGTTGATGAAAAACAACCTCCAGTGAGAATAGCAATGTCATCAAGGTATTGGCTTTTGCGTTCTCCAAATCCAGGGGCTTTGAGTGCAGCAATTTTCAAAGATCCTCTAAGCTTGTTCACGACAAGGGTTGCCAGAGCTTCCTGCTCAATGTCTTCTGCAATTATTAATACTGGATATCCTCCCCTGATAGCATCCTCCAAGATGCTGACTAAATCCCTGGCATTTGTGATCTTTTTGTCAACCAGAAGAAGCTGCATAAAGAGCATTCGTCATTTCAGATAAATGAAAGTCAATATCCTCAATCCAGCATCTATAATAGAAAGGATATTATCTTGAAGATAACACAACAGAAGTATCTTTCGAGATTAAAAATACCTTGCAATTGTCATATTCGACAGCCATCTTTTCACTATCTGTGACAAAGTACGGAGAAATATAACCACGGTCAAATTGCATGCCTTCGACGACATACAAACTGTTCTCTGAACTTCTCCCTTCTTCAAGAGTCACCACACCTTTTCTGCCCACTTTACTCATAGCTTCTGCAATCATATTTCCCACTTCAGAATTGTTTCCGGCACTAACTGCAGCTACATCAGCTAGCTCACTGTCCTCAACCTGCATTTCAATCACGAGAAAATTAATGAGAGTCCCACCAACATGAACTCAAAATACCATTCACAAAATGCCAGATGAGAGTTGCCCTTGCTTCAAGGGATAAATACATACAAATCAACAATCTGTACAGTAAGATAAGCAGATAGAAGATTCAGGTTTACCTCTTTTGACATTGACTTAAGCTCAGACACCAGGGCTTTAGCTGTCCTCTCAATGCCCCTAGTAATTTGAATTGGATTGGCACCCGCTGCCACAACCTGAACAAATCAGCACCAAAAAAGTCAAACTCAAAAACTCTCATTCAAATATAGGAAATAGTGTATTATATTTCACAAGAGAATGCCCTTAATATGTACAACCTTAACACCTTCAGTGATGATACCCTGAGCAAGAACAACAGATGTAGTTGTACCATCACCAGCCAAGTCATTTGTCTTTGAAGCAGCTTGCCTCACCAATTTAGCACCAATATTCTCCACTGGATCTTCCAATTCAACCTACAGAGAACATTCAGATTGCATTGAATTGAAGTTAAAAATCAAAGCCTTCAAAATGATCACATTGTATCATTCTTATATTCAATTTCAAATGGCCAGCATTTTTTATACCTCTCTAGCTACAGTTACACCGTCATTAACAATTTTTGGAGAGCCATACTTGCTCTCGAGAACTACATTCCTTCCTTTTGGACCAAGGGTAACGCCCACTAAATCAGCAAGCTTGTTAACACCAGCCTGAAATGGAAAGGTAGCAAGAGTAAGGAATTGCAGCATCACAAAACAGGATAAGAACTGAAATGTATTCTACGAAATGAGCCTATCTTGCCAATATAATGTGGTACAACTCACCTGCAGCTTCTTAATTGCAGAACCATCCTTGTTAAAGTGCAACTCCTTGGCCATAGCCTGAACCTTAAGATTACACCTTTTCCGCAGAACTACATTTTTACTCCTGACTCGAGATGCACAGGAAGATATGGACGCAAATGAAGATAATGCCTCTGATGTGCTCGCAAATTTTTTATCTGCTGTGTAGGCACTGGTAGAAGCAATAGAACCAACAGAAGACAAGGCGGCAAAGGTTGAAGCCATATTCTATATAAATCTGTAAGACAAGCATAAGCACCAAGCTTTGTGAAAAAACCCCATTTCAAAAGAAATCCAAAATCTAAGATTCGGTGCACGGAACAGTAAGAAAAGAAAATTAAGGAAATTTTTTTTTTTTATTCATACTAGTACAAAATTATAATCTAATTGAAAATTGTTTAATAAAAACACTAGGTAATGCCCAAGTTTTAGTTAATGTTTTCCTTCACGTTTTCTCAAACTTCATTTTATTTTTATTCCAACGATAGCCAAAGGGGAAGGGGGGGGGGGGGGGGGGGGGGGGGGGGAATCAACAAATTCTTCACATTTCCATTCCATTCTGTTCATCGAATTCCAAAAACAGTGTTAAAATTCAGAATGTCAATCCTCCCAAATTTATTAAGACAACATTTTTTCCCTCCGCTAGCTCTCTTCCATAAGCAATCATGAAACGGAATGAATCAATACAGCTTACAAGTGTATTGCAGCAAAATTATATAGAAATAAATAAAATAAAAAAGTGAAGCACGCAAATAATTCATTTGTAATGATATTATACATCTCAAACAAGTAAACTTGCGATTAAATATAGTAATTTAAAGAAGAATATACATTACTTGGCGAATTGCAAGAACCAGGGATTGATGAATGGCCGAAGAGATACTGCTTAGGAAGGTAGAAGTGAGAGACTTATTAGGGTTTAAGAAGGTAAGGTGCTTTGGGAGCTCCGGTAGGAACGTTCTAGAATATCTTCAATTTTCATCTCTCTGAAAACAGAACGGGGAAAATATATGATGTGTTTGCAACCCACCGTAGTGGGTTAAGCGGCTATATTTGTCCTTCTTTAAAGTATAACTTTTTAATTAACTGGATGAATCCTCCTATTTATAAATTTAACACACTTATTTAATAAATAATCACGATAATTATTTAAGTCAATTTAACGCTCAATATCTTATGAATTTTAAGTAATTATAACCAACTCTCCCTTAATCTTAGGTCATGTTTGATTGCCACATATTTTTATGAAAAATGTCACATTCGAGGGAAATATTTTTCACTTTGGCTATTTGATTGCAACATGA
Source organism: Osmanthus fragrans (assembly GCA_019395295.1). NCBI lineage: Eukaryota > Viridiplantae > Streptophyta > Magnoliopsida > Lamiales > Oleaceae > Osmanthus > Osmanthus fragrans. The sequence goes on from JAEDXY010000055.1 coordinate 789,903, forward strand.
AAATGGAAATCAAATTCCAAGGTACAACCACTTTAAGTTTGTTTTCAATAAATTTCATAAAAAAAAATATTTTCATATGGTTTAGGTAGGTTTTTATTTTCCAAGTTACATGGAAAATGTTTGTTTTCTCATCTTTACCTATCAAACTGACTCTTAATGAATACATACTGAACATTGAATTGATTTAAATTAAATATAACGATTATTTGTCAAATAAGTGTGTAAAATTTATGAGTATGAGGATCCGTCCCGTTTAATTAATACTCATTTTCAATTATACATTTACAAATAAAATAGTTTGAACGTAAATCTAATTTTTTATTTTATTTTTTAAGTATACATTCTCCAAAAATTCACTAATCAAAACATCATTTTTTTTTTTGCTAATAATAACTATCAAACATGGGCTAAGGTTCATTTTCTCGACGTTTTGATTGGTTTATAAATCATAAACTTTGGAATTTTTACATTTTTGCCTCTTACTTAAAAGTATGTTTTGAGTCTAAATTAACTCACATTTGATGAGAAAAATGCAATGACTTATGCTCCTAGCAATGCCATCAATAAGAATCAAAGTAATTAAAGTCGAAGCATAGACAACAAAAGGGCAAGTATGACTGAGAATCAGCGATTCACCGACTAAATACAATAGGCGAGGCAAAATGAGCCATCGTAGTTCATTGAGTATTCTACCTTCTGCAACACAAAAAAATCCGTGGCCTGACATGCTCAACAAATCTTCTTATGTCAAGCCGGGCTAATTTTAGCACACGAAAACACCTTTTAACGTTTCGCAAATACAAGCCACCAACCTTTTATAAAAAAAGCCAAAAAAAAATCCCTTAATTTTTTTCATAAAAAATGAATACATAGAAATGTAAACAAGTCGAGCCGAGCAGAATCGAGTCAAAGCTTATGGCTAGAATATGGCTTAGATAAAAAATGACTCGAGTTTTTTTGTCTGAGCCATGCTCGACTCGAGCTTTTGGCTCAAGTCTCATCGAGCCGATTTTTTTTATTTTTTATTTTTATGACAACTAACATGGGTCATTTGGACCTTGATGGTGTGGCGTGTCACGGGCCAATGCCCGAAATTGAGACTCACCTCAGCTCAATTCCTCCGAGTCAGTTCTGACTTTTCTTGGATCAAGCCACGGGTTGCTCAAGCGACGTCCCTAGATACAATCTTTCCACAAGTACAACCCTCGTCGAAAATGACTTAATTGTCCCCGACCGCATTATATTCATGATTCATTCTTAAGGTGGTGTATTCAATTGAGACTTTTAATTACTTTTTGAGATTTAAAAAGTTTAGGGGTATTCAATGTAAACTTTTTGAGACTTTCTAAAAGTATTGATGTATTTAATTAAGACTTTTAAAAAGTCTTTAAAAGTTACGATGTATTTAATTGAAATTTTTATAGATTTTTAAAAAATCTCTAAAAGTCACGATATATTTAATTATAACTTTTTAAAAGTCTCTATAAATTTTGGGGTATTCAAATTTTAATAACTTCTAGAAAGAGAGAGAGAGAGAGAGAGAGAGAGATATATATATATATATATATATATATATATATATATATTTCAATATCTCTTTCCTTTTTTTCCTTATACGAATATTGGAGGTATGATTAAAATTTATTTTTTTTATTAATTATATTTATTTACATTTATCTTTCTTTCTCTCTTATCGTTTATCTCTATTTTTTATGAAAAAATTAAATTAGATTCTTGTAACTTTTTTTCATTCATTTTTTTTTTAAATATCTATTTTTTTATTAAATTCTAAAATTTTATATGACAAATTTATAATTAAATTTAAATATATTAATTTTTATTTACTTTTAAAAGTATATTATATTATTAATATTAAATATTAAATTTATCTTTTATCATATATGTATAATTTTGATTATTATTTTATTAATTAAGATCTTAAATTTTTTATTATATGAGAAGGAAATGGTGAAGGAAAAGAGAAATTATGGAAAATATTATCTCGTACGTGAGAATTTCATATTATTATATTGCATCCACGTGAATTATACTTCAAATAAAATTCACAAAATTTATAAAAGACTACTTCTATACGAATTTATAAAAAATTCACCAAATTCATCACTTAAAAAAATTGCATCAAGTTTTCAAAAGTCCCAATTCATACACCCCTTTTCATTTCTCTTTTCTTTTTCAACCCTAACGGAAATTCGCAAAAGGAATTTGGAAACTCTCTGCCATTTCTGTGATCCGAAACAAGCCAACATTCTTGTTCTTTCAAGGAATTCAAACTCAATTGGGTAAGTGTACGCTTTTTCCATGTATTCTTCTGAGTTCTGATCGTCTCAACTTATATACTTGAATCTGCAAGAGTAAGGTGATAAAATTTTGAATGTGCGATTTTTTAAAGCATAACGATTAATTTGTGAATCTGTGAATATCTAACTCTTGTCAGTGTAATGGAAGAATTATGTGGAGTGAATACTGTGAACAATGTGAGACATTTGTGAATTTGACTGGTACCCTTGAAAACCCGTGTAATTATTAAATGGAATTTACTGTTCTTGCAAATTCCTGCTGCTTTAGTTAAATGAAACTGAATAAAATCACTGCTTCTTCCAATTTAAATTTATGCTTGAGTTAAATGTATCTGCTTTCACTGAAAGATTATGGTCTTTCAAATATAGCTTGTCTACTGAAATTGGAAACAAGGTTAAACGGGCCATTAGGCATCCTAAAGTAGTCACCAAATTTTTTTCTGCATTTTTATTTTCTTGACGGAGAATTTTAGAATGAATGAAAAAGCTTTGAACCAGACTTCATTTTTTTCAGTCGCTAATTTTTTGAACAACAATCAGGTATGAATAATTAATTCATTCTGTTATGTAGTTAGAGAGTAGAAGTAATAACTGAAAGCAAAAGAAGCTATAATAAGAGGAGGAAAATGGTGGTCCATTTGCGGCTTTCAAGGTTTGGATGTAGAAACAAGCCATTCTACCGAGTCATGGCAGCTGATAGTAGATCTCCTAGAGATGGCAAGCATTTGGAAGTTTTGGGCTACTACAATCCCCTCCCTGGTATATCCTTCAACACACAATGACACGGGCATTGATATGGAAGATATGTTTTAAAGCATTTGTATACTTACTGATGTGTGCAATTTTGTTTCTCTCTTTAAGCTAACTGCATCTAGGAATTTTAGGGCCTTTTGTCTGCTAATTGTTTCTAATTTATCTAACTATGCAGGTCAGGATGACGGTAAAAGAATGGGTCTTAATTTTGACAGAATGAAGTAAGTGGTATATAAATGTTAATTTCGATTACAGGTTGATTTTTATTGAAACTTTACCGTCTCTTGACTGTCATATAATAAAATCTATGTTTTGCACCGTGTTTTGATATTATATTGTTATGCATTGAGCAATGTAATGAGATGTCAGGTAAAACATTTGATTTATGCGTTCATCAAATGTAAGTTTGCAAGAGAGACTGTTACAGTAACTCGTAGATTATGATTGCATTTTGTTTGTAGAAACTTTATGGAACCAATCTCTGAGTATGGATTCTCAAGGAATTCAAGGAGAAAACTTAGTTTTATGCATATGTACTAATGCTAGATAATTCCATTCACGCCATCTTAAATTGTTGCCGAGGACTTCTAATAAGTTTTTCTGTTAAATTTGTTTAATAACCAAAGAATGAAATCTGGATACTTCTTATCTTACCTATTGATCATATTTAATATCTGGCAAGGAATTTTAACTTCTTTCTGATTGATGTGCTGTCATTAATTCTTATTCTTAGACTGGTTTTGATTTCTGTGACGTAGAATTTTTAGTTCTCAATATTATCCACTCTGTAATCCCTCTTTTTCCAGCACCTTTCTGTAGTTACATTTGGGCTTTAGCACTCCTAGTAACATGAACTAGGTGTGAACTAGTCCATATGATGAGAATGCTTTAAGTGCTCTTTACCAATTAGTAGTCCATCCAAACATTGTAATCCTCAAATGATCTCACTAACCTACTGTGATAGCAGCAGGAATACACACTTTTAAGTGGTTCTTGCCACAATGTCGGATGTAAAGATCTAGGTGAGACAACTAACGCAAAATGCTTCCACCTATCTTATGAAGTAGTAATGTATTAGTGCACCCAAAGCATGCGAGGTGTTGCGTCTTTCTTCTTAGCTTATCAGTTACAACCAGAAAAAAATAAAATAAAATAAAAAATAAAGGAAGGAAGACTATTAGAAAAATGCATCACTCGTTTCTTTTCCATGATTCAGTTTTCCAAATGGTTCCCATATTTCAAATTTCAAATTTCGCATGCTTGATTGAACCTTTTGCTTGCCTCATTTGGTTCTAAACATGTACTTGGTTTTTCTCCATGGCATTTTGTTTGACAAAGTCCAAAATGTATTGACCTTCTAAATTATTCGCTTGATGCTTGTGTAAGTTAGATTGTAAATTTTGGTGAGTTGGTTCTCTGAAGTTGCACGTTACTTTTGGCTATTTCATTCTGCCAAATGAAATATTAGAAGAGATATTATTTTATTTAGTTTTCAGTTTTGATGCTTATTTTAGGAAACATAATTTTTTATAGTATTTTCCTACTTTAAATCGGAATAGTTTAAACCCTATATGAAGGGGGGGCTTTTACATTGAAATAGATACAATTTTGATAATGAGATAAAGATATTTTCTCTCTTAAATTTTGCTTCCATCTGTCTAATTTCTCTTCCTCCTTCTATCTCCTCCCTCTTCTTCTTTTCCCCTCCTTTCTCTTCTCTCTCCTTTCCCCTTCTATAATTGTTTGATTGCATCCTACGTCAATTGCTTATCTATTCGACATCATCCGAGATGCAAATCAGTTGGTTAGGAAAAAGATCAAGTTCTTCTTAGTCGTGATGCTTGAAAATCCTAAATAATTTCTTATTGTACTCTTAGTGTAGTGTACAAGTTTTCTTTTATTGTTTTCTTCTCTTATGTATGTAAATTGTGCAGATATTGGCTTTCAGTTGGTGCACAACCTTCAGAACCTGTGCAACGCCTTCTTTTCCGAGCAGGCTTGTTGCCCCCACCACCAATGCTAGCAATGGGAAGAAAAGGTGGCCCACGAGACACACGTCCGGTTGATCCTATGACTGGGCATGTTTTGACACCTGAAAAAACAAATGGTGGGAAATTAGAAGTGGTCACTGAAGGTGATGACCCGGAAGAAATTTCAAATAGTTAAGGAATTATACTCAGTTCAGTTTCTAATGGCTTGCAGTTGTAACTTTGAATTATGAAACCAAAGAAAATATTCAATATGGTAGGGCTCTTTAAGATAGAAACTGCTGTTACTTTTTGTGGATTGCAATAATTTCCACATTTTCAAAATCAATTAATAATTTTCACATTAGACATGGCATAAAGGTATGATGTATGTATGTCTGTCTGTGATAAGAGTAAGAGCCCGTTTGACAGGGCTTTTGGTTTTGCTCCTATACCTTCTTTCAGTTTTATCTAAGAGTTCTAACTCAACAAAACACTTTCAGAACATTATTCAAATACATTCAAAAGCAACTTTTAATCTTAGGAACAACTTTTAATTTTTTAAAAGCTTTGTCAAATGGGTATTAAGAGTGGGAAATTTATATCTTGTTGGGTGCAGTTATGTTTGGTGTACATCCTCTACACCTATACGAGGGTGAGACCATAAGCATCATTATTTGTGCAACTCTTACAACTTCCCAAAATGCTCTTTTGATTTCATTTAAATATCACGTTTGTTCCCCCGCGAATCAATTCATTTGCTGTGGTTTATCACTTGCATGGCTGCAACTAGGATTGAGCATGGTCGATTTGATGGCATCATGATGTTAAAACTAGAGATTCTGCTTATATGAGAATAGTGAGACTGTGCAATCACATGTACTGAATAATGAATGGAATTTTGTTTTTAGTTTTTAGTTTTTTATCTAAAGATGAAAAGTTTTGTTTTCAATTTAAATGAACCCTTATTTTATGAGAAAAATTTGATAATATTTTTGAGGTTTCTAGCTTTCAATCTTCTTAAAACTTGGATGGCTTCCCTTGTCCAAATTTTTTTATAATTAGATAACATGACTTGAAATGTAAATTGTTACCTGTTTAACATCATGTGTATTGAAAGTCTTTCTATTTAGATGCTACTTGGATTGCAATCCACGGAAAGTATTGGAGATACTCAAAGCGAGTGGATGAATAGATTCTTGAATTTAGATGATTAACTATTGACTCGAATGCTTCAAGTGTCCACTGGAAATTGTTCAAACAATATATAGATAATTGAAGAATCATAATGTTTTGGATACTTGCTTTGGACAAATAGTGAAGGATTAGACGAAGGAATGCTCGGGAGGCGGTGGCGGAGCGCTGCCTACGCAACGCAGGTCCAGTGCCCTGTTAACAGGTGCAATATTGGTTTACATTTTGGGATTTTTTCTTTCTTTTTTATTCATTTGATCAAAAGGGATTACGGATTAAACTAGTCAAACAGGCTCAATGACAGACTATTTACAGGGAATAAAATTACAATTATTTATTGACAGTTTTTCTTTCTTTTTTTAAACTGTCGATAAAATTTTACCAAGTATATATCTATAAAAAAAAAAAAAAAAAAAAAAAGGCCTGTCAATAAGCCTATTCCTGTAGCAGGCTTGAGGTGTCAATATCTATATATGTATGGAAAAAGATAAGAGAAGAATTCATAAATAAGGCATTAAGTATGGACAATTCAATTTTCATGTTTTAAGTTTCAAAATGCAAAAATCAGGTTTTCATTGATTAATTAAAAATATTTTATTAATTAATTATTTTAAGGTCACAATTATACGATTCATGGTCACAGTTACATAATTAAATGTCACAACTTATTTACTGGTCACATATTATCAAATTAATTGGTCACAGATTATTTCAAAGTCACAAATCGAAAAAATTATAGGTCACGAATTATTTCGAAGTCACAAATCGAAAATTTTATAGGTCAGATTATTTCGAAGTCGAAAATTTATAAGTCACGAATTATTTCGAGGTCACAAATCAAATTAGAGGCCACAAATTATGTCAATGTCACAAATCAAAAAATTTATAGGTCACGATTTATTTCATTGGTCACAAATTAAAAAAATTATAGGTCACAGTTTGTCTATTGATCACAAATTTTCAAATTTGTTGGTCACAGATTATTTTTTTAGTCACAGATTATTGAATTTTGAGATCACAATTAAGTAATTGGTCACATGTAACCAAATAGTGGGTCACATGCCGCCACCGTCGCAACTTGCGACCACCATCACCCCGTCACTGCTGCTGCCACCACAACACTACCGACAAAATCGCCACCACCAGATCCAATCAACTGACACACACACTACCAGCAACACACACACAGCCTAAACAACCCACCACCACCACCACCACCACCCATTTCACTCCATTTCACAACCAGTAGCCATTTCACGACCACCTCACCACCACAACCACCAACAAATCACGATTTTCAACTATAAAATCACCACCACCTGATGGCCGCCACCACCAGATCCACCACTTGCCGCCAACAACAAATTTATCCTCATCTCCTTCAACCCCTGAATCTGAATAAACACCACCCAAAATTGCCACCACACAAACATTATCACCACCACCACACAAAACACCATAGCCACCACCACAAACCGCCAACACCACCGAAACTGTAGCTGAACATTAACCTGTGACCAAGCCCACTGAATTCGAACTACTCCCAGAACAGAGAACTGACCGAAACTCAAACACAGCAGGCTGAATCAAACAGAGCCACCACCACAGTAAGAACTACCACCAACAAATCGCGACCCAAAAAATTAACAAAATCGTCGCCCAACCACCAATAAACCCACAGACACTAGAAATTGGCATAGGAATAGGAGTTGCTCCTCCTTCCGAATCACCCCCTCCACTGCCTAAATGCCCAACGCCACCTCCATTTGTAAAACCATATCCACCGTCGCCATTAGACCAACCACCATCACCTCCGCACACCGATCTAACAACACCGCAACAATGAAACCACATACCCAAATCAGGACGCAGAGCATAGACACACTAACGCTACTTCCGCCGCAGCAATCGCGAATCATCGAGCACCACATGAGCTCGTGGCACCGCCACTGCAGCAACGTTGATGCTCAGTCCTACATTCGGAATAGCTCGTCGGAGAGAAGAGAGATGGGAGCGCCGAAGAGAAGAGAGATGAGAGCGTCGGAGAGTCGGAGAGAGAGAGAGAGAGAGAGAGAGAGAGAGAGAGAGAGAGAGAGAGAGAGAGAGAGAGAGAGAGAGAGAGAGAGAGAGAGGGGGGGGGATTGAATAAAGTGAGATCTAGGGTTTGGGGGTGTTGAGTGTGGGGTTAATTATATAATACCTGATTTGTGCTTAATTAAACTTGATGCCTCATTTTTTAAAAGTGATCTTTAAAGACCTGATTTTATGTAATTTCCTCAAAAGATAAAGGAACAGGCCCTGTCCCAGGGCCTGTTCACAGGAGGCGCATGTGGCGCCCCCTCCAATAGGGGGGCGCCACATGTGCCCTCTGTCAACAGGCCTTGTCCCAGGGCCTCATGATATAGCAAAACTCATATATGTATTGATGTTGCTAGATAGAAATACAAGAGATTAAAATGATAATCAATTACAAACTCCAAATCATCCAACATTCTGAAATTCCTTAAAAGTGTTCTTTGTTCTTAAAGGTTCATTTTTGCTTGGAAATTGGCCTTCAAGATTTGATTAATTCTTGGAGCTATTTGTCGGTGTATTTTAAGCAATCTCGAAGACAGGAGGGGACAAGTACTCTTTTAGGACAGCAAATCACATGCGTGTTAAACCTCTAATTCAGGGTTTATTTTTCCCTTTTTGTGATTTTATTTGATCTACATCTTCTACATTTCTCGTGTTTGATTCCATGAAGAAATAGAATATATTTTAGAAAGATACTGATCATTTCATATACTTTCGTTTTTCTAGCTCAATGCAATTCTTCTGCTGGTGGAAATGGAATCAAGAACGTGAACACGGAAGGAGGGGAAGTGATTACAGGTTTATTAGATGGATCATGGAAGTGAGAAATATACTCACCCTTGTGTTTGAAGATGATGAAAGGAATAAAACGTGTTATTTATGGATATATTTCACATGAGGGTTACTTTTCTTAAAATGGTTGATTTTTTAAGATGGAATTTCAAGTCTAAATATAATATCAGAGCTCATTAAATTCAAACGAACAATTTAATTCCATTAAAACTTAAAACAAGCACGCGAATTTCAAGATTGATCTACTCAAACGAATAATCATTTTGCGATTAAAAGTTGATCTTTTAAAACTAAACTCCATATTTTAATAGAATGCTTGTCGGAAATTTTCCTTGGGAGTACGAATCTTTCCTCCGTAGATCTTTTACAACTACATTACTTTTATCTAATTACTTCTCGTATACTATTAATTTATCGGGAATAATGAATCATTTGGTCCTTCGAAGCTCTGAGAAAAGAAAGGGTTCATGTAAATTTTCAGTGCATTTCATAATCTTCCTTGTATGGTCTCATGGCATATTTTCAGGAAATTTGGCCTGCTTATATATAATCAATATATGGCAGCATTTTTGTATCAACCGTGAAGAGACCACACATCCTGAAAAGCTTGGAACTCGCAACACTGGCCCATATTTACTCTTCGTGTTATCAATAAATTTATGGTCGCCTGATGAAAATATAAAATTATCGAGACTAATTTTGAGTTTATTTTCAAGAAAGAAAAAGGGTTTCATGTACTTGTATTTGGGAGGATTAATGATTTATTTTTAGGCCTTTTGGATGCTGTTCAAAGTAAAATAAGCTATATGATTGGACAGGTATTCTTGTTGGAGAAATTAACATGATAATGTAAATTCAAATTCTATGTTATATACTGACCCAGTATACCACAAAGCGGCGAAAACAGGGCCCAACCCACACAAGTAGCATATTTGATACACAGTATTGATACAAAAAGAGACCATTTCGAGATATTCAAGATCTCTTTTCCCTTGCACAAGCTGTAACTCAAAAGTAGAACAACAGTAGATTTAAAATCTGAAAGCACTCAATATAGTTGCAATCATAGGACAGATTAATTGAAAAAACAACTAAAAATTCTTGAATTAATAGCGCGCAGCGCTCATCGGAAGAGCAGAGGCTACTTCAGGCTCCTCCACTTATATCTAATTCTGTATATACTGTTTCCCATAAAACATAAATATTTGATTCCTAAACTATGAAATGCGAGGATAAAACTAATGGCCAGAAATGTCTAAAGAAAACAGAAAATACATCCTAAGCAATGGCGAAATTTGAAGTCACATTTACACTAAGTAGCTTCAGGATGAAGTTTTCTCGGGAAAAGGTTGTAATTTACTTACGAATTCTCTTCAAGGTACAAGGAGTGAGAGGCTGCAAGAAGAGCAGCCCCAATACCCGAACCATCATTGGAGTGCTCGACTACAATGCTTGATGCAGTTTCCTCCCCGAGTAACTCCCCCAATGTGTTCTCTAAGCACTTCCTGTATTCAGTGTAGTGCTCGTACAGTCCGCCGTCCATGGCTATGACAGTCCTCTGGGGCCCATCTTCCCTCAAAGTATCTCGTCCCATTTTCTTTAGGATGCCCAGAACCCCGGCAGCTGCAAGTCTGGCCCCACGGGTGGCAACAATGTTGCAGAGATCAACGACAACTCTCCTTGTTTTCAGGGAGGAATTGGATATCTGAGGTAGGAGAAAAACGAAAACATTATTGATGAATATATTAAGAAGACATAAAATGTATATTCTGCAAAGAAATCAACAATTTATTCTGCAAAGTGCTCAAGAGTTTGCTTAAGTTCCTTGACCACTCAATTTTTTATCCAACAGCGGAACGGTTACTGTAGTTACACTACTAAGACCCTAGTTTGACTTAATTGGAAAATATATACAGCTATTCCACAATTCTACCAGGTGTTCAACCAGGAATCGAAACTTCAATTTAAATTATGGCCTCCAAGTTTCATCCTAAGCTAAAAAAGTAGAAAAAAAAAGGGAACAATTAGATACGATTAACAAAAAGGCAGTGTTTTAGTAAGAACATAAAATATACCTCTAGTATATCCTTCAGTTTGTTGCCCACCACCCTAAGATCAGAGGACATGTCATGATGCATTGCTGACATTTCCGGCGTCCTGCATAATTATATAGCTTCAGATATAATTTATTTCGTATCAATTCCATAGAAATATAACATGTAATAATGGGAAACGCAAAATCTGCAGAAAAAATAAAATCAATGCAAGTTCATGCATGAAAAGGAGAGCTGACAGGAGAATACGTCTGTATAAGGCCTTTAAACAGAAAGCAATATCAAGATTATACAATGATAGCACGTTTGTGCATTTGACTGTACATTACTGAACAAGAATTAAAAACGGAAAAAAGAAGCAAAAATCCCGTCTGTTATCTTATATAGTAGAGTCTGATAACATACTAATATTCTCAGGAAATGAAATCAATCCATTGGATGCGAAGGTGGACACCTGCCTATAATGTAGTGCAGGCAATGATTTGCACTAACCTTCTAAAGGCAAATTGTATCTTGACTTTGAGTTCTTGTTGCATTAGCAACCTCATTTTTTCCTCTTCATTTATTTTCATTTTTGGTTCTATGGATCGAAGAAAAATATCATGAAATGAAGATGGGTAATTCTTCAATCTTCAGTTTAGCCCCAGTGATGAAAAAGCCATTTAAGAATTATTTTTAGAAATCCATCCCAGATTATACATATTTTATTTTCATGTTTTGTAAGAATATATTGAAAGCATTACCCATATACTAATATATACGTGAACAAACAGAGTGCGAATGAATTAACCACATAATCAATATTATGCCAAAACACAGCACTTCAAACTGGATGGCATCTGACTTGAAGTATGTTAGCACGTTTATATACATGTACGATAACGCTTGCTAAAAGTCAAACCACTTTTTATCACATATTTGGTGAGACCTACAAGTACTACCCTTTTTCCACCAGTAATTTCTACCTTTTTTTTTATAAATGCTTGCCAAACATAGGCTTAATGAGATACGTGTTATTTTCAAAATCTGTCATCTTACAACAATGAAAGTCAAAGTTTTTAGGGTACCTCAATATGAAAGGAATTTTGAGTTTGGGCGGGACCTCGTCCCCAAAGAAAGCAGCTTCTTCAGCCATCTTAAGTAGAACTCTGCGTATAATTTCTCCCAAGTACATGCCAGAAGTTATCTTCTCAAATATCTGAAGTAAAAAGATAACACCATCTGATAAATAATGTATATATTCCTGTCCAGGGTAAACGCATTGCAAATTTTAAAGGGCGGTGAGGCATTTAAGGATTGGACTTGTACATCATCGTACATCAATCTTATTAAGCCCCTATTTGGTGAAGATTAAAATTAAATTTTTAATAGATTTTGATAAAGGTTAATAAAATATGTGGTTGAAAAGTTGTGGGTCCATAAAATGAGTGGTTAAAATTAACTGTTAACTTTAATTTAAATTAAAATCTTTACCAAACGGGGGCTGAAAGTGAGTCTCAACTGAAAACTACAAATGAAATAGCTTATGCACGGGGAAGTTATCACCTGATCACCAGGATTTAAACTTTCGACATCCAATGCATGGTCGAACTCCGTCAGTGGAAGATGGGACGACTTGAAGTTACCCCATTCCATATTGATAACCTGCATTAAAAAGATCAAGGCTTCAATACTTGTGACTTTTTATACCCCAACTATCAACCATCTTGTAATAGCAAAAGCAGGACATCAATTACAGTTGTACCCACGTACAGCCAGGCCTTGATCTGGGAAAGGTGAAGGATCATTGGCCAAAGGGTTTAACTGGGATTGAACCCCTCAAGTCAAACACGAATGCAAAAAAATAATTAATTAATCAAATGAATAAGTAAATATGCCAGTTCACAAACAAAAGTTCAATATAGCAATATAAACAAAAACCAAACATTAAAGTTTTACGATAGAACATCTTGATATATGTCAAGGCTCAACAACTCAACCAGAAATTTCTTTTAACAAAAATGCAATGGAAAAACCCAGTCAACACATGATCAGTTCACTAGTTCCGTGTTGAACTGGGACCAGCATTCATTCCAAATTATAAAAGTACAGTTTTAGAATATATCTGGGCCAGATTCTGGTTTTCCCGGTTGAATTAATAAGACTCGATACCATAGAACAAAAGCAAATACAATAAAGCCTCTATAACAAACAATAATGTTGGGATCGAGAAAATTATTATCTTAAAGAGCTTATTATTTATGATAAATAACGTGAAGTCTACAAAAATGTGATCGATGTCAAGCACCTCTTGAATTCTCCTAGTGACAATTATACAATAATGAAACAGCATATAAATGAAGAGATTATTCAAGGGGTAGAAAGTGACTACTTTCTACATAATGAAAAAAATAAAAATTGAAAAGTTATATATGTGTGCACGCATACGCCAAATTTGGTATATGCATTGCAAAAAATTAAGGATCAAGTTGAGTTCAGTTTGGTTACAAAGAAAAAGTAAGCAACTTTCTATGCATATCTTCAGAAAAGAAAAAATTGGAAAAAAAAAAAAATTGGTGTCAAGTTAAAAATTCATTAATATATGTATTTTAAAATTTTACATTTTTAACATATTATTTAATATTTTCGTCAGTCCTTATAGGGTTATGAATAGATTTATTATCTTATGATTTACTGGCCTTATTTAAGCGGGATTATTAATTTATCGAATGTGCACTTATCGGTGTTTTACTGTAATCAGCTATTCAAAATTTTGCTGACCATATCTCCAGATCTAGGCAGCGGACCATGCCACTTTGGAATTGCTTGAGCACGCTCTACGTATGCTGCATTGGTACCAGTACCCAATATCACAGCAACAGAAACATCCTTATTGGTGTATCTGCCTCCAGCTAATGTTCCAATTGTATCATTCACCTAGCAAAAAAATTGTACATGTATATGTGAAAACCAAAAATTAATTTGATATTCATATAGGATGCTAAAATTGAAAAAACAAAGATTTACAAATACGGGATCCTTGTAACTTTTATTGGTGGATTGCATTCATCAGCAGAAAACAGACAGAGCATGTTTGGCTAAGCTTAAAACTTTTACGCAACTTAGTTTTCAAACATGTTTGAGGTATTTCAAAAATGTTACTTCTTTTATAATTTTCAGTTTTTTTTGACAGCAAAATCTTTACATACTGTCAATAAATAAAGTAAGTTTTTCAAGCTTAGGGAGACAGGCTAACTTACCAGAGCTGCCACCCGCATTTCAACACCTTTTCTTTGTAAGGCTTTTGTCAGTTCAGCCACCACATCTTGGCCAACCTATAACAATAGAATTATCAGGATTGAAACATGAGGTTTGCGCCACTCTGGAGTCGAATAATGAATTTTGTATATGGACTGAGAAATCATCCAAAGGAGGAATATTCAAGGTAATGCATGTAGGTTCACGCGCTCAATAGAAATAGGTCTTTTTTGGCATTGTTCTACCAGCTAAATTAATTATTTCTTACAGAGAGGTACAGTGCCACAGTGACAAACTGGTATTTCATACTTCAGAGCATAACAGCATTAACACACTGGGTTGTTCTCCATGAAGGAAAAACAAAGTCAAGAGTATAGATCCATTTTTGGGGTAAATACACAGCATTGACTGAGATATCCTTTTGGAAATGAGAATGACCATAAGATAAACTATTGGGAGAGGATCACGGTTGGATTTCTTTAGCAAAATAAAATGAATTATTGCTTTAAAGGCAGCATAGTGAGTAAACTCTATGACAATAAATCGGACATATATTGAGTATAATTCAGGGAGATCGAGAAATAATAATTGGAAATTCAAAGTATCATATAAAGCGACTGAAAAGGGAGAAAAGTTTGCACAGAAGATTCAACGAAATTCGATATTTTGATGGCTGCAATTACAAGCTAGCATGGAACTAATTCTAACTAAAGAACTAATGTAATTAAATAAGCAAATAAGCTTACAAGAATGAAATTACCGCATCATCAATAGAGAAGCCCTTTGTCCACCTGATAAGAGTACCAGAATTTATTGAAGTTTGCATCACAGGAAACGAGAAAGTGAAGCCTAGTTCCCTCTGCCTACCCGGAGGTTGCTGAAACCTTTGTTCCTCTTCAGCAACAAAATTTGCAAGTTTTTCCGCTATATAATCAAATAGTGCCTGAAATCAAAAGGTTCTAATAAAATTCAGAATCTTGTATATGGACCAAATAACTAAAGGAATAACAAAAAAGAATCATTTGCTTACATCTGAAGAATGACTCATCAGAGCTGGGGGTATTGATGCCTCGGCAAATTCCTGATGAACAATACCAACTTCTTTACCTCCCAATTGCACTCGCAACACACGGAAATTTGTTCCACCAAGATCCAATGCATAAAAAACTCCTTCCTCGTCACTGAGATAAGGGAAAAGACGTGTTTAGCTAGTCATTTAAAAAAAAATACACAGATTCAAGATAAATGTAAAATAATTTTAATCAAATCCAATAGAATTACAAAAGAATAAATTTATGAATGCTCCACCAGCATTACAATCTTCAGTTTCTTATCTTTATTCTTGATTTATAGAAAAGTGAATATTTAACCTAGACATCTAGAACAGCCCATGTGCCTGACAATGCATGAATTCTATTCCCATATCCTGAAATGAAAGAGTAAGAAATGATTTGTGTGTTACTGAAGCAAATATAAAAAGAGATTGAACTAAATAGAGATGAGTTCTCTCAAACTCACGCCATATTTCGGGCATTAACACGAAAAGGTTGAACTTTTAAGGTGAAATTCAATCTCTGTAAATTATGTAAGTCAGAATTATACCCAGTAGGGAGGTTATCTACATAGCTAATGAGCATCTTGAGCTTGCTCCCGCCCTCCGATGCCAATCCGGCGTGCATCTCCACCGTCATGGCATCGGCCACCTGCTTAAGCTTCACCTCTGGAGTCCCACACTTCTCTTCAAATTCCTTAACAATAGCCATAGCCCTCGCCCACTTCCCGGAGCTCTTCATCCGCTGCCTAACAATATATGCAGCCACTCCCACCGCCGCCGCGGCCCCTATCACCGCTGCCGCTACTGCCACTTTCCCCGTCCCCTCCTTCATATTATCTATCCTTTTCTTCTCGAAATTTGCGGGGAAAAAAATTGCCGATACAAAAATGGATTAAAGGGATCAGAGAACTGGTAAAATTGAAGAGAGAGAGAGAGTCCGAGAAATGAGTGGAAATTACAGGCGGAGAAGATTTTGACTAGGCTGAAAAAATGGAAAGAAGATCTTCAGATCTTGTTCTGTACAAACAGATCGTAGGTTGTTTGTTGGTTTGTTCGATTCATCAATTGTTGCTTGCTTTTGAGAGCACAGCTCAGACTCCGGTAAGTGAACTTTGAATCTGCCGGTGCGATTTTTCATTCTTTCTTTTTCAGGTCTTTATCTTAATATCCTCTTACAGTCTTACCAGTGCAATTTTGAACTAAAAATCTCAAATATATTTCGTCAAAATTACTACCTTTCATGCTTAGCAAAACATGCTCTTAAACCTTGCACAAAATGAGTTTTACCATACAAACACTTCGATTGAGATCCGCATTGACACCCACACACACCAATGGAGAATACTATTTTATTTGCGTGGGATCCACACACTAACATGTCATCATTCAAAGTGTCAATCGGAGTGTTCGGTTAGTATTTTTCCACAAAAATAGAAAGCGGTGTGAATGTATTAGAAAAAAAATTGATACGGTAATGTCTTTATAAATAATTATATATAGATAAAGAAAGTTAATAATTTAGAGATCTTATTAATTTATCAATTTATTAATATATCAATAGATATAAAAAAAAAAAAAAAAAAAAAAATCTTAGGCATTCTACAAAAGTGTAATGAATGTCGGTCACTTCTTGAATTATTCTAATGAAAATTATACAATAATGAAATAAGATACAAATGAAGAGGTTATTTAAGAGTATCAATATATGTGTATTATAATTTCGATTGTATATATGTATTTTACCAAAAAAAAAAATCAAAAGAAAATTTTCAGGTATCATAATCACAAAAGTTAGTCTCTATCTAGTGAAAAAAAATATATATATATATACACACCAAATATGTATATGAAATTATGAGTCAAATTGAGTTCAATTTGAATACAAAGAAAAAGTACACTACTTTATATGCATATTTTAAGGAAAAAAGTTTGCAATGATAATATTTGTCAAGTAAAAAATTTATTGGTTTATTATGAAATTTTATTTAAGCAGTTAAATTTTATATTTTTGTCCTACCTTAGATGTTGTTAAATAAACTTTTTTTATTTGGTGGTATCTAATTCGATATGGTTACTTCAACTTTGAGAAATGAAAGAAGATTTTCATCCCCAAGTTTGCAACTTTCTTGATTATCGGGAAGGCCGAAGACATGAGGTAGATTATAGAAAAAAGAAGATAACATCGCAATCCTCTCATACTAGGAAAAGGTCGAACCGATATTTATTCAATCATAAATAAGGCTATTACTAACAACTTTATGCATATGTATGGCATCACCACTCATTTTGGAAGCATTCACTAATTCGGAACTAAATTTGAAAGGGTCGATACCATTTTCTA
Organism: Osmanthus fragrans; assembly: GCA_019395295.1. Classification (NCBI taxonomy): domain Eukaryota; kingdom Viridiplantae; phylum Streptophyta; class Magnoliopsida; order Lamiales; family Oleaceae; genus Osmanthus; species Osmanthus fragrans. The sequence goes on from JAEDXY010000055.1 coordinate 807,689, forward strand.
CTAATAAATGTGTCATTCCTTATTCTCATCAAAAGACCCAAAATCACTATCAATTCACTTGCCAACATAAGATTTTTTAGGATTCGTTTGATAGCAAGGGTGGAAAATGGGTGGAAATGAATTGAATTGCAGGAAATTGAATTGCTTGGAATTGTTTTACCGGGAATTGAATTAAAAGTGTTTGATTGGTATAATTTTCCACATTTCTATTATAATACGTTTGGCTTTATTTTTTTTATGCAAATTGTCAATTAAATGAATAAATTTTTTATCATTTGGGACAAAATATGTTTAGAATGCAAAAAAAAATAAAAATAAAAAATTTTATTTTTTTATTTTTACGTTTGGCTTTGTTTTGCATGAAATTTGTCAATTAAAGGGATAAATTTTTTTACACTTTATCTTAGAATTTATTTATATTGCTAAAAAAAAAATGGTGGAAACCAATTCCCACCCATATAGCAAGTCATTGAATTCCACGAAATCACGCTTCAAGTGGTTGTACCTTGGAATTGGGTGAAAATCAATTCTATGGGGGAAAAAAAAACGCTATCAAACAACGCAAAAGTGGAAGTTGGAATTCGATTCCAACTTCCAGGAAAAATTTTGACGTATCAAACACACCGTTAGTTCTATCTTACGCATTTAGCAATATTATTGATTTAATATATTATTCCAATTCGGGAACAATGAATTTTATTACTCATGTGAGATTATTAATTCAGCGAATATTCATTTATCGAAAATTTACTTTTGTGAAGTTATTATTTTTCAATTTCTTTTAATTATTTATTACTATCTAGTGCTGTTACGTGTCATTCAAATTCTATAAATGGAGATTGGCTTTAGAAGCTCGTGATCTATGCAAGTCATTATTAAATTATTCTTTCAAAAAATTTAACAAATTAAAATTTAAAGCATTAGGCCCCGTTTGTTTCTCATTATTCATCCGTAAAAATGAAAAATATGATCATTATCCATTACATTCAACCACCATTTTTTACTTTACATCTCTTGTGTGGAGCACATAACGATTATATTTTTTATTATCATTCTACAAAAAATGAAAATCAAACAGGACCTCAACAAATAAATCGAACAATATAATGTTGAATAGCACTATCGTTGCTCGAACCCTTACTCGACAGTTGCAAGCGAGGCTAAATTGAGCAACGATAGTGCTATTCAACCCTACACCCTTAAAGGCATAACCTGCAATTTACTCCTACATCAAGGTCTAGGACAGGACAGATGCGTAATCCAAAAAAAAAAGTTCAAATTAGCTATCCTGACTTGGCTTTACATTTCAAAAATTTTGACATCTCACTATAAATTTAAGGTGTCAAAATTTTAATGGACATAGTTCATCATATAAAAAAAATTGTATTTCAATAAAAATTTGACAACCATTATAGCAAGCTGTCAAATTTGGGGACCAGATAAGGAGACAACTAAATTAAGACAACATATATGGACTCTACTTAGTCCTGTTTGATTCTCATTTTCTTAAAATTCATTTTTCTCTCTCTTCTTTTCAATTACATATTTTTCAATTAAATAATATTACACACAAATCCAAAAATTTTCTTTAATTTTTAACCACACATTCTCCATCAATCAACTATTTAAAATACATTTTCTTCTCTAAAATGGAAATCAAACGGGGCATTAGCTGATGTCTAGGCACTGAACTCTATTAATTTATTATTTAGTGTCTGTTTGAACTTCATTAAATTTTAAGATTGTATTTTGGAATAGTAGATTGATAGAAAATTTATAGTTAAAAAGTAAGAAAAAATTTGGAATTTATCTGTAGTATTAATTTATTGAAAAATGTGTGATAAAAAAAGGAGATAGAAAAATATATTTTAAAAATAATGGGGATGTTTAATGAAATTTAAATGGATTTTGATCAATTGAACACCGAACTAGTTGTAGTACATTTAGTCAAAGTGGAGCAATGCATGGATGGCCCTCACATAGCAAGCCTAAAGGAAAAAGGTTGGATCTAATTATGAGTAGTCTGGACGTTGAGTGACCGAACATCTTAAATGTAATTCATATCTCCACGTTTGAGATGGCAAATTATTTAATCCCAGCTAATTGATATCTAAATTGCTGATGATCAACTCAACCGTGTAAGTAGATAGCATTATTCTTTGTTTGAGCACCATTTTTGGGGAAAAAATAGATTTTATAATAGTGAATTTTTTTTTTTTTTTAATGAATGAGGCTCAACCATGAGCTAAATATTGGCTTGGCGCAAGAGACCTCATTTTTGGTAGTTAAAGTAACATTTAAAAAAAAAATAAAAAAAATTGAACCTCAATCTTGAGGATCCTCATTGTCCCACCTCGAGAGCATTATGGATGAGGTACATCGCTGGATGTGCCTCAATAGGTTAGGTTACAAGAGCTATCATATTAGTGCCCACAAAAAATCCAACAAATTTTGGGCGGACCCTGCTCAATTTTCACTGTTTGCCATGAGTTATCACTTTGTGCCTGTTTGATGTTAAAAATTTAGAATAAATTTTCGAAGTGATTTGGTTTTTGGAGAATGTTTGTATAAAAAATAGGAAAAAATATTAAGGCCACGTGCAAAAATAGGAAACGACAATATTTGAGTTCCACAACTTAAGAGTTAACAATTATAACTTATACATTAATATACTGATTTATGTTATTTACATTCGGGTTAGATTGGTCGTATGGCTTGCTTTTGTTGGACCTAGGGTTGGTCAAGATCTTGAGATGGCTCGAGATTGAAAAATACGTGGTACTTCATTTCTTAGGAAACGTTAATGTATTTTTAACTCCGACATTATGGTTTTGTCGATTTGTACACTGCCCACAACCAAGTACTTATAAAAAAAAAGTGATTTTTCTTGATGGCTTCTTCCTATACTGAGCCAGAAGGGATGCTTATGAAAAAGTCCTTGTGCAAGGTACTTTTTATTTTATTTGAATTTCATCGACTTTTAGTTGAAACATTTATAAGTATATTGCATTTTTGGTGCTAAAAATTCCTGTGACAGAGAGGGTTTGTTTTTTGTGGTAAGTTATAGAGAGTGACAGTGCAGGTAAGCAGATCTGAATATAGAAAACAAGTACATGGCACTAATCGACAATAGTGTGGAGGGTTGTGGGGACTTTTCAATTTCCAAAAGTTTATGGGTTATTAACTTAGTTCTTGTTTGGATAGCTTAAAAACTTGAAATTGAAAGTGCAAAATTATTTTTTACCACACATTTCACATGACTCACGTGAAGAAGAAATAGAACATAAAAAATTGCTGCACTGAAATGAGCAAAAAACTTGAAACAATGCGAGCAAAAAAATCGATATATTGGGTAGTAATTATATATGCTTGCATAGATGGTAAAACTATTTAGAAGAGATTTCGCCAAATAATGAAAAATACGGCCAGCCAGAGTATTTTTGTAATATTGCGATATTTTTAGTTGTGAAGTTCTACATATTTATTTATGCAAACGTTTAATTTATGAATACTTGTATTGATTGTATTTTTGTTACAGACATCATGTCTCGTTCCTTTGTAGTTCGACACAACTCTATTAGCAATTATCGTCGATGATGTCGACAATTATTGACAGTGCTTAGGTTATTGATCACTTATGGAAAGCCTATCTCTAATGAAATTTAATTTTGCCCTTATTTGGTAGCCATTTTTTCCAAAATACATTTTTTTCTCTTCTTTTCAATCACACATTCTTCAATAAAATAATATTACACGCAAACCCAAATCTTTTTCTTAATTTTTAACCACACATTTTACATCAATCAACTATTCAAAAATACATTTTCTCTCCAAAAATGATTACCAAACAGGAGCTATGTTAAAATTCTTTCTTTTAGTTTTTTGAAGTTACTATGAATACGCTCTCCTAACTTTCATCCCTGCCCAACCGAGTGTTTTTTCCATTCATTGCTCCCTTTGCCCGTAACCTACTCTAGCTTAATAGTTTTCACCATATGTCCAGGGTTGGCCCTGAAACTTGATGGTGGACTTAAAAAGCTACCTATAAATGCTTTAGCTCAATCATTATGGATAATGCTACCATCTTCAATATTATCTTGCAAGCTAACCCAAAGTTAGCCAATGTTTATTCTCCAAATTTTTCCTATTAAAAAAAAAGCTTATTATATGCATGGGCGGACCCAAGGTGGGTCATAGTGGATCATGTGACCAACCAATTTTCCGAGACTTGGGATTTTTTTTAAGGCATGATATTTTATTAATTCTCCTCATTCACTCGATACATGAGAGCATTGTTTGGATGAGGCATATAATCATGTTGCAATTTTGTGTAATATATGAATTTTTCCTACTCATTTGATCAAGTACTGAATAATGATCGAAGCAAATATCATAGAAAGTATCCTAAATAAAAACTAATTTGTTCAAGAGAATAAACTTTTTCTCTTGGAGTGTTTGTGTAAGTGTGCCCATATATATTCTATGAAATGACCTTAGAGCTTCGATTAAGAAATTGTTAGAGATGACACCAAAAATATGTTGCAGTCACAACTTCCTAATTTTAGCGGGATGAATTGTGGTTAATGAAGTCAACAAAAGAAGGTGTTAGTATGGTTCCCAAGACATACTAGAAATCATAGAGATTTTCGAAACGATTCGGACACTATGTCGGCAAAACGAGCCATATATTTGAAGACTATGTACGTAGTGGATCATAATATTCTCGACGAACAGTTGCTGTTATCAATTTTAAAAGGCAACGATTTGATTTGGGAATGTAAGAGAGAGAGGAGTTATTTTAGGAAGAGTAGAAAATGAAATTAGATCAATTGCAGGTTGCAGCCAAAAAAAAAAAAACCTGAGAAAGTGGGAGCAAATGTCGGGAAAGCAAACAAACAAGTCTAATGAGAAAGAACAACATTAAAGCATATTTGAAAGTTGTAGATGATAGATAACATTATTAAAATATGAGTTCGCGTAGAGAATAATTGTAATAAAATATCAAATGCTTTAATTTTTTTACAACTATTTTGCGAGTTTAATTGTGTCATCTAATTCAAAATGTCTGTATCCGCCACTGATTATAACCCCGTTTATTTCTCATTAATTATCCATAAAAAAATATGGTCGTTATCAATTATATCCAGCCACCATTTTTTACTTTTTATGTGGAATTCATAACGACTATATTTTTCATTCTCATTCTGCAAATAATAAGAATCAAACGGGACCTATACGTGGGATTTCTATCTTATCGGTGCATTGCTCCATCACACTTTCGGTTGAAGCAGAACCCACTCCCAAAGTTATACTACCATTTTACCGACTTCTTGTTGCGGCTCCATCATAATCATATCGCAAATTTGTTGACCTCCGTAGGTTTGTGAAGCAAGAAATGAAGCCTCCATTTGGCAAATTAATAGTAGTAAATCTCATGAAATGTATGAATACTAAAAAATAATAATTCTTAATCTTAAATTAATATTGATTTTAACTGAATCTATAAAATCTTCTTTGACGGTGGCTAGATAAATTACCCGTGAAGTTGAAATCTGAAAACTCCCCACAAGGCCCCAAACCCTCCATACCATTCTTAATCACTGCCTTGTCCTTGTTTTCCATTTTTCGGATCTGCTTACGCACAGTGTCACCCTCTTTATAACTTACCACAGAAAACCGACTTTTCTCAGTCACAGGAATTTTCTGCACTAAAAATTGCCACATATTTATAAATTTATCCACCAAAATTCAATGAAAATTCAATTTGATAAGAGGGACCCAAAAACGCGCAAGATTTTTCTATAAGCATCCCTTCTGGCCAGTACAAAGAAAAGCCCAGCAAGAATAATCACTTTTTTTTTTTTCCGGTAAGTGATGATATCATGGCTGTGTACAATGTAACAGTAAAAAAAAATCATTAGCTTTGCAGAAACTCTTCCGATTCATCATTAAATTTTGAAAACCCCTAGAAGAAGAAACAGAATAGAGTGTTGTTGTAGGTTTTGCTAGTTTCTGACTTTCTGGTTCGAGTAAATGGAGATTTTGTGGCACTCTTATTTATTTTTTATTTTTATTTTTAATTTGAGAAATTTCAAGTGGTGCTAATATCAGTCCATGCGGCACTGTGATCACTGCATTCAATTGATTAAAATAAGAATTTCCAATTTTTCACCATTTGAATGTAGTGAACGTACAGTGTCTCATGAACAGCCTCTTAAAAAATGTTTTGAAAATCGAATTGGACATTGACCCGAGAAAACAAAGGATAAAGTATCAAAAGATCGAACCGGGTTGCTAAAAAGAGAAATGATTGTGCTTTCCACAAGATACTCGAGTTTCTGATTGGTGGGAGTGGAAGCTTCAATGGCCTTTTTCAAATTCTTTAGGTGTCAATGGTTTTTTCTTCTCTCTCTCTCTAGATATGATTATTGCCCTCTTCCATTCAAACTTTTCACTGATTGTCTGTAATTTCCTGTTTATTTGTATTTTCTTTTTTCAACTCTGTTTTTCTTCGATGATTCCCTTTTTGTCTTATAATACTGTATCTCACGAGCTTGTGTCAGGGTGAAATTTTTATTGTTTTCAAAATATCAATAGAAAAAAATAGGGAAATTTTTAAAAATGTCACTAAATTTGAAAATGCACAAAAAAATTTCATTGAAACTTAATTTGTTCAAAAATATCACTTTTTTGGTATGAAATATCCAAATTACTCTTAGACTCACTTTTCTATGAGCATTTAATGCTCATTAATGCTTGCTTTCAATACTATTAATACTTTGATGTGATGATTTAATTTATATATTATGAATATTGGATAAATAAATATTATATTATATTGGGTAATATGAATTTTGTTCTAAAAAAAAGATAAAATAATTTGAAAAGTTAACATAAACAAATATTTTCTTCCATTAACAAACCCTAACTTCCTATTTATCTTCTTTATTCCTTAATTAAAAAAAAAAAGACATTACTAATGGATTATCATCCATTTTGAGAGGTTAGCAATTAGAAATTGTTTATATTTTGATCTTATAGCTTATTATTTTTTAAATGTTAAACACAACATGGTCATATGTATTTGAAATTTTTTAAACTATTATTTATCGATTTGTTTGATTTTTGAAGGGTAAAAATCATTTACCATTTGTGAAGGATTCCATATTTAATAAAACAGTTATTTACTTTTGGAAAGATGTTCTCATGTTGTGAACGGAATTGATTATCACCTTTAATGTTTTGAATAATTTCTTCCAATCAAATCAAATACATGTTTTGAAGGATTGTGTCTTTAATGAATCTACTATTCAAAACATTAATGTTATGAACCGTCGAATTAGACATTTCAACTCTCGAACTCGACAGATGAAAACTGTCGGGATATATAATTTAACTGTCGAATTCGACACTTAAAAACTGTTGAAATTCATAATTTCACCTTTTGATATTGTATCCCATTTACATTTTCGAAATTGTAACTTTAGCTCAACATTAGCAACTTCGAAAGTAATACATTTGAATTGCATGTGATACAGAATAATACATAAAAAGATCATATAACGAAATAATACAAAAAACATATAGCGACATCATGTAATACAAAATATTGTACTACAAGAAGCAATATATAATCTCAAGGTACAACAACAAATCAAAAAATCAATGAGATGCACCCATCTGTTGAGAATTACTGTGGTGAACTGTCGGGGATGACATTTCATCTATCGGGATTCACCCATCTTTCTAGAATTACTGCGGTGAACTTTCGGGAACGACAGTTCACTGCGATGATGTTTGTCCAGTAAAGTAAAAGACCCTAAAAAAAAACGTAAATCACACATTTAATAGGCAGAATATTTATTAATATAGAGGTCCTTAAAATTCAAAAACCCTAATGAGAATTGAGACAGAACCCCCACAGAGTATAATCTGTAAAGAATAACAAAATTCGCTTAAAACTTAGAACCCAAAATAATTATTTCTTTGTAAAAAATCATAAAAAAATAACATTGAAATCCCACCAATAGAATATTAAAACCCATAAAGATAAATTATGGTGAAATAGTAGTACCACTTACCAGGCAAAGTGACGTCAATCTTGAAAGAGCCACCTTCATACTGAGTACCAAGACGACCACGAATTGTACCAAGCAAGTGGGCCAAATTAGCAATGCTCTTCGGGATAACTTCCATGCCTGAAACCTCAAAAGCATTCTTGCAGCTCCTTCTGTACCTATGCAAAATCTACAATCGTCGATCTTTTTTCTTGAAGAGGGTTAGACTGATGAGAAAGAAAGAAATAAAAACAAGAAGATGAGAGTGAAGTTGAGAGAGGGGAGTGAGTTTGGGAGTGAGTTTAGGGTCGAGTGTTTGAATGATACTTTAAGTAGTATTTTTTGTTTTTGTTTTAGTTTGACATTTGATGTGACATTTTTTTCATTTTTTTGTACAATTTTTCTTATAGTCAAATCTCATTTAATATATGACATGTAGGGTATTTAAATTATCTATGAAGGATAAAAATGTCAAAAAATGTCCAAATTTGACAATCTTGCAAACACTTCAAAAAATGACATTTTTGTAAATGCAAATGAAATTTTTGACATCCAGTGCAATTTCCTCAAAAAAATAATCAAATGTTTATCCTCAATTATTTAAGGTTTGATGCTTCATTTAAATTATTTCCTCCACCAACGTTTTTAGTTCTGTCTAAACGCTACTTTTCTCGACAATATGTCTCTACATACCATCAGGGAAAAACTGCTCATAAGCACGTCGAAAGCTTTTGTTTGTGGTTGTGTTTTATTTTCTCTCTCTCTATTCTTGCAACATGTAAAGATTCGAAGTGTCCATAGTAGTATTCTCTATTTCAGTAAAAAGTAGAATCTTTACAGGCTCTCTCTCACTATATCTGAAAAATTACATTGTGTTTCCTCTCTCTTCTCCCTCTAGAATTTCATTCTGAATTCCCGAGGAAAGAAAAATGGGAAAAGCTACAAGGTGGTTGAAGAGGCTGCTGGGGATAAAGAAGGACAAGAAAAATGTGGAGAACAATTCAAATTATGGCGAAAAGAAAACAGAGAAAGGATGTATTTTTGGCAAGTCAGGCGAGGACTTGACAAAAAATACTCTTTCCGGGGACTCAGGGTGGCTAAGATCTTACATTGCTGATACAGATAAGGAGCAGAACAAACATGCAGTTGCGGTGGCAGCCGCCACAGCTGTGGCAGCCGATGCTGCCCTTGCCGCTGCACAGGCGGCTGCAGCTGTTGTGAGGCTCACAAGTCAACGCAGAGGGGCTTTTTTCAATGGAGGAGGACGGGACTTGAGGGCTGCTGTCAAGATTCAGACAGTTTTTAGAGGTTATTTGGTACGTGGGATTCAAGTTTCACTTTAATTTTTTATTTCTTTATAGCTAAAATCTGATTTCCTCAACTGAATTATGAATGTCTGCATAGGGTGTTTTCTTGTTTGTTATGTGAATTTGCTTGAAATGTCAGCAAAGGGAAATTTGGACATTCTAATCAAACAGCACTGATTGTTTCCTATTACCGTGTTTTTGAACATTTATATTTTAAATTTTTGATGTAATTGTTGTTTTCAACTAGGCCCGAAAAGCTCTTAGAGCCCTAAAAGGACTTGTGAAGTTACAGGCTCTTGTTAGGGGATACCTTGTACGAAAGCGTGCTGCTGCGACTCTACGCAGTATGCAAGCTCTCATTAGAGCTCAGACTGCCGTTAGGTCTCAAAGAGCTCGTAATTCGATTAATAGCTTCAGATTTGAGCCAGAGTTGCAAGCTAGAAAGTCCATAGTAAGAAAATATTCTTCGGATATTCGACAAGTTTCATTACTTTCAAGGCCAGGCTTGAACTTGAATGCTACATTTTTCTTTGTGAAATACAGGAAAGATTTGATGAAACCAGAAGTGAACTTCATAGCAAGAGACTCTCGACCTCGTATGATCCTTTAATGAATGCATTTGATGAAAGCCCGAAAGTGGTGGAAATCGACACATACAAGCCCAAATCAAGGTCCCGCAGGATGAGCACTACCATGTCAGAATATGGCGACGAGGAATACTACCAGGCAATTTATTCTCCTCTTTCATGTCCATACCAGGCCCGTTTATCAATACCGGCTTGTCGCCAGCATCCCGATTCCAACTGGAGCTACACGACTGAAGATTACAAGTTCGCCTCGGCCCAGAGCACTCCCAGATTTATGACTTCATGCCGTGCCAATGGTCCAGTTACACCAGCCAAGAGTGTGTGTGGAGATAGCTTTTTTAGGCCATACTCCAATGGCCCTAATTACATGGCAAATACGCAGTCGTATAGGGCAAAGCTGAGGCCTTACAGTGCTCCGAAACAAAGGCCTCAGTCGGGCACTAAGAAGAGGCTTTCACTTAATGAAATAATGGCATCAAGAACCAGCTTTAGTGGAGTTAGAATGAAGAAGTTAGGATCCCAGTTTGAAGAAGATTTTGATATGTAGAGAGCTAATTATAATTCTGTGGCTCTTATTCCGTGTGTTCAATAGTTTAATTGAAGGAGAGAAAAAGAAGAAGTGAAAATGGCAGATTTTCTTTGTATCTCCTTGCACATTTGCTTCTTCTCCAATTATGATACATAGTTTGCAGAATATGGTAGGCTATAAGACTAATAAACCTGTTTTGACAAAGAAGAAAAAGGTCTAGACAGGCGGTAAAAAATTGGAAATTGTAGCAAGCATTTTTCACTCGACTACTCAGGAGTCGAGTCGAGCTATAGATTACACCACTTGCCAAGCTAGCTAGTTACTCTCGAACTAACGAGTTGTTAATTCTCATGTATGGAGTTGCAAGTTGCAACTCTCAACCTATGAAGTGGAGCAATAGTGTTCTCAGTCAAATCCTGAAGAATGCATTTTTTTAAAGAAAGAAAGAAAAGAAGAAGAAAACACTCAAATGTTAATAAAGAAAGTCTTTTTATGATAAAAGTAAGGCCTTGTTTGATTCCCATTTTGGGAGAAATAATACAAATTGAATTGTTGATTAATGGAGAATGTGGTTAAAAATTACAATTATGCTACTTTGCCCAAATTGAGTTACAAAAGGGGAGTGTCCAAGTGATTTGACGCCTCCCATTGGAAGAGGCGACTGGTGGACCAATCTAGTCCAGTCGTCTCGGCCAATGTGGAGGGGGGGTCACATCACTTGGACATCCCCCATTTTGTAATCCAACTTGGATTGTGTAGCATAGTTCCTAAAAATTAAGAAAAAGTTTTGGATTTGCATGTAATATTATTTTGTTGAAAAATGTGTAGAAAAAAAAAATGAATTTTGAGGAAAAAGAGAATCAGTGAAAGAATGGTTTTATTCACTTTCAACAGTGAAAGAGGTTTGCAACTCTCAACCTATGAAGTGGAGCAATAGTGTTCTCAGTCAAATCCTGAAGAATGCATTTTTTTAAAGAAAGAAAGAAAAGAAGAAGAAAACACTCAAATGTTAATAAAGAAAGTCTTTTTATGATAAAAGTAAGGCCTCGTTTGATTCCCATTTTGGGAGAAATAATACAAATTGAATTGTTGATTAATGGAGAATGTGGTTAAAAATTACAATTATGCTACTTTGTCCAAATTGAGTTATAAAAAGGGGGTGTCCAAGTGATTTGACGCCTCCCATTGGAAGAGGCGGCTGGTGGACCAACCGAGTCCAGCCGCCTCGGCCAATGTGGAGGAGGGGTCACATCACTTGGACATCCCCCATTTTGTAATCCAACTTGGATTGTGTAGCATAGTTCCTAAAAATTAAGAAAAAGTTTTTGGTTTGCATGTAATATTATTTTGTTGAAAAATGTGTAGAAAAAAAAAATGAATTTTGAGGAAAAAGAGAATCAGTGAAAGAATGGTTTTATTCACTTTCAACAGTGAAAGAGGTTTGCAACTCTCAACCTATGAAGTGGAGCAATAGTGTTCTCAGTCAAATCCTGAAGAATGCATTTTTTTAAAGAAAGAAAGAAAAGAAGAAGAAAACACTCAAATGTTAATAAAGAAAGTCTTTTTATGATAAAAGTAAGGCCTCGTTTGATTTCCATTTTGGGAGAAATAATACAAATTGAATTGTTGATTAATGGAGAATGTGGTTAAAAATTACAATTATGCTACTTTGTCCAAATTGAGTTATAAAAAGGGGGTGTCCAAGTGATTTGACGCCTCCCATTGGAAGAGGCGGCTGGTGGACCAACCGAGTCCAGCCGCCTCGGCCAATGTGGAGGGAGGGTCACATCACTTGGACATCCCCCATTTTGTAATCCAACTTGGATTGTGTAGCATAGTTCCTAAAAATTAAGAAAAAGTTTTGGGTTTGCATGTAATATTATTTTGTTGAAAAATGTGTAGTTGAAAAAAAAAAGAGAAAAATGAATTTTGAGGAAAAAGAGAATCAGTGAAAGAATGGTTTTATTCACTTTGACGGCCTCTTCATAAAATTGTGTAAATTTTTTGTGAGTAATGAGTACGACCTTCAAAGGGTTATCTTTTGTGTTCTAAAAGAACGTCTAGGCTTCATCTAGGCTTGCCTAGATGTGGCGCATAAAGAAAACGCCATGCCTAGTACTTAGGCAGAAAACATCACGAATTTTTTTTATTTAGCAAGTAATATTTTCTCGTTTTGAAGTTCAAACCGATTAAGTAGTCATCCATTATTAAAACTCTCCTTACTCCAAACTTAAACCCATGAACATAGTTCTCTGTTAACGAACAAAATATTATTAATTTGGGATATTTATAATTTTCAAAATTATGTTTTTGTCCGAATCTTGAAAAATATGTATAAACACATAAAAAAAATTTAATGTGCATTATTTTATTATTTATTGGATTAGAATAATTAAAATAATATTAAGAACAGAAAAAACATCTTCTTACGTCTTCACCTCCACGCCTTACGCACTTTAAAATATTGATTATGTTCAATGTACTTTATTTACGAAGATACTTGTACGTGCTTAGTGCGTCTAAAAGATCCATCTAATAAATTTAGTCGCGCATTTCTTCTTTAACCATGTTTCTAACTTACTCAATATTGAGTGAATACAACTTTTTGTTAGAAAATACAAAACGAAATATTGATATTACATATTTAGTTCGTATCTAAAGTTTTTGACACAACTTTCTTAATTTATTATTTATGTTATGTGTTTTATTCATTACTTCATGTTTGTTCCATCAAATTCAAACATCGATTACTAGTTTTCTAAATAAAGAAATCCCTTATTCCAAGAACAACACAACATGGGAGCTGCACTAATGGCTAATGCTGGCGTCATCTTTATCGCCTGTCCAAGGTTAACAATAAAAAATTAGAATAAAAAACAATATCTAAAGATCTAGGAAGAATTAATTAATGTAATAAACAAGGTTTTATTAATGCAAATCGAGGAAATTATTTTTTATTACAAGTTTGAATAGCTTTGAATTTTGAAAAAGGAGGTGTGGGTTTAATCAAAAGAGAATTTGAAAGTAACGGTTGTTTGGAATTTAGTTAAACGTGGAATTAATCGTGTCCGTCATTGAGTTGGATGAAATTTTAGTCGGCTTTTGATTGGATTCCAAACCTAAAAGTCCCACATAGACTTTCGTGGAATGTGTCGTTTTGTTTTGAGAGAGACGAGGTCCCTTAATGGGCCCAAGAACAAATTGTGCTCGCGAGGCCCATTACAAGCCCAAATTTCATCACCCAGACTGCTTCCTTATACTAGGGCCGAACAACAAAACCGAACTGAAACCACTTTTTTGAAAAAATTGTTTGGTTCCATGTAGATCCGTCAACGTTTCGATTTTGAACTGAACCGAACCAAACAGTTTCGAAGTGATTTGATTTAGATTTCAATATTTAGAAACCGTTTCAAACAGCTAAACTATTTACCAAAAAAATACAAAAATAAAAAAAAATCCGAAATATGTTAGTCTAAATTTTATTTAACACATTTCAGTTAAAAATATACATTCATATTAGACATAATTCAATTAAACTCAATTCAACAATTATACATCTCAATTAATTAATTAAATTATATCAAAATATTCATCAATCATCACAACTACGCATGTAAAATCCTTAAATTTTATAAAATGTTGAACAACTGATATTAGACCATATTCATCAATCCTCCATTTTAATTAAGTAGACAATTAAATCTAAATTTTAATTCAAACTTGCACATTTCATTTCCTTCTACTAATAAATTTTCTCAAAATTTGCCTAAATTCAAGTCAAATTATTCTTTTTTTTTTTTTGTAATTTTTTTATATATTTTTATTGGTAGTCGTGTTATTTTGTTCTAATAATTGTTGAGGCCCCTAAAAATAATTCGCTAATATTTGGTTGAAGTTATGAGTGTCAACGAATCGAGCCGATTTGTGGGCCGAAATTTGAGGTTCGGGTCCAAGGTGCGGGTTTTTTTGCGAGTCGAGCCGAACCAAACTTCTGCTCGCCCCAAAAAAAAGAGGCTCAACCCGAGCTGCGGCTCGAACTTTTTACGAGCTTGCTGGCCTGCTCGGGCTCAGCCCGTTGCCCTAAAAGGGCTTGACCCAAGCCGAGCCTGTAAGCCTTTTTTCCACCACTAGATGAAGTAGAAACATTAAATGATTCACAAAAAGTCACAGTAACTAGGTATTATTGTATTTGAATTTTTTTATTAGTTATTTTATATCATTTAACTATAATCAATGAATTCATGTATTATAGTTTTATATTTTTCAAGAGAATGAATCATGTATTATATTTACAGTTGGACGTCATTAGTATTGACTAAGAGTTTAAAATATTTATATCATGTTGTTGCATTATAATGATTATAATTATATAATTTTGATTTGTAATTTTTTAATGATACAATTTATGTTTTAACGTGAAATTTTAAACTAATATTTATGATTTAATTTATTTGATATATTTATATTTTTTTGCTAAACTGTGGTTTTAAACCAAACTGAACCGAAAAAAATGGTTTGGATTGGTTTGGTTTAGAAATCGAAATAGTTTGATTTGGTTCGAAAAATTTTCAAACCGTTTTAAATGATTTTGTTTGAAAATTTATCTCAAATCGTTCAAATCGAACCGTATTCACCCTTACGTCATACTATTGAAAAAAAAAAATAAAAGAGTTTGCTTGACAATCAATATTGTAAAAAAAAAAAAAAAAGATTTTGAATAGTGATTTTTAGGAGAATGCGTGATTAAAAAGTAGATAATTTTTTTGATATACGTGTAAAATATTTTATTGTATGAATGTCAGGTTGAAGATGATCATGTAGCAAACCATAAAATAAAATAATATTTATCAAACAAGCACTAGGGTTAGTCTTGTGACCTGTCCTCATATGATCTATCAGATGTCACCGACTCAATCATGTCATCATCTTCGGAGGCTTTAGCAGTGCTGTGGGAGTGGGTGTGGTGGTTCCATTTGTGGTGTTGGTGTAAGTTTGTCACGGTGATTGGTAATGCGATTTGGTGAGAAATATAAAATTCTGAGCCTGTTGATAATTGTTTGATTCTAAGTATTCGGTATGATGATTTTTTTTAAAAGATTGTGAATCCTTGAATCATAGATTCAACGAAATATCCTATTCTAGCCACAAGACAAGATTTGGGCAGCATCAACAAAGCGTTACAGGTTTTTAATGTGATTTTTTTATTTAGATCTATATCGTAATTTTCGAAATGAAGATTGTTGTTGTGGTTTTATGCCTCACTTGTCGATTTGTGATGATTTTTGGTAGAAGATGGTGGTGGCGTAAGACAATGTAAGTTACAATTTTAAATAGATTATACACACCGTAATAGAATTTAAATGTGAATTGACATAAAGTGAAATTTATAATTATTATAACTTATTAAACATTTACATAAATGTCAAAAAAGTTTCAGAAAATTACATACATATAAAAACAAAAAGAGAAGGAGTACATAATATTTTGTACATTTCACACCCTCACATAGGGATGGTCCCCACAATATTTTATTCAAATGGACCCCACCCCATTTGAGGGTGTGGACACCTTTATGTACAAAATATTATGTACATTAAGTTTTATCCTAAAAAAAATTACACAAAAGTTATATACATTGTAACATAAGGACAATGTCATTTGTATACTCTTTTTGTTACGTCATTGTTGACATCACAAGTGTTGTCGCTTGTTAACTGGATGAAAAAGTGTCCAAATTTTAAATTGTCTAATAATGTATGGTTATGTGGTAAAGTGTAAAAGATAGTATACACCAAGCATGATTGGTAACAAAAACACTACGGGATTAATGATACACCTGGTTTTTAAGAATAATTTCATACAATTTTTGTAATGTTACAACATTTCACACGATTTTAAAGTTGATCCCCTAAATGTTGCCTAGTTATTTAATTAACCAAAAAGAGTACTTTTTAACGCCTTTAATGCTATCCAAACATGCCGATTACTATACCCAAGACCAACTTCAGTTCAAATTCAAATAGTAGAAACTATATTTCTTTTTAAATGGTTTAAAAACTTTGAATGGAGAAGAGGGTTTGGGTTTGATTGTAAGAGAATTTGAAAGTGATGGTCGATTTACTTGTCAAATATGGCATTAATCACTGCCCACTTTTTTAGTCTCTGCACCAAATCAGTGCTAACTTGTTTGATGTGGCCCATTACAGCTTGTTTGGTTGGTGACTAAATTATAATTTACATAACTATAAGTTGTGGATTCTACGATAAATAAGTTGATTATCGTTGTGAATCTTAAAATGTGTTGATAAAAAATGTGACGTGTCTTACAAAATATAAGTTGTATATCCTTTTAAATGTATGAAACATGGTAGTTGCAGTTTCAGTTGCACCACCAATTCTGGTGACTACGGTGGAATTGCTCCAACAATAGTTTGCGGTGGTGGACCTCATTTTGGTAACAGTCGTTGCCGTGAAAAAAATTGTACTTGGTTTAGGGCTACAAAACTTGCACAGTGAGCATAATCTTGACGAGTTGAGATCTGATGTCCACCCAATTAATTATTAACACATCATAAGTCGGACAACAAATCTCAACGAAGATCGGGATAGTTGTTGCCAACTTGAAATTTGGGCTTCAGATTCATCATATCCAGATATAGAGAGGATCTGCTACCATTGCACGGATGGTATTTGAACGAGTGTTTGGATTGGCGCCCCCCCCCCCCCCCCCCCCCCCCCCCCAAATTACATGTTTAGAAATTTTGAAAAAAATCATGCTATTGGAAAAATATAATCTCTTTTTCGTTAATTATATTTGGGTGACATGGCATCTAACATAACTGAATTATGGAGAGGATAACAGAGGTGATCTATGACATGATTTTAATTTTTTTTTTCTCTACAAATTAGTTCCATTAAATTATGTAAGAATCCAAGTCTCTTATTGATCTAAAATTATATCTTTAAATTTAATGGATCCATTTTTCTGAATTTGTAAATCACAACATATTAAATTAAATATAAGTTTGATGTACTTTCATAAGGAAAGTTAAAATAGTCTGTGCATTTCATCAACCACTGTTTAAAATAAAAAGTAAAATTTTCAGATGAAATTGGATTTTTTGGTTTTTGGTATTAGAATTGAATCAGAACTGACCAATTCTCAATCTTAATACCTAGAATCGATTAGAACTTGAGTAAAATCGAATCAAACCGATCCAATTATAGTTCAATCAAGTGGTTATGATAACTTTTCCTTACCCTCATTTTTAGGTAGACTTCATAAAATAAATGATTTCAGGGTAGAGCAAATAGAAAAACGAAGAATGACTTGATAATAGAAAATTTTCAAGTCGTCTAGTATCTTAATACGAACTAGTTTGACTCTATGCTAATTTTTCACGTGATACCGATAAAACTTACAATAAACATAATCCGAAAATTAAAAAATTACCAGCAATTTAGCTTCTTTCTCTTTTTTTTTTGGCTGTCATAAATTGACGAAAACATTCCCGTAATCTAAAAGAAATAAACAAATGGAACTTAAGTCCCTTTTTGGTATCAATTAAAATCTATATTTTAATCTAAATCAAATTTAAAAATTAATTTTAATCACATCTTTTATGAATCCCACAAATTTTCAACCACACATTTCACCAACTTCTATCAAAATTTACAAAAAATATGATTTTAATTTCTACCAAACAAAGGCTAATGAGAATTGAAAAGTTTTATTTTAGAGATTGGGAAGAACTTATTCAGAGGTCCTAAAGGTTGGGGACTAGTTGCAGTAAATATTATGTCCCTATTTAGTAGAGATTAAAATTTAAATTTAAATCTAAGTCAAAGTCAACAATTGATTTTAACCATATGTTTCATGAGATCCACAACTTTTCAATTACACATTTCATCAACTTTTATTAAAATCTAATGAAAATTTGATTTTAACCCTAACCAAATAGAAGCGAAAGATTACGCTCTAGAGAATTTGAAAAAAATCTTTACAATTAGGGTACAAAGAGTTCATATTGAAAGCTAAAGACTATTTATTTAAAGAAATAAATAAAATAAATAGGAGAAGCTTGGGAGGACTCCCTCGAGTCCACAGCTGATCCTAGTCGAGGTTCAAGGGCGGAGGGAAGAGAGAAGAGGAGCCCAGATATGCCCCGAACCCATTTTGTTTTGTTTTTAAAGGGATTTTATTTTTAGTGAAATCCATTTTTTCTTAATGAATTTTTTTTTTTTTTTTCAATGTATCGACTTAGAATAATTTTTCTGCTACCTCCACCCCTGTCGAGGTTCTATTATTGTCAAAAAAATCTCGCTCTTCATTTTCTTTGGGAAAAATGGAGAAATGCAAATCAAAAGAGAGAACTTATCAGAAAATAATTGTTCGAATTTTATTAAAAGGAAAGGGAGGAGAAAAAACCTAATGCTTGTGTTGGAACTGATTTATACACCTTTGTTACATTCACAACAATATGTTACTTGTACAATATTTTTTTTTTTTGCAATATTGATTGATAACACGCACTTTATAATATTACATTTATCTATTTTAAAAACTATTTTTTAATTCAATAATCCAGATTTTGACAACATGTCAACAATTACACAAATAACTTTATTGCATATACAAATATGTTTGACTCCATGCAACCAACTGGTAGGAGTAGGACCCTGAATCAATTTGCTGATTTTGTGACGAATTAAAATGAAGTGAAATTGTTTATTTTATATTGCTAAATTACAATAGCAATGCCGAGCATTGGAGAGGCTCGACTCTCTCCCCAACCCATTCCCAAATTTCCACCTGAATCAAAATAGAAGTCTCTGCCTTTTTATAGTGAGCGGGCATCACACTTAGGGCCAGGGGCGAATTTAGGGTTGGGTTGGGCTTGGCCACAACCTAGCCCTCCAGCCCAAAAACATTTTTTAATTTTTTTAATATTAGTCCATGCTAATTTTTTTTTCTCTTATTAGCTCGTGCTAAATTTATTCTTGGATCCGCTCCTGCTTAGGGGATATATTCAATTGAAATTTTTAAAAACTTTTGTAGACTTTTTTAAGTGGACACTTTAGTAGATTTTGTGGACTTTTAAGTGACTTCAATGAATTTATTAAGAATTAATAAAAAATAAAATTACCTAGAATTAAAAATTAGTTTTCATAAACAAGGCGGTTAAGTTTAAAATTCAAATTTAAGGTGTTAATTACTAATTATTGGTACCAGAATTCAACTTAAATCTCCCATATGATGGAGGTTTTGGGTTCAAATCCTGGGGAACGCGACAGAAAATCGTGAAGAGATAAGTGTGCTCTGTCCACCCCAAAGCGAACAGTATGTATGATATAACGGTTTCGGCGTAAAGATCAAGTTGTTACAAAAAACGAGCAATTGGTACCATGATTCAACTTAAGTCTTCCATATGATGGAGGTATTGGGTTCGAATCCTGGGAGACGCGATAGAAATCCGTGAACAGCCAAGTGAGCACAAGACTCACCTAAAGCGGACAGTACATATGATATAACGGCTTCGACGAGAGGTCGGGTTGTTACAAAAAGTGCGTATTTTTTGTAACGATCCGGACCTCACGCTCAAACTGTTAGAACATACGTATTGTCCGCTTTGGGTTGGGCAGAACCCACTTACCCTCTCACGATTTTTCATCACATTCCCCAAAATTCGAACTCATAACCTCTCTCTTAAGTATGACTTAAGGAGAATCTTGGTACCAATTGCTCATTGGCGCCCCGCTCCCGATCCGTCCCTTGCCATCCCTAATACAATCATGTTTGAACAAACTTAAATTTAAGTCAACTATATATTAGCAAATTTTGTTTTCAAATATGTTTGGCTATGGTAATGAAGTAAATTTTTTTTTTTCCTTTATTGTGAAAAAAACTTATTTTTACTGTCCATCTAAAAAACATATAGTCTTTCTAATTTTAAGATCACATTTAATGATTTTTTATTATATTAATAAAAAGGGTAATAAACAGTGTAAAAATCCCTACCTCGCCTCGCCCCGTCTTAAACGGGTAACGAGATGGGTATGGAACAGGGAATTACCCTTTGAGGCGGGGCCTCTTGATCCGTCCCTTGCCATCCCTAATACAATCATGTTTGAACAAGCTTAAATTTAAGTAAACTATTTATTAGCAAATTTTGTTTTCAAACATGTTTGGCTATGGTATTGAAGTAATTTTTTTTTCCCTTTATTGTGAAAAAAAAAACTTATTTTTACTCTCCATCTAAAAAACATAGTCTTTCTAATTTTAAGATCACATTTAATGATTTTTGTCATTTCTCTAGTGTTTTCAAATTTTATATTCCTTGACTCTCTATCTTACAGAGATTAATGTATAAAGCAAGACATTGCAACACATGAAGGCCAGTCAATATACACACTTCCTTAGTGGGTAATCGTCCCTCTCATCACTAGACGAGAGAGAGTAAAGTTAAATAAGTTTAAAATAAATAGTGGTCACAACTGAAAATAATTAAGTTGCACTCTCTTGTCCCCAGTTTGTATTTCATAAACAAATAGATTCTGAGTCAATAAACTATGGCTATAGGCATAAATCGGAAAAGTCAGTACAAAAAAATTCACAGTTTGAAGTAGTGCAGAACTAATAATCCAATTATTATTTTATCATCTTAATTTTGCAAAATTATCAAAATATGCACACTTATTTACACAGTATAAACAATCAAACCTCAGAAGGAAAAGTTGAAAGAAGAATGAAAAAGTTGTTGAAAATTGGTTTAAAACTTAAGGAAAATTGGTTTCAAACCTAATCTGTTTATGCAAATGATTTACCTCCAAACAGGAATCGACCTATTTCTTCACCTCCGCGTGCAACTCGGAGACGAGTCTCTGCGCAACGCGGTGCGGAGTCTCAACTCTCAACTCAGCCCTGCACAGAGTTGAGAGTATCTAATGCTAATGAATTCTCAATTTGTCGCTGGTACTACCTCGAACCAACTGTAAATTACAACTATCGGTATGTGTTAGATATAGAGTTGTTGGGTTTTTCAGTTTTTACTTGCATTTTGGGGGATTTAGCAGTAACTATTTGCTTCTTAATGTACTGATTCAATTAGATATAATTATGTACCCGGTCTTCAATTTCAAAAGGAAAGTCATAGGTAATCATAATTAACTGCAATAATGCTACAAAATGCTTAATTAATAAATTGAAATCTAATTGAAGCAAAAAAATCAAAAACCTTTATTTCATTGATGGTAATTAAATACACCAAAATTTTAAAATAAAATCACATTTTTTTCCAAGCATAAATTGAAAAACCAAGATAAAATAAAATATCAACATGAAACCCAAATACATCATTCCCTTATTTTCTACCGTTTTCTTGCAAATTATAGACATAACAAAGACAAATTATTTACATAAAGATATTAAATAAATAAAAGAAATATTCGTTCTCGCCCTCCTGGGCACACTAAATATCTATTTCAATAACTTGGACGAACGACTCATCGAAACTCGTCCTTTTAGCTAAATAGTGATGAAGGGAAATCGGAAACGACATCGGACCTACTTTTGAGAGAGATCACCGTGGGTCTGCATAATGTGAAACGAAATTATTTGAAGTCTGAACAAGCGTTAACCAATTAGGCTAAGAAAAATGAAACAAAAAATTAGTCGACATAATAAAAGGTAAATAGTAAAAAAAAGAGAAGAAGACAACATTCAAAAATAGGTTATTTTCCAGAATAAATAAGCAAGAATTAGATTCACCTTCTCCTCTATAAGCCCATTCCATAGTGTCTTTTGCCTACAAAAAATATATTACTATTATTGAACATGAAGCATAATACATACACAAAAAATAGCAAAAGAAAAATAATTTTTGTGACGTGATTTGTTTGGAAGTGATAAATGAGAGAAGCGTGTGAGAAGAAGTAAAGAGGCATGAATGTTGTGTAAATAATGAAGAAAGTGAAAAAAAAATTGTGTACAGAAATGCGGAAAAGTGGAAAAAAAAAAAATTCAAGCTGTACGGTAGAATAGGTATGGGTTACTATCGCATCTACGGTAACCTCTCATTGTCCTTTTTATTTAAGATTAGATTTGTCTAGAATTAGTGGAAGTCTTTCGTAGATTTCTATTGATTTCATTTTAAAACTTTTTATAGATTTTTGTAAAATTTAAAAGACTTTTGAAAACTTTCATTTGAAATAAAATTCACGTGTATTTAGTACAATAGTGTGAAATTCTCACATACGAAGTGTTGGTTCTCACAATTCCACTTCTTCTTCTCCTTCATCTTCCCATATAATTAAAGAATACAAATTTAAATCCTTAATAAAATAAAAAATAAATTTAATATTCAGTATTATTAATATAATATACCTTTAAAGAATAAAATATAAAATCAATATATTTAAATTTACTTATAAATTTGTTTATATAAAATTTTATAATTTAATTAAAAATAGATATATATATATATATATATTACAAAAAATGAATGACAAAAGAAAAAATAAAGTTATCATATTCTTATTTGATTTTTTCTTAGAAAATAGAGTTAAACAATAAGAGAGAAAAAGAAAAATAGAAACAAATATAATCAATAGAAAAAAAATTATTCATAACTTCAATGTTCG
This sequence comes from Osmanthus fragrans, assembly GCA_019395295.1. NCBI lineage: Eukaryota > Viridiplantae > Streptophyta > Magnoliopsida > Lamiales > Oleaceae > Osmanthus > Osmanthus fragrans. The sequence goes on from JAEDXY010000055.1 coordinate 830,808, forward strand.
TAGAAGGGTATATATATATATATATATATATATATATATATATATATATATATTATTTTTGTGAGGTCTCATAAAATCTTATGATTAATGAAAGACAAATTTGATATTTTATTTTAGTATTTTTTACTTAAAATTTAGTATTGTGGAGACTTTAATAAAATTATTTAAAAGTTATTAAAATTTGAATACCTCAAAATTTATAAAAACTTCTAAAAAGTTTTAATTGAATACATCGTGACTTATAGAGACTTTTTAAGCCCATATTAAAAAATATATTCTTATGAAAAGAATGGAGGTCAAACGGAGGCTAACAATCAATAAAAGTCTTAATTAAATACCTCAATACTTTTAGGGACTTTCAAAAAGTTTACATTAAATATTTCTAAATTTTTTAAAATCTCAAAAAGTTATCAAAAGTCAAATTGAGCCCCTGTTTGATAGCAATTTTTTAGAAAATATATTTTTCTCTTTCTTCTTTTCAACCGCACATTTTTCAATAAAATAATATTACACGCAAACCCAAAAAAATTTCTTAATTTTTAACCACACATTCTTCATCAATCAACTATTCATAAATACATTTTCTCTCCAAAAATGATTATCAAACAGGGGCTGAATACACTCTAGAGGCGGAGGAAAAATCAAGAACTTTATAATAAGAATTGGAAAAATGCTAAATGACCATCTTGAATGACCACACGGATGACATTGTCCTCACATGGATGTTGTGGGTCCCGCGTGAATAAAATAATAATTTTTTTTATGTGTGTATGGTGTCAATTGGGGTATCAACCATGCGGATACTGTAGCAAAGCTCTAAGAATTGATATTTATCAATTGAGCAAGAATTGATATTTATCAATTGAGCATTCAAGATTTTTCGTGATGGAAGTGGTGCAAGAAGACATGGGAGAAGGCAACGTGCAATGTGCAGATCAAACCACAAGAACAGCACCCCAAATGGATCTGCGCATTTTGCCTCCAAGAAAAAGCTTGATAAACTAGTTTCTTCCTCTTTTTCCATTAGCCATTTCCCCCTCTTCTTCATCTTCATCTTCTTCTTCTCCCTCTCCCTCTTTTAGATCTGACTTTGGTTGTGGTGGCGCCGCCAACGCTACCGTCGTCGTCATCTCATCGCTTCAAGTACACTGCCACGTGTCTTCTTCAGCCACCTCTCATAGTTTCAGTTATAGTAATGCCCCTAGAATGATTGTAACTAAAATGGGTATTACACTCGGAGATCAACGACGACAAGTTCAGATCCTACCCCATTATTTTCAAGAGAGACAAATCTACCACTACTCCTAGAAATCAGAAATGATGCATTTGTCCTTTCTAATTTATTCATTCGACCCTCCTTCTATTGAAACTTGACGACGAATTTGATGGATCTAGACGAATATGATTTGGAGGAGGGGGGGAGGGTTGTACAAAAGGTTTCAAATGAGGAAATTTTCTGCTATTTTCAATATGTTGGGATTGATCGCGCATAAAAACGTTTGTCGGGAGTTTTTTGCTATTAATACTTGATACAAATTAATGGAGAATCTCACACCGTCAAGTAGTCTTCCGCAACCAATCCAACGGTTATCATCCATTCGAACATTCTAGAACCCGAAAACCATTTTAATGGCAGACTTATTGCACCTATATAAGTGTCCTTTTTCCTTCACATACTTCATTTCTTGAAACCCTAGTTTTCAAACAACAAACTCTCTATTTTTACGTGAAATATATAGCAGATTTAGATCTGAGCGGCAATGGCAGGAAAAGGAGAGGGACCGGCGATCGGAATTGACCTTGGCACAACGTATTCTTGCGTTGGCGTGTGGCAGCACGACCGCGTGGAAATCATCGCAAATGACCAAGGAAACAGAACGACGCCGTCCTATGTCGCTTTCACCGATTCCGAGCGGCTAATTGGTGATGCCGCTAAGAACCAGGTCGCCATGAACCCGGTGAACACTGTATTTGGTAAGATCTGTTATGTCTTCGCTTCCATTTGTGTTATTCAGCAAAATCTTTGATTGCAAATGTTTAATGTATTTACTTTTATGTTTTTATTTTTATTTTTTATAATTGTAGATCTTTAATTTATTGATTACTGTTAATGCTGCTTTATCTCTGTGATGATGACTGGTATAAGATATGTGCTTAGTGCTCGATCTTACAGTATAAATCTACTTTGCCCTACTCTTTTTGATGACCTAAAATTATCTAAGATCGTGCTTGAATTTGTATTTGGTTTATGTATTTTGTGTTTCATTCTGTTGATCTAGACTAGAACAAGATTATTTACTATTTTGCTAGAGAAATTATGACTTCAACCGGTGGATGAAAAAAAAATATTGCATGGATCTCTCATAACCTTTTGTTGTTTGATTCATTTTGCATAAGCACGAGTAACTAGTATTACGGGAAGACCTAAATTGCGAGTCTTATCATTGTTTTTATTACTTCTCAATGGTAAAAGAAATAGTTTCCTTGGTGAACAATAAACATTAACGATGTCAATTCTGTTATCACATAGACAGATTCTCTTGGCATTCTTTTAAGTCTAGTTGTGCGTCATTAAAATGAAGATTAGGAATTTGATAATTGAAAGATGTTGATTTTATCTTGATTTTATATCTAGTTCGGCATCTTTAAGATGGATTTTTGGTTGATAAAAGAAATCAGGTGTCAGCTTTATGCTATTTTCTTCTAGCTTTTAACCAAAAGTTTCAGTTCTGGAAATCCATTGTGCTGTGTTCTGCTGTGTATGAACTGTGAGCTAGTTCTTACAGTAATTTTGCTAATGTGCTACTATTAAAATGATGATTGTTTTTGTTTTGCACATTAGTTTGGGTGAAATTGTTTTAGCGTCTATTAATTAATTGGTTCTTCATGTTTTTCTGCTTTCTGACAGATGCCAAGAGGTTGATAGGTAGGAGATTCAGCGATGCCTCTGTGCAGAGTGACATCAAATTGTGGCCCTTCAAAGTCATTCCCGGACCTGGTGATAAACCAATGATTGTAGTCAACTACAAAGGTGAAGAGAAGCAATTTGCAGCTGAGGAAATTTCTTCCATGGTTTTAATTAAGATGAAAGAAATAGCCGAGGCATTTCTTGGCTCAACTGTAAAGAATGCCGTGGTCACTGTCCCAGCTTACTTTAATGACTCCCAGCGTCAAGCAACCAAGGATGCAGGTGTAATTTCTGGTTTGAATGTGATGCGTATCATCAATGAACCAACAGCTGCTGCCATTGCCTATGGTCTTGACAAGAAGGCGACCAGCGTTGGTGAGAAGAATGTGCTTATTTTTGATCTTGGAGGTGGTACTTTTGATGTCTCTCTTCTTACCATTGAAGAGGGTATTTTTGAGGTGAAGGCAACTGCTGGAGAGACACTCACCTTGGAGGTGAGGACTTTGATAACAGAATGGTGAATCATTTTGTACAAGAATTCAAGAGAAAGAACAAGAAAGACATCACTGGTAACCCCAGGGCTCTCAGGAGATTGAGGACAGCTTGTGAAAGAGCAAAGCGAACTCTCTCATCCACAGCCCAGACTACCATTGAGATAGACTCTCTATATGAGGGTATTGATTTTTACTCCACCATCACTCGAGCAAGATTTGAGGAGCTAAACATGGACTTGTTCAGAAAGTGCATGGAACCAGTAGAGAAGTGTCTACGTGATGCCAAGATGGACAAAAGTACTGTCCATGATGTTGTCCTTGTTGGTGGTTCCACTAGGATTCCTAAGGTCCAGCAATTGTTGCAGGACTTCTTCAATGGGAAGGAACTATGCAAGAGTATAAACCCCGATGAAGCTGTTGCTTATGGTGCTGCTGTCCAGGCTGCCATTTTGAGTGGTGAGGGTAACGAGAAAGTGCAGGATCTTTTGCTTTTGGATGTCACTCCTCTGTCTCTGGGTCTGGAAACTGCTGGTGGTGTCATGACTGTCTTGATTCCCAGGAACACGACCATCCCTACGAAGAAGGAACAGGTGTTCTCTACCTACTCAGACAACCAGCCTGGTGTCTTGATTCAGGTCTATGAAGGAGAGAGAACAAGGACTAGGGACAATAACCTTCTTGGTAAATTTGAGCTCTCTGGCATTCCTCCTGCTCCTAGGGGTGTTCCTCAGATTACCGTGTGCTTTGACATTGATGCCAACGGCATCTTAAATGTGTCTGCTGAGGACAAGACCACAGGCCAGAAGAACAAGATCACTATCACCAATGACAAGGGTAGACTTTCCAAGGAGGAGATTGAGAAGATGGTTCAGGAAGCAGAAAAATACAAGTCCGAGGATGAAGAACACAAAAAGAAGGTGGAGGCTAAGAATGCGTTAGAGAATTATTCATACAACATGAGGAACACAATAAAGGATGAGAAGATAGCCTCCAAGCTCCCAGCTGCTGACAAGAAGGTGATCGAGGATGCAATTGAGCAGGCCATCCAGTGGCTAGAAGGAAACCAGCTCGCGGAGGCTGATGAGTTTGAGGACAAGATGAAGGAGTTGGAGGGCATTTGCAACCCTATCATTGCAAAGATGTACCAGGGTGCAGGCGGTGATATGGGTGGTGCTCCCATGGACGATGATACCCCTGCTCCTAGCGGTAGCAGTGGACCTGGTCCCAAGATTGAGGAGGTCGATTAAGCTCATGGTATTCCGTTTGGTTTATTTTTGTCATATCTCATTTTGTTTACTTGATAGCATCGGCAATTCTCTCTTATTCAATGCCTGCTTAAGATATTATGCTATTTTCAAGGAACTGTTATCATTTTTATATTGTGGCAAGTATGCTCAATTGGAAAAAAAAAAATTACTTGATTTTATTCTTGAAATTTGCATGGTATTACACAATTTTTTCCCCACTTTTTAACTGCATATTCTACAAATAATATAGTTTTTTTAAAAAAAATAAAAATTAAAAGCCATAAACCAGGAGCTTTAGTTAGTTTGGTCCTGCATCCGAGTTTTTTTGGGTGCTTGATGCACAATTATTGTAGGAAAAATTGCAGCGGCCCTTAATTTTACAAATTTTATCATAATCTTCAATTTGTACTAATGAAGGTTCATATCCTTTTATAAATATATGCATTTGAAATTCAATTGGATGAAAATCATTCATTTTACCGTTAATTGATAAAAAAAAAAAAAAAATTGGTCAATTTTTACTAAATTAAAGAGGATAAAATGATACTTTGTATATTTTCAAATATTGACAATTAAAATAATAAAACAAAAAAAATCCACCCCCGCACCCACCCAATCTTTATCTTTTATTTATTTATTTTCTTCCAACTCTACCCTACAACCGGCAACTTTTCCATTTCTACGTCACCACCAGTCGCCCTTTCTTTTTGACCCTTACATTACTGCTTCATCAAGACAGGCCTCCTCAAACTATTCTTCCTTGGCCGTTTATGGTCGATTCTCTTGAGCTTCATGGTGTGGGCAACGGGAAGCTTTTGTAAGTCGCTAAATTCAGACTCCAGCTTTTCCACATGCTGCTCTACTCCTTCACCCACTCCATTCAAAAACTCCGGTATCCCAACCTTCAATGCACCACCGGTACAAACAAAAATTTTGCAACAGTTTAAGCGAATTACCTATGTAAGGCTTGGATTTGGATGAAAAGCTTTCCAAACCTTTCCTAATGACGGGTTTGATAATGGTGGTGAAAAGGGGGATTTTGAGACATGGGATTCTTATGTGTTGGTTGAGTAGTCGCAGCTAGAACAGCAAGCTGAAGTCCTGAGTGGTGTTGGCGTGCAGTGCAAAACTTTGTTGGAATGGGAGGTTGACGTTCGTTTTGGGGATGGTATGGGGGTGGTGAGGGAGATGGAGAGGAGGAAGAAAAAGAAGAAGATTTTTCTTTTCTTTTTTGATTTTTCTAATTTAATTTATATGAAATTGACGAAAATGCATCTACTTAAAAATGGTCAAAATATTCAAATTTTGTATTTCCAAGTCAACTAATGGCCAAATGGATGATTTTCATCCAATTGGATATTTATGAAAGGTTAGGAATGATAAAAGTCTACAAAAATTGAAAAGGTTAGAAACTGTTGTCGCACTTTACCCATAATTTTTATGACTAGAATGTCCTTAAATAATACTTAAATTGCTGTATGTATATATATTCTACTCTGGATTCCTTGATCCAGCTTTTTATCTGAAGAAGTAAGAAGGAATTCATTAAAAACTCGGATCCGATTCTTTAAAAGGCCAAAGAATTTTGCAAGATGCAAAGTTGGAATGCAGCCGTGGCCACCAATTTCAGTATATCCTATCCTTGGCCTTTACTACAAAATAAAACACGTTTAGCATATTTTAAATCGTTAATTCTATAAAGATTTATTTGTTTCAAATTATTGGTCAAATTTCTTGTTAAAGCTATGATTGATTTTTTTAATTTTTTAATATGTTCATATTTAATGTTCTTTGTTATTAAAAAATAAATTATTCATAATTAAATTATTATTTAACTTTGTTTGGTAGAAATTAAAATTAAATTTTTTACTAAAATTAAAGTCAACAATTAATATTAATCACATATTTTATGGGACTTTCAACTTTTCAATTACATGTTTAATCAATTTTTATCAAAATTTGTTAAAAGTTTAATTTTAAAACGTAGGAGCACATAAGGAAAAATGTAACAAATCGGGCCGATCCTGAGAGTTTTGAGGTCATAGGCGACTCATCATTACGAGACCCTGTACATAGTTTTTTTTACAAGCATATTGATATCAAATATGTTCAAATCAAACAATTTCTCATGATAAGAAATATGAGAATCAATTTTTGTTTTCAAAAAAATAGAATATAAAGATTTCTTAAAAAAAAATCAGCGAGGTCCGTATGGGGTGCCTACTATATATTATAAAAAATATCTTATATTTAAAAATAAAAATTTAAAAGTAGCAATAAATTGAAAGACATTATTGGTAGGGAGGCCCCTACTTTATTTACACTACCATAAAATATTTAATGTAAGAAAATTGAGAAATTTTCTAAATAATTATTTTTGAGCTTTCAAAATTTTTTTGAAGGCCCCATTATACCTGAGGCCCAAGGCCAACCGGCCCTGGTAAGAAAAATATATTTTTTCAACTATAATAAAATGTAAGTAACCTTTATTTATCAGAATTGAAATTAAGTTTAGGAATTCTGACAAATGATATCATAATTAGAATTAAAATCTGGGTTCGAGTCTCTTATGGGGTTATGGTGAAATTAAGCTTCTGCTAGGGTCCTTTTTTTTTGGGGGAATATGTATTTTTTAATAGTGATTTTTTACGGAACGCGTTGTTAAAAAGTAGAGAATTTTTTTGAATTTCTGTGTAAAATTATTTTATTGGAGAATGCATGGTTGAAAATGAGTTTTGAAAAAAAAAGGGTTCAAACAAAAGCTAAAAAAATAATAATAAACTTAAATAAGTAAATTTTATTTAAAATAGAAAAAATATTTTCAAACATGTTTGAAATGAAAGTAACTTTTACTTATTTTTAAGTTTAGTAAAAGTGTGAAACGTGTTCTTAGATATCTCGTGTTCTTCAAAACACGAAGTAAGCTTGACACTTGAAGCAATGAATTGAATTCTTATTCAAAAACTTCTATCCATATGAGTATTTTATTTTATACACAGTATACCTTAAAGATTTTTAGATAATTTCTTTACAAATACTTCGTCGCTAGATTTCAGTTGCTTAAATATATCAATTTCAATTATTGACTAATGTCAAATCAATTATATGAAAGTGACTCGAAATATTCAATTAAAAGATAATGTTTTCATTAGTTATGAACGATTATCTTATGAATCTCAATTATTGACTAGTGTTAAATTAATTATATGAAAATGATTAAAAGTATTCAATTAGAAAATTATATTTTCAATAGATAATAAGGCATTGCTTATGTCGAGCATGACATCTTGTTATTTAATTATTAAAATTGAAGAACATTCGGTGTACATTCGAATATTTATTACAGAGAAAATAGAAGAGAAAATGGAATGAGACAAAATGAGATTCAATGAAACTTGACATAACTGTGTACACAATTAGATCAACATTCAACCAATGTAATACATGGGATCGGGCACTTTGAAAGTTCGATTGCCCGTATTATCACCGAGTATGTCACTCCATTGATCTCCCATATTTCCAAGAATTCTATATCCAGAATTTACTAGCTCTGTTCTCTTCTTGGATTTGTACACTATTGCAGAGGTCCCCTGATCAGCTTCTCCCCTGCATCGAAACAGCACTTTTGTTCTCAAACCAATAAATAGTTATTCTTAGTAAATAAGTAAATTATTTACTTTGGCAGTAAGATAAATTTTCCAAAAAACAGAGTGCAGCAAAAGTTTAAGTCGAAAATCAAAGTGAAAGTTTCGGGTATCTTCGCCCCCTTCTTCCCACTCAGTCACATGCCTTCCTCGTTTGTGTAGCCAGTTAGTAAGCCAGTGCCAATTCTGAAAGTAGTAAGTCCATAATCCTTCTTTCTAAGAGTTACAAGTCTTATCCCTTTTTCTACTAGAAGTAAGAATAAATAAGAGTTAATTGTTTCAATAGTCATTGAACTTTGCAATGTGTCACGTTCCACTAATCGAACTTTGAGTTGTACACAAATATTTACTGAACTTTGAACAATTGCACTCTGTTACTCACTGTCTTAATTCATTCCACACTGTTTGCCTACGTGGAGGACGTCTTCGACATTTGACAGTTAAATGACAATTTTTAACACTGAAAGCATGAGATGAAACCCTAGTCTCTCTACAAAACAGTCAAAATTTGGAAGGTCGAAAGGTCGATTTCAGTACATGCCGTGAATATTAAACTGTGTTAAAAATTGGTGAGGCGTGTTTGGAGGTTTGAGGATTAATGACATGACCAATTTAACTTTGAATTGGTGTCATTTAATTGCCAAATGTCGAAGACGTCCTCCACTTAGGCAAACCGTGTGGAATAAATTAAGATGGTGAGTAACAGAGTGCAATTGTTCAAAGTTCAGTGAGTGTTTGTGTGCAACTCAAAGTTCGATTAGTGGAACGTGACACGTTGCAAAGTTCAGTGACCCTTGAAACTATTAACTCGAATAAATAACATTTATACTTAATTTTAAGCTCCAAATTAGATGAGGGTGAAAGGAAGAAGTAAAAAGTTGCAAGTTACTTGAGAATGAGCTTTTCCCAAGTATAATATCCAGCAGCTTTTAGATTGGAAATTCTAATGTCTTCGAATCTTTCCGCTGTTCCTATTAAAAAGACAATCTTAAACCCAAGAGGCAGCAATGTTTGATATAGGCGCAAAGATGCCGGCACTGGTGGCGCAACTCCCCCCGCAACCCACTCGTTAAACTTTGTGTCGTTGTATGGTAATGCCCTGAAGTCAAATAACGTGGTCAAGATAAATGTGGAATAACAATACAAAAACCCCATGTGAGAATTATAAATGGTTCTCTTAACCTCTTGTATTAAATGTGAGCCCTTGGATCAAAATGGTTGGTTGAGATTGATTGGTAGATATTTTATCTAACTTGCTTGAGAAGCTTCAAACACATTTGAATCCATAAACCTACCAACTCTATCTCTCTCCCATGTGGGCAAGCAAGGGCAAGAAAACAAAGGCCATACCTTCTTCTACAACTCTCTCTTTCTTCCCCATCTCTCTCTCTCGTTTTTGTACCTTGTTCATTGAGTGAAGAGGTGAGTTTGAGGTGAGCTTTGGTGGTAGAATACATTGATACTTAGGCATGAAATAGGGCTAAGTATAGGTGGTGTTTCTTGAGAGTTTAGGGTCGGTTTTGAGGGTTCTTTGCCGGTTCTTCTAGCTATCTCTTGGTGGGGTGATTTGCATTGCGTGGAAGCTGTTCCTGAGCCTACAAATCAACCATAAGCAAGGAAGAAGAAGCTCCAGATTTTCGGCCATTGTTGGAGCTTCCATTTTCAGTTTTCATGTTCTTGGTTTATGCATTGGATGTTGATGTAATGTCATGTATTTTGGTAGTTTAAACACCCATAATCCTAACAAACTGGTATCAGAGCTTGGTTGCGGTGTTTGTGAAGCCAAAAACGGACCAGAAAACGAGCAGAAATCGCCTGAAAACGAACCAGAAAATCGGAGGTGAAGCTGTCCAAAAATCTGGTGAAAAACAGAAACTTCAAACGCGATTTCCCGTCAAACCAGAAGGAATTTGGAAATTCCGAGACCACCGGGGTGCTCAGCAGGCCGAGGAGAACATTCCTAGGTGGCGCGTGAAAATCCGGCGACGGACCCGTTTTCCGGCGACGGCGCGTGGGGCGCGTGGGCGGTTTTTCCGGTGACGGTCCCTTCAGGCAGAATACTTATTTTGATGTCCTGAACGTATTGATGTGTTTAGTTTTGTGTTTCAGGTTATACAGAAAAAGTTGGACCATTTTGCCCCTGGCTTGACGTCTTCGACGGTTCGGTTGTGAAACTTTAGTATATTTACTGTTTTTCAACAGTAATTTGGTAAGATTATTCTAAACTCTCCGTTAGGATAGGTTTGGTATTTTTTATCGGTTTATGCATGATTGCTTGGTTGCTTATTTGTGAATTCCGTTGATTGAATTCTTGTAATTAATTCGTGACCTGAAGCACATTTAATTGCATTATACCTGTTTCATCGTTGTGCTTCATTCCTGAACATTGGTTTTTTAACTCTGCATTTGTATTTTATTTGATCATCTGGAAAAGATTTTTTCAAAACCTTTTCTGTTATGTCCACGAGAGTACAGGCCACTCTTTTACAGAATCTGTAATGGGTTCGAGGGTCGAATTATCGCAATTCGATGGAAAGGGGGATTACTCGATTTGGAAACAGAAAATGAGGGCTATTTTGGTCCAACAGAGAGTTGCTAAAGCTCTTGATGATCCTGCTACATTTTCTGATGAGTTAAAGGCTAAACCACATGAAATTGAAGACATGAATGAAATTGCTTACAGTTCTATAATTTTGCATTTATCTGATAACATTGTAAGACAAGTTGATAATGCCAAAACTGCTAGAACTTTGTGGACTGAACTAGATGCCTTATTCTTGACTAAAACTTTACCTAACAAGATATATCTGTTGGAAAAGCTGTTTAGTTTTAAGATGGATCCCGGGAAGGATGTCGAGGGGAATTTGAGTGACTTTAGCATAATTGTTAAGAGTCTGGCTCATAATGATAAAAAATTTGCCGATGAGGATTTAGCTGTCATATTGCTAAACTCTTTGCCCGAATCTTATAGAGAAATGAAAAATGCCATAAGATATGGTAGGGACACTCTCACTCAAGCTATTGTCACGGATGCTTTAAAATCAAGAGAACTTGAATTAAAAAGAGACAATAGAACTTATTCTCGTGAAGAAAGTTTATTTGTTAGGGGAAGATCTGAAAAGAAAGAATTTAACTTCCATAACAAGAAGGGGATAGGGAAATCCAAAATGAGATCCAAATCTAAAGATAAGAGCGGTAAGAAATGTTATCACTGTGGAAAGTTGGGACATTTCAAGAAAGACTGCTTTGAGTGGAAAAGGAAACAAAGAGACCCAAACAATACTGATCAAGATAATGCTGCCATTGTGTCTGAATTTGACAGTTTGCATGTCCTTAATGTGTCTGAGGAAGAATTTGATAAAAATTGGATCCTAGACACAGGGTGCACTTTTCATATGTGCCCTGAGAGGTCTTGGTTCTATAACTATAAAGAGACTGAATCTAGGAAGGTCTACATGGGGGACAATAATTCTCAAAATGTGGTTGGAGTTGGTGATATAGCCATCAGGATGTACGATGGGGCCGTCACGCAGCTCAGAAATGTGAGATATGTTCCTAATTTAAAGAGGAACCTCATTTCCTTAGGGTTCTCTTGAAGATGAGGGATATACCTTCAAGTCTGGTAACAAAATTTTGAAAATTATGAGGGGTTCTCTCATAGTTATGAAAGGACCTAAAAGGAATGGGTTGTACTATCTGGAGGGTAAAACTGAAATACCATTTGATTCTAGCCTTCTTACTGTGAGTAAAGACAAGACTGAACTTTGGCATAACAGAATGGGTCACATTGGGTTTAAAGGGCTAAAAGCTTTAAATAATCAGAAATTGCTTGGAAAGGATGATATTGAAGCAATGGATTTCTGTGAAACATGTGTTTTGGGTAAGTCCCATAAGGTGAGCTTTGAAGCTAGCTCTCATAGGACCAGCGGACCATTGGACTATGTTCATGCTGATTTATGGGGTCCGGAGAAGCACTCCACATTTGGTGGGAGCAAGTACTTCTTGTCCTTGGTGGATGATTATTCAAGAAAGGTTTGGATTTACCCTTTGAAGGCTAAGTCGGAAACCTTTGAAAAATTCAGAATTTGGTTGAAGTCTGTGGAAAATAAGCTAGATAAGAAGCTTAAAACTTTGAGAACTGATAATGGGCTTGAATTCTGCAATTTTGAATTTGACAACTTCTGTAAGCAGAAAGGCATAACAAGACACAGAACTGTTAAATACACACCTGAACAGAATGGGGTCGCTGAGAGAATGAACAGGACCATAATGAACAAAGTTAGGTGTATGTTGATTAGCTCTAGCCTTGCGAAAGGTTTTTGGGCTGAAGCTGCAAGTACTGCAGCTTACTTGATTAATAGGTCTCCGTCCAGCAGTATAGGGTTTAAGACCCCACAGGAGTTGTGGACGGGAGAGCCTCCAAATCTGGAACATTTAAGGGTGTTTGGATGTGCTGCATTTGCACACCAATCTGAAGGAAAACTTGAGCCGAGGGCGGTCAAGTGTGTGATGTTAGGGTATCCCGAGGGTGTGAAAGGCTATAGGCTATGGGTTTTAGGGGTTCAAGGTATTAAGATTATTAACAGCAGGAATGTAGTCTTTAATGAATCTGAGATGCCATGCCTAAAACAGAAAACTGATGAAACTAACAAATCTGAAACTGAAAAGAGTATTCAGACTGAGGTGAAGCTTACTAAGCTTGATTCACCTACACCTGGGAATGAGGTTAATGACCCTATACATCAAGAACCTGAAAATGAAACTGAACTTGAACCTGAAGGGGTGACTGAACTTCAAGAAACCATTGAACCAGTTGAAGTTGCACATTTTAATGATCAGCCACCTAATCAAGATTATCAGCTTACTAGGGATAGGGGGAGGAGGCAAATCAGGCCAAATCCTAGATATGAATCCCTAAACATGACTGATTTTGCCTTAGTTTCAGGTGAAGCCCTTGAACAAATAGAACCTGATAGTTTTGAAGAAGCTGTGAATGGAAAATATTCTGAAAGTTGGTTAAAAGCTATGCAGGAGGAAATGAAATCTTTGAGTGATAACAGAACCTGGAAACTCATTAAAAAACCTAAAGATCAGAAATTGGTTCCTTGTAAGTGGATTTACAAGTTAAAGGAGGGTTTGAGCCCTACTGATCCGGTGAGGTTTAAGGCGAGGTTAGTGGCTAAGGGTTATACTCAAAGGGAGGGTGTGGATTATAATGAAATATTTTCACCTGTGATTAAGTATAAGACAATCAGATTAATGTTGGCTCTTGTGGTTCAATTCAATTGGGAACTTGAACAACTCGATGTAAAAACTGCTTTTCTACATGGGGAGTTGGAAGAGGATATCTTCATGAGCCAACCACAAGGTTTTGTGGCTAAGGAAAAATTTGATTATGTGTGCAAGTTAGAGAAATCTTTGTACGGGCTGAAACAGAGCCCAAGACAATGGTACAAGAGATTTGATGCTTATGTGCTGAAAATAGGGTTTAAAAGAAGTGAATTTGATGCTTGCTTGTATTTTAATGACATAAAGAGCGGTTGTGAGGTTTACTTGCTGCTTTATGTGGATGATATGCTATTAGCTGGACCTAGCAAGTCTCAAATTAATAAACTGAAAGATCTTTTGAAATCTGAATTTGACATGAAAGATTTAGGGAATGCTAGAAAGATTCTAGGGATGGTGATAACAAGGGACGTGGCGAAGAATAGGTTAACTATTTCACAGGAAGCTTACTTGAACAAAGTTGTGACAAAATTTGGTATGAAAGACAGTAAAATTGTGAATGTGCCTCTTGCCAGTCATATGAATTTATCACATGCTCATTCGCCTAAATCTGAGTCTGAATTAAAGGAGATGGAAAATGTGCCGTATGCTAATGCTATAGGTTCTGTTATGTTTTCTATGATTACTACTAGACCTGATCTTGCTTTTTCCATCAGTCTCCTAAGTAGATTTATGTCTAATCCTGGTAAGCCGCATTGGGCTGGTTTGAAATGGCTATTGAGGTATTTGGTTGGGACTTTAAATCTGGGCTTAGTTTATGAGAAAAGATCTGAGGGGTTAACTTTAAAAGGCTATGTTGATGCTGACTTTGCTGGTGATAAAGACAGTAGGAAATCAACTACAGCATACTTCTTTACCCTAGGTGACAATTGTATAACATGGAAGTCACAGTTGCAGCCTTTAGTTACTTTGTCAAGTACTGAGGCAGAGTATGTTGCCATAACCGAGGCGGTTAAGGAATGTATTTGGTTGAAAGGAATCTTAAAAGAATTGAACTTCATGCATGATACACCTATTATGTTTACTGATAGTCAAAGTGCTTTATTGCTTTGTAAAAATCCTGTTTATCATGAAAGATCTAAACATATTGAGGTGAAGTATCATTTTATTCGTGAGAAATTGTCTCAAAATGAAGTTAAACTTGTTAAGATTCACACTGATAGGAATCCCTCTGATGTGGGAACTAAAATTCTACCTGCAGGTAAATTTAAATTATGCTTATCTTTGTTACATATTGATACGGGTTAATTTTTTCTTGCAGGTAGTGGGCGATGATGATGAACAGTTCTTCCATGTGCAAATTCGCAACCAAGAGAGTGTGTTATGAGAACCAAGGTGAAGAATGTGAGAATTATAAATGGTTCTCTTAACCTCTTGTATTAAATGTGAGCCCTTGGATCAAAATGGTTGGTTGAGATTGATTGGTAGATATTTTATCTAACTTGCTTGAGAAGCTTCAAACACATTTGAATCCATAAACCTACCAACTCTATCTCTCTCCCATGTGGGCAAGCAAGGGCAAGAAAACAAAGGCCATACCTTCTTCTACAACTCTCTCTTTCTTCCCCATCTCTCTCTCTCGTTTTTGTACCTTGTTCATTGAGTGAAGAGGTGAGTTTGAGGTGAGCTTTGGTGGTAGAATACATTGATACTTAGGCATGAAATAGGGCTAAGTATAGGTGGTGTTTCTTGAGAGTTTAGGGTCGGTTTTGAGGGTTCTTTGCCGGTTCTTCTAGCTATCTCTTGGTGGGGTGATTTGCATTGCGTGGAAGCTGTTCCTGAGCCTACAAATCAACCATAAGCAAGGAAGAAGAAGCTCCAGATTTTCGGCCATTGTTGGAGCTTCCATTTTCAGTTTTCATGTTCTTGGTTTATGCATTGGATGTTGATGTAATGTCATGTATTTTGGTAGTTTAAACACCCATAATCCTAACACCCCACGTACTGTCCAAGGAATGCTCCAACTTCCAAGTAACTAGATCGCACGAAAACAAGAAATTCAGCCCCACACGTAAAAATATTGTTTGTGGAAATGACGCGAAACTACTTAAATTATATCATATGAACAAATTATTGATAATATTATCGAAAACATCTAATGATTTATATTTTATACAAGCAAAAATGTTAAGTCAACTATTTATGGAAATTGTGGGTATTTGAAGTATTTGATGAAAAAAAATGAAATGTATTATACAACGTGGTGCTTACCCAAATTGCACATCAGAGCGAGCATAATATGGAAAATTAGATAGCGTAGTTTCGTCAATATCAAATATCCAAATATCCTTTCCATCACCAACAAGTGTGAGGCTCTTGGCATATTCGATTGCAGTGTTTGCCACAATTTCGCAATCTTTACGGTATTGCTTGCCTAGCATGTAATGGCCAACATATTGTTCACACTCCTCAGGCACCAGTTTCCAATTGCGAATGTTGTTTGTTTCCACCGCTAGACGCCAGCTGAGGCAGTCGAGGTCCTGAAGCCGATAGCCGGCCGAACCTGACCGCGGACGGAGGAGATGGATTTGTTGGGTCACTTGTTCTATATAGCCATCTGCATGACAAGTCGCCAATACAGTTGCCAAAAATAGAAGTACTGCAGCAGACCTCATGTTTGAAGGTTGTATGAAGTCTTGACATGAAATCTAATGAAATTTGGTCGTTTATATAAAGATTTGCCACCAAAATGATCCCTTATTGTGCAGAAAATTACATATGGTATCCTTGGTGTGACACCAAAATTATTTTTTATATATTATGGGTGGCTTTCATCCTAATTATACTTGTAGATATCAAAATGTCTCTAGCAAGTGAAATACTCAGTCCAGAAACAAAAAATACTATCGATGAACCATCTTTTCGATGTTGAGTCCTAGACGATTTGGGCATATTAAATATAAAAATATAAAAAAACACTACAAGATTGCTTTTCAAGCTATATGAGTCAAAAGTCAATGTTAAATGAAAGACTTGATCCAAGCAAAAGTCGTATAGTGAGTTTACTCGTCATTATGGTCGGCCATGCTGGGTTCGGCTACAGGGGTCTATGAGTTGCTCCAACCGTGCTAATGGCCGAGCAAGCTATTATGAAAAGAATTAAGTCATTGTTTGGTCTCCATTATTTTCAAAATAAAATTATCTTTTATTTTCAATTACACATTTTTCAGTAAAATAATATTACATGTAAATTCAAAAAATTTCCTTATTTTTTAAATACACATTCATCAAATCACTATTTTAAAATGCATTTTTTTGCCAAAAAATGGGATTGAAACAGGCTCTAAGTATCTATTTGACAGTGATTCTACTTCTACTTCGGCATTCTTGTAGAAGAATTTCATGAGTAAACTATTTTAATTAGTGTTTGGAGTTAATTTCTTAAAAAGATTTTTCTTTTGAAAGATCTTTTAGAGGAAGCCTTATCGAATCAATTTCCTCTAAAATGTTTTTTAATTAAAAGAATCATTTTTATAAAAATAATTAAATGTATTCAAAATTAACTATTGAGTAAAAAATCATCGGTTTTTAAATATGATTACTCTTCGCAATTGAATTGATAAGATCCAATTGACATGACCCAACCACCTCAAGGATATGCTAATAAAATAAGACTAATACTTTCGTGAATAATGATGATTTACTAAGATAATTAATTAGTGACAGCGATTGGTAACACAATAATCATGCTTAAGCTGTATAACATAAAAAGTAAAGATAATCAACCACAAATGCTTGGTTGCCCCGTCAACTCGATGAGCCCTATATCATAAATGTAAAATTGATTTGACAAATATTTTAGAATAATTCGTACACTCAAAGGTTTATCGAATTGTTTAGCCCATCTCACATATATGCGGGTCCCATGTGAATAATTTTTTTAAAAAAAATATGGTCTTCTTCCTCTATTGTGAGTAGTCAGTAAGGGATTAAATACAAAAATTTGATACATGTAATATGATCCAATATTTTAATACAGTAAAATATGGCCTCCAATAACTTACCTACCAGTGTATTTGTAGTAGGGTTTGGATGGGGTGGTTAGATAAATGGTAATTCTAATTCCCACACTAGGCAAAAAATTTTTTTTAAAAAAAGTAAAAAGTGAAAGGTCCCCACTAAATAATTTGGATTTTGATGTTTGTACACCGAGCTTGACAATTGGGTGTATAGACCTCTCACAAGAGGGGGTTCCACGCCTAATAAAAAATTTGTGGGCCCCTCACAACTCGATGTACGAGTAGCAAAACTCAAATAATTTTGCTCTGGACATCTACGCAAATAGTATTAAATGGATATGAAAGAATTTAGAACAATGTTATGTAATGTCAGTTTAGGTCATGGATAGATCTTATTTAGCCCATATTTGATTTTGCTAAAAATTAAAATAAAAAATTGTGAATCTGAAGTATGTAATTAAAATTAATTAATTATTTTAATTTTAATTTTTATCAACTTATTTAGATGAACTAAAAGAGCATAAATGGGTCCTAAATCTTTGGACGGTGGAATTTTCTGTCCCTATAATATTAATGAGAGAGAAAATCAATTTTCTTCTACTACTTTTAGGTTTGGAGTTCAAAATTATAACCAAATTCTCCTCTTTTTTCGTATGAATTTTGAGCCATCTAAGCTTTCTTGCAATTAGGCAAAGTGAATTTTTTTTCTAATCCATTTAGATACTCTAGTCTTTCTCGTAAATTTTGCTTACATTGCCGAGATGACGCTTTTAATAAAAAAGGACATTATAATTATTTTGTATGATTGAACAACCATATTTAATAAATATTTTGATTGAAGAAGATTTTCAATTTAGTAAAAGAAATTTATTTTTATGTCAAATGTCAATGTGTTTTCTTTCTAGGGCAATTCAGACTTGCACCACACTCGTTGATCAATATTAACAAAAGAAATTGATGATGTATGTATAAAGAAAAAAGTAAAGAAAACTAAAATAGGATGTGTTACATGTACAAAGAGTGGTACAAAATGGTCAAGTGGCCCAATTTTTCTCTTTCTTTGTCGATTCATACCCACACACGACGCTTGTTTAGTTTTAACAAACGAAATCAATAATGTTTATCCACGGAAGAATATAAAAACTAAAATATAGATTAAATTTAAACTTGCAATGAGGACTATTATTTTAACTTTTCAATATTATATATAAAGATCCCCGTGAGATTAGTCGAGGTGCGCACTGCCTGGATATCCACGGTCATAAAAAAATATTATATATAAAGATAAACAATGCGTTAACAAGCATGACGACTAAGGTAGAGACCGATGGCCGTCAACCAACCTACTCCACGTCAGGTCAATTGACCACACCTTTAATGACTGGTCGACGATAACTAGTTTTATGATGGACGGTTACGAACATGATCTAGACGACTAGACCCACTTAACAATTGAATGGCAATTACACTATCAACTCACCAAAAATGCCTAGCACATGAAAAACCACCACCGTCAGGTGCATAAATAAAAATTGACCGTCTATGGGGACGTATAAATGATTTTTAACCGAATTTCTTACTGCGGTATTTTCATTTCCTTGGCCATATTATCTCTCTCTCTCTTACTTTAAAGTCTGATGTCAAATGAGGGAAATAGCTCCAATCTCTTTTTACAAATAAATAGGTAATGAAATTAAATGACAACACCTTGATTTGCTAAAAAAGACGAATATCATGACACAAAAAGTTCACTTTCTTTGTCAATTAGCACTTGACATTCGCCATTCGATAATTAGAAAAGGGATCTAAAATATTTGTAAAAAAAATAAACTTGAATAGTTATATTTTAAGTATATATGGTCCCTTTTGTTAGTGTTAAAATGTTGTATTGGCGATTCTGTGGATAAAATGACCAACTTGAATAATTATAAAAGTTTAGAGACTAAATTGTAAAGTTTCATAATTGGTAGGTTAGCGTAGGGTTTGAGATTTTATGTTTGGAGCAAGAAGGATTCACGCCGACTTTTCGTTAGCTGCTCGCCGAACTCACGCTCAAGCGGATGAAATGGTAGCTATCTCGCTCGAGCGACCATATTATCTGGCCAAGCCTAATTTTCGATTTTCGAGACTTTTATTTGGCCCATACTACCTAACAATCCAACATATAAATAGAGGCCGCATATTCTTCAAGAGAAGAGGTTGAATAATATTCTTTCAAGAGAACACATCCTACACAAGATTCAAAAGTTCAATCCATCATCTATATATGCACCAACCTTGTTGAAAACATCAAATCCATCAAATCAAACACCAAAGTGCCATTCTTTTCTTTGTTCTGTCAAAGCGGTGAAGATCAAGGAAGATTATTGAAGAACGAGGAGTTCTTTGAAAAATCCACATGAGATAAACGTACGTGAAGAGTCGATAGTGGAGTTCGTGTGATC
Source organism: Osmanthus fragrans (assembly GCA_019395295.1). Classification (NCBI taxonomy): domain Eukaryota; kingdom Viridiplantae; phylum Streptophyta; class Magnoliopsida; order Lamiales; family Oleaceae; genus Osmanthus; species Osmanthus fragrans. The sequence continues at coordinate 850,790 of JAEDXY010000055.1, forward strand.
ATTCCAGGAGGACAACTTTACAAAGAAGAGCCGAGATTAGTGTTCGTGTACACATTCCAGGATGGCTGCTTCAAACTTCAATCAAGAGGTCAGAAAGATTGTGTCAACTTTGCTGACGGGCTGTAAGTTTATTGAAACGTTATAGTAATTTTTTTACTAGCAAAGTGCCCAGAGTTTTTCCCACGTTGAGTTTTTCCGTGAACAATCCTTGTGTTATTTACTGCTTTGATTAATTGTGATATTTAAACATAGGAAAAATTGAATTTATTAACTAATCACCTAAATATAATTAATTTAGGACTTTTTACTTGTTAATTACATTATTAATTCAACATTTATACCTAATCACCCCCCTCTAAGTGTAGTTGGGTCGAATCTTGCGTTCTTAAAGTGGTATCAGAGCCTAATTTCGTGTCCTGACTCATATATTAGTTTAGATGAGTCAATCACTATCCGTAGCGCTTTACTTTGATGGAACCAATTATGCGTATTAGAAAGTTAAGATGAGAGTCTTTCTTAAGTCCTTAGATGTACTCGTTTGGGTAAGTGTGTAAAATGGCTGGTCATCTCCCTCTACAACTGTGTTAGGAGTTACTACTCCTACTGATATTTCCTTTTGGACCAAAGAGGTATTAGCTGAGTGCAATTGGAATAGCAAAGGTCTTTATGCATTGTTTATGGCCTTGTCTCCTGAGGAGTTTAGGAGAGTGTCAATGTGTAAAAATGCTAATAAAGTTTGGGACATCTTGAAAACTACCGATGAGGGTACTAAAACTGTTAAAGGATCTAAATTGCAGATGTTGACAACTAGGTTTGAGGAACTAAGAATGAAAGATGATGAGATGTTTGATGAGTTTTATGCTAAATTGAACGATATAGTGAACTCTTGTTTCAATTTAGGCGAAAGGATCCCCCGAATAAAAAATCATTCGTAAAGTTCTTAGATCCCTACCTGAGAGATTTAGGCCTAAGGTAACTGCTATTGAAAAAAGTAAAGACCTAGACAACGTTAAGATAGAGGAACTCGTAGGATCCCTCCAAACGTATGAATTGACTTTAGCGCAGCTTAAGAAACAAAAGTGCATTGCCTTAAACACCCGTAAGGAAGAAGATTAAGAGACTAGTGATGTTGAGTCCCTTAGGGGTAAAGAGATAGCCTACTCCGTGAAGAAGTTTTAGCAAGCCTTTAGGAATAGATAGAAACTACAACCTAGGAAGATGAGTCTCCCTAGAAACTTTCAGAGAGAAAATCGTGATAAGAGTGGTGGTAAGATGTTTAGTAGTGAGTTCCAGTCTATTAGATGCCATAAGTGTCAGGGGTTTAGCCACTATAGGAATGAATGTCTGAATCTTAAGAGGAGTTCGACGAAGGATAAAGGAAAAGCCTTAGTTGCTGCACTTTCTGATGATGAATCTAGTGATAGTGATCTGATATGATCCAGAATAGCACTAATTCTGGGAAAATATTTCATTTTTGCGCGAGTTTCCATATTTCACTATAATTCTTAATTTTGGCAAGTTTTGTTATTTTAGGACTCTTTTAATTCTGTTTCTCTTAGGGTTTATTGTTTTAGTATAAATAGGTTTATTTTTCATTGTAAACATTAAGTTATTTGACATTATGAATTGAGAATCTTCTCTCCAATGGTTCTTGATGAACTTTTCGAACTTATCAAATATATTGTTATATTTGTGGCTTTAAACTCTTAGAACTTATCAAATGATTAGACACTCTTTGTAGTGTTCGCAAATCGAGGTTCGTTGGTTTTGTAATCAAGAGCTCATTCAAACTCTATTTTTGTTTGGTTGTTTGGTTCAATAATATTTGAGTCGAGATCCTATCGTCTACAACCTAAATTTGGACTTTCTCTATATTTTCAAATCAATTCCGCGAGTTCCATGCGATTCCACCAACCGGGATCTCGTCAAGTAGTATCAGAGTTTGGGCACCAGATTCAAGTTCCATCTTTTTTCTTCTTTTTGAATCTTTTGTTTTGTTATTTGTGTTCTTGTGTTCAGTAAAATTTTTGAGTCTTTGATCTAAAAATTGAAAAAAAAAAAAAATTCAAAAGTTGTTTTTGGACTATTTAAAAGTCTAAATTAATTTGTCTGTTTTGCTGATTTTCTAGTCGATATCCCGAGTTATAACCAAAAAACAAATTCCGAAAAAAATAAATTATTATTTAATTCCGGAAATTTCCAGCAATTTTCAATTTTTTGTTTTTGAGTAAAAAAAATTGTTAATTTTGAAAATTGCCAATATCATACAATCTTGTCTAAATCTAAAAATCTGTTGTGTTCATTCCAATCCAAAAATTTAAGAATCACTTTTTTGAATTAAAAGAATTCTCATTCGAAATTTCATCAAATCCTTTTTCTTTTTTCTTAAATCTTTTTGGTTACAAAACTCAATCACAACCGGTTCGAATACCATAAGAAATTGAGTGATACACGAGAGGATAAAAGTCTGGCGAAAATATTTTAGATGTTAGGATGTCAAATGAGGTGATTCGACGATTTGAAAGATTGCTTGGGGATGTAACTGAAAGACTTGGTAGGTTAGAGGCATCGAGGTTAAATGGTCATAGGGAACACTCAAATGCAAGAAAAACGGGTAGGAGAGAGCCTAGGAGGGAGTTGCATGATGATTATGAGCATGATAGTGATTTGGATGAGGATGCATCAATGGTAAGTGAAATTGATAGGATAAGTAATAGAGGTGGTAAGTTTGAATGAAAAGGTATGAATAACTTTGGAAATGATGTAAATAGGAGTATGTGCAATTGCAAGACACAAATTTCTTCATTCAAAGGAATGAGTAATTTGGAGGCATATTTGGCATGAGAAGAAAATGTAGAGCTCATATTTGATGGTCATAACTAGTCCGAGAAGAGAAGGTAAAGTTAGCTGTAACTCAATTTGTAGATTATGCTATAATTTGATGGGATCGGTTGACAACATCTAGACGGAGAAATTATGAGAGACCTATTGAATCTTGGGGTGAGTTGAAGAATATTATGAGGAAAAGATAGCACTAATTGTGGAAAAATATTTCATTTTTGCGCAAGTTTCCATATTTCACTATAATTCTTGGCATGAGAAGAAAATGTAGAGCTCATATTTGATGGCCATAACTAGTCTGAGGAGAGAAGGTAAAGTTAACTATAACTCAATTTGTAGATTATGCTATAATTTGGTGGGATCGGTTGACAACATCTAGACGGAGAAATTATGAGAGACCTATTGAATCTTGGGGTGAGTTGAAGAATATTATGAGGAAACGATAGCACTAATTCTAGAAAAATATTTCATTTTTGCGCAAGTTTCCATATTTCACTATAATTCTTAATTTTGGCAAATTTTGTTATTTTAGGACTCTTTTAATTCCGTTTCTCTTAGGGTTTATTGCTTTAGTATAAATAGATATATTTTTCATTGTAAGCATTAAGTTATTTGACATTATGAATTGAAAATTTTCTCTTCAATGGTTCTTGATGAACTTTTCGAATTTATTAAATCTATTATTATATTTGTGGCGTTCAACCCTTAGAACTTATCAAAGGATTAGGCACACTTTGTGGCGTTCGCAAATCGTGGATTGTTAGTTTTGTAATCAAGAGGTCATTCAAACTTCATTTTTGTTTGGTTGTTTGGTTCAATAATCTTTGGGTCGAGATCCTATCGTCTACAACCTGAATTTGGGCTTTCATGACGTTTTCAAATCAATTCCGCGAGTTTCATGCGATTCTACCAATCGGGATCTTATCATGATCTTAGTGTGCAGTTAGATGGTGAGGTAGGAAAGTACATGACCTTCGTATCTCAGGTAGAGAGTGAATTTGATAAGGCTAGTGAAAAGTCTGAGGTTGAGAACTGTGATGAGAACATAAATGATGAGGTTGTCATTCGAGTAGTGTATCAAGAGTTATTTGAGGAGAGTCTCAAAATTAAGAAACTCAACCATGCCCTACTTAAAAAGCTAGCTTCGATAGAGCAATAGAAAGAGAGGCTTGCTGGTAAGCTTAAAGACTTGACCAATCCCCTAGGCGGGTTGAGGTGTAAAAACGAGAGGTTAGAGGAGAAGGTTAAGACCTTTACGTGTAATCTAGAAAAATCTAACTCTCAACTCGAAGCCTTCTCTAGTGGGACTAAGAAGCTAGATAACATTTTAGACTTGAACAAGTCTGCTGGTGATAGGAGAGGTCTAGGTTATGTTAAGAAAGATTCTTATTCTGCTAGTACCTCTAAGACTTCTTTCGTTTCTGTTTGCACTCAGCCGCACATTACTAAAAATCCTGATCCCAAAAGAAAGCGCGTCGTAGGACAGAAGACTCCTAGATCTCGTAGGAACACAACACCTCAAAATCGTTATCTATAATCATATGTTTCTGAGCCTAGGTTTGTACCCACGTGTCATCACTGAGGTACTTTGGGTCACATTAGGCCGATGTGTCATAAGCTTGTGCGTAGGAAGAGAAATCAGGATATTCTCAGTCAACTCTCTTTCCAGTCAGGTTATTCAATGACTGAGATGATTTCAAAATTGACTAAGGTTACCTCGACTGCATGTAAGGCATGGGTCAACAAAAATGATCTTGACCGTATGAACGTCACTGGTCCTTATGCGCCTCACCGATCCCGTTCAGGGATACTTGCATGAATTGTACATATTGTTGGTGCATTGTTGCATCCATTTTACACTTTGAATGCGTTTATTTGTTTTTGTTTGCTTTGTTTTTGGTAGTTGCTTGTTTTATTTATGTGCATGTGTTTATTCGATAGTTTCTTTGGTGCATGCAGGTTTTTCAGTTTGTTTTGTATGCTTGAAATTTTATTTTCTTTGTGTGTGTGTTTTTTTTTTTAAAAAGGAAAAATTCAAAAACAATGAGAAAAATTAAAACAGCAAAACTAAATTTTAAGTTTTTTTGTGGACTACTACATCATGTGTGTGAAACGTGGCAATACATGTTGAGAACGAATATGCATTCATGAATAGTCCGTATTCCATCACATGACTTGAGTTTATGTGGAGTACTTGGTATATGTCTCATCATGTATACTTTGCACCGCATACACTATGACCCTGTAAATAGGTCTTGACCGCATGTGTGAGACTTGTGATGGCAGTCACTTGTTGATAGGATGACTCTGTACTTGAATTGACTAATTGTGTTAGACCTAAGTTCATACATATACCCTCATATTGATAAAAACTAATGTATGCTCATTATCTTAATGTTCTTTTTCGAGGCTATTTGACTCGACCAATTAAGCCCGCAGGGTATCTTTATACCTGATGCCTATGGTCAACTGACTTGGATTAACCGACCCAAAACTCGCTACATGGGTCATCTCAATTGCTCAATGAATTAGAACATGCACTTAAGATAAACAATATGATGAGCCGTTAAAAATAAAAAAAATGTGCAAAAAAATGTTTATCTATATTTAGGGGAAGAAAAGAAAATATTAAATTAACATGTCAAATAAGCTTCATGTATAGATCTTAATGTTCCTAAAAGTTTGACTTTTATAAGTAGGAGGATAAATCTAAAGCTAGACATGATTCGATTCGGTTCAGTTTTGAAGGGAATCAAATCGAACCAAAAATTTTCGGGTATTTAGTAAATGAAATCGATGGGTCCAAATATAATTATAGACCTGTTCGGAATCGGTTCAGTTTCGTACCATAATTAATTTTTTTAATATTTATAATAATACTACATAAAAATAACTAATGACACGTTCAATTTTAATTATACAAATTAACGTAATTCAATTTAATAACATATAAATAATAAGTTGTATAATAAGATTATTAATTTACAAATATATACAAATACCAAAAAGTAGATACTAATACTAAAATATTGGTGATCCATATCAATAATTTATTTATTTCAAACATTCAAATTTACATAAAATAAAAAAATATAAATTAGCACTTAGATGTAATAGAGATAAAAATATTTTGAAGTATTGTTAATACTTATCAACTATTTGATTAATCTAATCAATCATCAATTGCTTGTCTTGTAAGACGAACTACTAAAAAAACTATACAAGAAAATTGTAACCCATTGCAGCAAATCGAAGTCTTTAAAATTTTTTAAAATAGTTGTATTCAAATCCATGAAAAATAAGTTATAAAAATGAACAATCTAGACTCCTAGATGAGCAAAGACAAAAATAAAATAAAATAAATAAATAAAAATAATAATAATAATCAATTTAGTTTTGGATTCCAATATATATTAACGAGATGTCTTTTAAGTCAAATTCCTTATCGAGAAAACACAAATAGACCTATGCAATTTCCAAGATTTAATCATAACACACCAAAGCAACATAACATAATTAGTTAAAATCTTCTAAAATATTCTCTGAAAATCATTAATCCCAGGGACGCTGAGCCATAATTTGTTTTTTTTCTATTTTTATGAAGATTCGAACTTCTACAAATCTATAAACGCATATTATGACTGAATTACACGCGCATATAACGTAAGAAGAATAAGGAGAGCTTACTTCTCCCGTGGCGAGCTGCTCCTCTTAGTCTCTGTGTGAAATGCGAAACCCTAACCTATAAAGATGTAGAATGCATTTTATTGATATTAATTGGGCTAAGTGGGAAACAGTTGCATAATAAAAAGAGGAAATTACATAAAAACAGGCACTTAAAATGTCAAATTCAAAATCCAGGTGGAAAGTTTATTTAATCAAAAACCAGGTATTAATTAGATATTTTATTAATTAGTTAATTCAATTCCAAACCCTAATTCAATTCTCCCTTTCATCTCTGCGTTCTCTCTCTACTCTATCTCCATTTTCTCTGCCTTCTCTCTACCAGCACCGGCTACTAATAAATCTGACCGCAGCTTGCCTCATTGCGACGAATGCTGGTGCCGTGACTACGTCGGGTGCAAGACCAGTCCGACTCAGAATGGAACAAATCAATTTCCTGGTTTTCCCATAAGAGTGTGGTGGTAGTGCCGTAGTGGTGTTATGGGAAAAACATGGAGAAACTGGACGCAGGTCGAGTGCGTGCTTGACGGAGGACCAGTCCGGGATGGAGGAGACTATACGTTGGGACATATCCCAGTGGAGGGAGACGGCCGAGTAGAAGAAGTTTGCAGCGGCAAAGAAGAGACAGACGGCAGAGAGAGCCATGATTGATCCACTAAACCCCGCCGCAAAGCGAGCTAGGCCTGGACCGGGGATAAATTGTTGAAAGAGAAAGCAAACAGAATCAAAGTACAGGAGGAAGATTAGTGAAAGAATTGAAAAGGCTATAGCATGAATAAAGAGAAACAATGGTGTTTGCAAATCGTCTACTCCATAGATCGCATAGATCTGCGTCCAGTTTCTTGTGTTTCCTATAAGAGTGTGGTGGTGGTGTTGTGGCGGGTAGGGGTAGTGCTTGTGATCAAGTATTAGATCGGGATCAGGGTCGGGGGTGGTGTTGTTTGCGGCGGCGACGATGGTGGGGTTTCGGCGGGTGGGGCAATGTTTGTGACCAAGTATTGAACAGAGATCGGGGTTGGATTTGGTGAATGTGACCAATTATTTGGTTGGTTGTGACCATAAAATTCGACAATATGTGACTATAAATAGTAATTTGTAATCAATAAATTTGAAAATTGTGATCGATAGATAAAATGTGACCAATAATTTTTTTGATTTGTGACCAATGAGATTAATTGTGACTTACAAAATTTTTAATTTGTGACATCGGCATAATCTGTGACCTATAAAAAAATTTATTTGTGATCTCAAAATAATCTGTGACCTATAAATTTTTTGATTTGTGACCTAAAAATAATTCATGACCAATTAATTTGATAATATGTAATTAGTGAATTAGTTGTGACCTTTAAATATATATATCTGTGATCATGAATCGCATAACTGTGACTTTAAAATAATTAATTAATAAAAAAATTAATTAATGAATGAAAACCTGATTTTTGCATAGATCAAATTTTTGGGCTGAAATATGAATTGATCATACTTAAAACATGATTTATGAATTCTTCCCCAATAAAAACCTTGGGCTTCGGTCTAAAATGAACCAAAAAATTTTCAATATTGTTTTTTTGTTAATTTGCTAATTTATTTAGAAAAAAAATTAAATAATTTGATTTATATAATATAAAAAAATTTAAAAATATTCGATTCTTGTTCAGTTCTTGGTCTAGAACCGAACCTGTCGGTTCTAGATTTAAGTACCCGTTCGGTTATTTAATTTCAGAAGAATTGTTCGGTTCGGTTCGATTCGATTTAGAACTTTTGTCTAGCCCTGGATAAATCTATTGACAGTGATTTTTGCATGTCCCTTCTCACAAGTTTAAGGTTTGGAGTTTTGGCCACTGTTTGGTAACCATTTTTTTCAAAATGTATTTTTCTCTCTTCTTTTCAACCACACACTCTTCAATAAAATAATATTACACGCAAACCCAAAACATTTCCTTAATTTTTAACCACACATTCTTCATCAATCAACTATTCAAAAATGTATTTTCTCTCCTAAAATTACTACCAAACAGGGGCTTGTTTACTTGGAAATAGTGACAGATTACACACGTGAGTCACATATACAATTTACTCCATTTAAACTTGATCTATGTGTGTGTGTGACATCACTTATATCTTAAATTTGTCATATTTGTGATCAACTGTATTTTCTCATTGTCCAACATGTTGGAATGCGTGCCATATATTATTAAAAAAGAGTGGTGCTAAAAATGAAAGTTTTGAAAAAGGTGCTAGAACTGTTAATTTTTGAAAACTATGCTTACAAATGAAAATTTCAAAGTTCTGGTGCTATTTTTGACATTTGAACTTTTGCTCGATTCTCGCTCGAGCGACACTTTCAGATTGTTTTCGCTCAAGCGACTCTTGTTTTTAAGTCGTGACTGTAGCTTCATTTTTCCTCATTATTTCTTGTTTTTCTCTCAATTTTTGACTTATTGCATTCCACTCTCTTTCCACGTGTGGACATCAATTTTGGACCTTATTAACATCAAATTTTTCAACCAATCAAAAAATTTTGAAGGTAATTTTCTTAAACCCTAGTTTTCGATCTTTTTGGGATTTTTCCAATTTTAAATGTTATTTGCCTTAATTCTTCACATGGACTCGTGCATTTTGGATATGTTAATGTTGTTTGATTGAATTTGCATCAATGTGATTCGTATTTTGCTCGAATTTGATGGTTTCTCCAATAGTCTTTGAGTGTGTTCTATATATATTTTACTTGGGTCGAATTTGAAGGAGAATGAGCTAGGTTTAGATGATGGATTTGTTGTGTTTTGTGCTAGGATAATGTGTTAGCCTTGGATGTGTTGAATTTTACCTATGTCAAGAACTTTCATTGCACATAATGCGTTCGACAAATTGTTTCATCCACTTGTTCGTGCATTTTTTGCCACACTCTTGCACACACGGGTTGTACACTTTACCGTGAACATTACTATACATTCGTTCCTCGATTTGGACTTGATTTGCCTTGGTTTTTGCTTGGGGGACATGACGCGCATACATTGCACCTCCATCTTGATGTCACTATATCTCCATCTTGACGTCATTACACTACATCCGTACACTACACGTCATTAGTATCCATTCATGACATATTTGACACGTTTGCATCGTTTTGCGTGTTTTGGCGCATTCTTGCATCGTTTTGCGTGTTTTGGCGCATTCTTGTATCATGTTGCGTAGATGCTCATTTTGTGCATCGTTCACGCATTCTCATGCATTTTGCTACATTGCTGCTCTTTACGGTCTATATTATCTTTCATAGCATCTCTTGACGTGTTTGTTCTACAATCATATCACAGATGTTGTCAAAGAGAGCGAGGACAGCAGCTCAACAGCCCAGTGGCTCATCTTCTTACATTGAGCCCGTTTTATCACCTCAACTGCCCACGAGGTCTTTACATCCCAGTTTTTCCTCCATCTCGTCCTAGTGGAGCGTGAGATTATTCTTTCTGATTTGTTCCCCAATATTTATGCTATTTTCACTTCTTGGGATTGAGATTCCATTCTCACCAGGTTGGTTTCTCCACCCGATCTTCTTGTTCACGAGTTATATGCGAACATTCATGAGGTTTATGATTCATCGTTTCGGGTTTTCCTTAGAGGTTGCACCCTTAGGATTTTCCCCAATGTCTTGGCCGGGACTCTTCATATTCCATAGGTTCTCCACCCGATCTATCCATATCTTTCGGTTGAGTCTATTCCATCCGATACCGTGGTCTATTCTACCCTGTTTGACACTCCATTGGGAGGGGATTCTACTGTGGTTCACATTGGATTGCTTTCGATCGATCGACGGTATTGTTGCATATTGTGTGCATGAACCTGTAGCAGGTCGCTCATACTTCTTCTTTACCTTCCAATAGGGATAGATTTCTTTACGCCCTTGTTTACGGTGACTCTATTGACCTACCTACTTTTCTGTGCCAGCATCATCTGCGTGCCTTTCGAGTTCCTTGTCGTAGGATAGGTCTTTCCTATACTTATCTCATACATCGTTTGGTCATCGCTCTCGAGGTCACATTTTTCGAGGGTGCCTCGTGTCGGATTGGTCGACCTATTGGTCATACCACTATTTCACAGAGTCGATCACATGCTTCCTCTTTTTCGGCTCCTGCTGACCCGACAGCGCTAGCTGATCTTATTGGTGATCTTCTCTCTATTGATCATTCCACCGTCCCTCTTACTGAGGCTATATCCACTTTTGGTATCCCACCCTCTTCATCAGTTCATTTCCCTTCTGCTTTTTCTTCGGTTGATCCTATGACCACCTTGATGGGCCAGATGTCTGTTTTGATCAGCTAGCAGGCTCGGCTGATGGCTGAGGTGACCCAAGTAAGAGCTGAGGTCACGAACTTACAGGAAGATGTTGCATATGTTCAGCGCCGATTGCGTTAGATGCGAGATCATTAGGATACTGAGAGTGATGATTTAGATGGTTCAGATGACGACGATGCTCCATCACAGAAGGATAGGGATAGTGATTTTAGAGTAGACTCACTCATTTTTTGACTATACTATAGGTCTGCTTTTGATGTATTATCAACTCTTTGTACCTTTGTCTAGTTAATGGATTTGTGAAGTCTCTACTTTATGCATGACATTTCTGCATTATTACTTCTATCTTATCTTTTTATCTCTCATTATATTGAATTCCTCATTTTTCCTTTGACGTTTGTGACAAAAGGGGGGGGGGAAGGGGGGAGAAATGAGTGCTTATACTACGGGGAGAGATTTTTTTTGAGCAGCTTTATTTATTTGATGTCTTTTTAAGGGTCGATGAGGTGAGACATAGATACATTTTGACATTTGACTTGATATATATTGCATTGTCATCTACACTTATATCTTATGTCTTTAGAGGGGTCAATGGGGAGAGACATAGATACATTTAAGACATTGTGCTTTTTGATTGATATTTCATTTTCACGTCTTGAGAGGTCGTTGGGGGAGAGACATAAATATATTTACCTATTGCTATAATTTTATGTGAGTTTGTAGTAAGTGGGAGTTTGTGCATTATATTTGCATTGCATATCATGCACTGAGAGGAGCATTCACATTGCATTTGTATTACATTTCATGCATAGTTGTTTGAGTTTCGATGTTTTGTGATACTAATGTGGTTATGGTATTTTGGTTAACATTAATATTGCATCTCAAACTAGCATGCTTATTTATGTGTTTCTAAGTGCTTTATTGTTTATTTCTTGTATCACGTGTTTTTACACTGGGTATGTAAGTTTTTTGATTTCAAGATACAGATTTAACAAAGTGGAAGCTACATTCAGTTGAATATGTTGGACTTGAGTAGTTTTGATAGGTTTTATTTGTATTGTATTTGGTTTTGTCACAAAATGTCAAAGAGGGAGTTTGTTAGTGTTAAAATGTTGTTTTGGCGATTCTGTGGACATAAAGACCAACTTGAACAATTATAAAAGTTTAGAGACTAAATTGTAAAGTTTCATATTTGGAAGGTTAGCGTAGGGTTTGAGATTTTATGTTTGGAACAAGAATGATTCACGCCAATTTTTCGCTAGCTGCTCGCCATACTCATGCTCAAGCAGATGAAACAGTAGCTACCTTGCTCGAGCGACCATATTATCTGGCCAAACTTAATTTTCGATTTTCGAGACTTTTACTTGGCCCTTACTACCTAAACAGTCCAACATATAAATAAAGGCACCGCATATTCTTCGAGAGAAGAGATTGAACAATATTCTTTCAAAAGAACACATCCTACACAAGATTCAAAAGTTCAATCCATCATCCATATATGCGCCAACTTTGTTGAAAACATCAAATCCATCAAATCAAACACCAAGGTGCCATTCTTCTCTTGGTTTTGTCAAGGCGTTGAAGATTAAGAAAGAATATTGAAGAACGAGGAGTTTTTTGGAAGATCCACTAGAGATAAACGTACGTGAAGAGTCAAGGGTGGAGTTCGTGTGCTCATTCCAGGAGTACTTCTTTGCAAAGAAGAGTCAGGATTGGTGTTCGTGTGCATATTTCAGGAGGGCTACTTCAAATTTCAGTCAGGAGGTCAGAAATATTATATCGTCAACTTTGCTGGCGAACTGTAAGTTGATTGAAACGTTTATAGTGAATTTTTTATTGGCAAAGCGCCTAAAACTTTTTTCACGTTGAGTTTCTTCGTGATCAATCCTTGTGTTATTTACCCTTTTATTTACTACTTTGATTAATTGTGGTATTTAAACATTTGAAAAATTGAATTGATTGACTAATCACCTAAACATAATTAACTTGTGATTTGCTGCTTGTTAATTAGATTATTAATTTTGCATTTATACCTAATCACCCCATCTCGGTGTAGTTGGGTTGAATCTTGCTAGGGATAACAATTTAATCCACCCCGTCTCGACGGGATGTAAGGGATTGCCCATGGCAAGTCGCGGGGCGGGGCGAGGCGAGCCCCGAACCCGCCCCGTGGAAAAAAAAAATTAAAAATGAAATTTTAATAAATGGTTAGTTTTAAAATATTGTTGAATGTATTTATAATTTTATAACATATTTCTAATCCAACAATTATATTATACAATTGTCAATTTAAAATTTTACATAACTAACAATTGTTTATATAATTTATAAATTCGGACATTCAATCTTTTTATTATAATTAAATTATATAATATAAAATTATGAATCATGATAGTTAAATAAATATTTTTTGCTTATGAAAGATTTATACCAATTAATCAAAGTAAGTAAATATTTTGATCGAAAAAATTAGAAAAAAATTTAAAATATATGGAATGACCTTTAGATTTTGGGTTAAGGGTTGAACTTTAAATAATAACATAACTCGAATTTTTTTAAATGTAAAAAAAAAATTAAACGGGACAACAAAAGGGGCAAATTCTTGCCCCGTCTCTGCCCCGTCTAAGGCGGGACGGGACGGGGTGGAGGTGTCCCGCCCCGAACCGAACCGAACCCGCCCCATTGCTATTCCTAAATCTTGCATTCTTCACCTTCATCAAAAAGTAATTTATTTTTAAAAAAAATTCTAAATCAGATATATACATTTTCATTTTAGAATCTTGACCCACCATATGGCATATAGAGTATCATTTTTCATAAATTTGAAGTAAGCCATATTTTAATGAAGAACACATGACAATTTAATGAGGAACTCGATTGGTTTACATACTTTGAGAAATGATTATGCAATTGTAAAACAAAGTTAGGAATCAACTTGTTTCTTTATTTAAGGATTGATGACTAATAGGCTTATCAACATTGGTTGAGGGCTAATGCGGCAAATTTTCCTTTTATTTATTTTGGGTTAGCACGGTCTGCCCAACAGAGGATTAGATTATATTTGGCTAAGCTTAAAGTTATTAATAAAGTAGGTTAAATTTACTTTCTTGAAAAATAAATTGTTGTTGGTAAGAAAAAAATATTTTAATATATATGACGAAAGAGAGATGCCTCACGTACACGGAGCTATCACGACACTCACAGCACGTGGGACCCGTGCTCAATAAAAAAAAAATGCACAAGTCCCGCCTCTGTGAGAGGCGTGTAATTCGAGCTGTCACATTCGGACTGTACGTGAGACATTTTTCGTGACGAAATGAAGCTTAAATCATAGTTCATTACTTATGAATCAGAATAACCAAAAGATTTAACCACAGAAATATCAGAAATCTTTCAATTTTATTAATAATCAAATTCAACCAAATAAAATGGTAACTCATTTTAAGTGTTTAAATAGTATTAAAGAAATCCAAAAACCTAATTAAGAGCAAAATGTTCTTGCTTGATTATTAAATAACACAAGAACTAAAATATAACAATAAATCAAGGGAAATAAAATATAGGATTTGACAAGGACATATTTCGACTCCATCACATATGATCTTGGTTGCGAAAATTTAAATAAATTGATAGTCTTGACATGCATATAAAACTATGCTGATTCATGTTCCCCCCTCCAATTGACATACCATATCGATGTGGGTGTTGAAACTTGTTTATAAATAATGATATCACGTTATATAGTTTGAGGAATTCACGAGCGCTACACATATATTCATTACTCATTTTTATTTATTTATAATTTAAGTTATTTATAAACACTTCATAAACGTGCTTTTAGATTCATCAAATATGCCATCAATGATGAAAAATGAAAATCGGAGAGATTCATATGTACATACCTAAAAATATAGTGCAAACTATTTATGGCAATAAATTTATAATCTCTTTCTAAACGAAATTTAATAAATTTAGGGTATATTCACACTATTTTTATATTTGTTACATCATATTTTAATTTTATTTAAGGTTCAACAAATTTAGCCCTTATATCCAAACCTTATTTTTTTTAATTTATGGAACTCAACTTTTGATAAAGACAGGAAACATTGTTGAGTTAATAAAGAAGGAACATCAATGTTTTAGTAGGTTTTGTACAAAACTATAGGAGTTACCTATATGTTCACAACAAAAATGTGTCTGAGTGAGTAATCTCCTGACAAAACGAAATTTTAATGTGCTTCAAGCTAAATCTAACATAGTAATTGAGACTATTCATATGATGAGTTGAAAATCATATAAACTGAAAACTCAATGTTTCTTAAATATAAAACAATTTTAATGAGTTATAATTTGGACAAGGAAGAAACTTACCACCAAAAAGTAACATGTAACTGTCGAATTCATTGGGAAGGAGAGGGATACCATAAGAGGGTTCATTTTAGACGACAGATGGTAAAATAAATGTAAATTTATAGCCTCAACTCATAATTTCTGCAATTGCTGTACCAAAAATCGAACAAAAACTTAAGCTCCCGAGCTACATCGAAGTAAATAAAGAATTCAGCTAGAATTTCACGTATACAGAAAAAATCGTACCCTAAGATAACTGTTGGATATTCTTTACTTTCAAACGATGGAAAGAAGGAGCTAAGCTTAGGTTGAAGGCAAAACAAGTTGATCAGCCATGCCAACAATCCTAAACCTTATAGCCCTGTTTAGGACTTGACAAGGATTAAGTAACTCAAACATTTCAATGGAAAATATTTTGTCATTGGAAGATTCCACATCAAATGTGCTAATATATGGAACTATGATATTGACATTCTGAACTTGAAGATCCCTGTGGAGCAGAAAAATTAATGTCAGACAAATGTCTCTCCACAGGTTTGGTTTTGGGAAAGAATATAGGGGAAAAAAAAAAAAAGGCAAGTGATATAGGCCTTAAATGTTTGTAAATACACATAAATAGATGGATCATGTTCCACTTTCCTAGAGGAGCTGACAGTGATATGCAAGAAGTTTTTAAAAAATTATCATACAAATGAAATAGGCGTTAAGGAAATCTTGATGGAAAACCTAAAGAAACTAAACCAAGTTTTGATCATATAGTAACTCATTTAGTTGCTAATAAGTTAGTGAAGATTGAGCATTTTAGACTTGGCATGATTTCAGAAAGATACACCACATTTATAGAAATGACTTAAATTGTCAATGGGGGTGAGAATAAAGATTAATAGGAAAGAGAGTGAATTTTTTAAAGGCATCTAACTGAACAGAAAGGAAATAATTTCAAAATCTAGTTAATGGTACAAAGAATAAAATATTAGCCAAACAGTATTCTTCAAATCCAACTGGTTAATTAACAAGAGAAACTTGATAAATGTAGAAAAGGAGATTTCTAAAATGAATAGTTAAGTTGGCATCCTCTGTTTTACAAGAGCAGTAAAACATTCAATACATATACTAGAGTAAGAGAAAGAATAACTAATTTTGTAAAAAAAAAAAAAAAAAAAGATAAACAAAGAAACAAATTGGCTTAAACAACTTACCAAACGAAGAATACACTGCTGCAGCTATGAATTTCACCAGAGATTAAATACAATTAAACACTATAGAAACGAACACCCAAAAACAAATACAAAGGTTAGGTGAAATATACATAAAATTAAACGGTCAAATTATGAAAAATCTATATAAAAAATTATTATTATTTCTCTACAAAAAGTAAATATGAAACTGACATACCTAAAATCAATACATTCCAATTCTTGTAAGCTTCAAAAAAAAAAAAAAAAAGCACACAAAAAAACCACATGAAAGAAATTGTTCAAATATAAGAAATCAACACTATTTTATTTTATTAGCTCTAATGAAATTACAGACTCCAATAGGTATTTATAGTAGAAGGAAAGAGAAAACGAACTAAAACAAATCAACAGCTTAGTCTTATTATAGGGGAGTGCCTGAACTATGGAAGATGATCAATTAAGTCCTTTTAGGAAATAACTTGTACATCCCTCCCCCCTCTCAAGTTGGATATTGATGGAAGTCCAGCAATCCCAACTTGGAAAGTAGGAACTTGAATTGAGGAGATGGAAGATATTTTGTAAACATGTCCGCAGCTTGATCGTTGGAAGAAATGTGTTGTGGATGAATGAGACCAGCTTTGTATTGATTACGAACCACATGACAATCAATTTCAAGGTGTTTTGTACGTTCATGAAAAATCGGATTAGCACTGATATGGAGGCTGCTTGGTTGTCGCACCAGAGAGGAATTGGAAGACTTGGGGCTATGCAGGAATCTTGAAGAAGATAGATGATCCACTGAATTTCGCAAACAGTTGCAGCCATACTTCGATATTCAGCCTCGGCAGAACTACGCGAAACGGTTTGTTGTTTCTTTGATTTCCAGGAGATAAGAGCGCCACCCAGAAAAATGCAATAACCAATCAATGACTTCCTAGAGTATGGACATGATGCCCAATCCGCATCGCAATAAGCTACAAGTTTAAAATCGTTAGAAGAAGGAAAAAAAGTCCTTTTGACATAGTGCCTTTGATGTACTTCGGTAAATGTAGAGCAGACTCCTAGTGTGAAACAGTTGGTGAATTAACAAACTGACTTAGTTGCTAAACTGCATAAGTCAGGTCTGGTCTGGTAAGATTAAGATAGAGTAATCTCTCCACAAGCCTCCTAAACTGATCTGGTTGTTGATACAAGACGCCATCTGCAGTGAACTTATGACTTTTGGGCAGTGGGATATCTACAGGTTTTGAACCCAGCAAACTAGCATCAGTGACGATGTCCATAGCATACTTCCTTTGATTGAGATACAAACCTTCTGAACAGCGTGCTATGTCTATCCCCAAAAAATACTTAGCAAGTCATAGATCCTTTATAGTGAAAGTAGTGTCAAGAAAATGCTTGACCCTCTGTATTTCTTTGTCAATTGTTCCAGTGATGAGTACATCATCCACATATACGAGAATAGCAGTGATATTATGATCTGAATGTAGAATAAAAAGACAATGATCATGTGCAGATTGTGTGAAGCCATATAGTTGAAAGTGCTTGCAAAATTCCGAGTTCCACTGTCGGCTAGCTTGCTTTAAACCATAAAGTGACCTTTTCAGTTTACAAACCTCACCTTCCTTAAACCTTTTGTAACCTTCTGGAGGACACAGGTAAATTTCTTCATCTACAAAATCGTGTAAGAAGGCGTTATTAATATCCAGCTCATATATGGGTCAATCTTGTGCAAATGAAATAGCGAAAAACATCCTGATTGTTACTGATTTCGCTATAGGAGAGAAGCTGTCAACATAATCAATACCAGCCACCTGATTATACCCCTTTGCCACCAGTCTGGCTTTACATCAGTCTTGACTTCCATTTGGTTTCAGTTTTGCCTTATAAACCCATTTTGATCCAGTGGGATCCTTTCCTGGAGGCAGGGAAACAATTTCCCAAGTCTGCTTTTGTTCCAATGCTATAAGTTCATTATCCATAGCTTGAACCCATTCTGTCCTTGTTCTGGCCTCTTTATAAGATTTTAGTTCTTGGATTATGGAAATGTTAGCCAGAAAGTAAAAATAGTTTGGTTCAAAATGTGGAGACTTATGAAAAGGATAAGTATTTGGTGTATGGAAAGAGGATTTTGATGCACTGGATAAGATATTTGATGTGGGAATGGGAGATGTCATGATAGGTTACTCACAAAATCCTGCATCCATGTAGGTGCAGATTTAGGTCTGGTGCTTTTCCTAGTTTGAAGAGAGTTCTGAGTATGAATGATATGATTTGAAGAAGAATTCATGGAATCATCTGATTGACTAACCTTTTCCTGACTGAGATGATACGTAGCAGTAGGTTGATTGATATCAGGAGAATTGTCATAAGTAGGTTGGACATCATTTTCGTTTTCAAGATGGGAATTCTGATTCTCAAAGTGGGAACTTACTGATGTATCATCCTCAAAATGCATGTCAGACACAGGTATTGGTATAGAAGATTGGGAGTTATGAATATCTTTATAGGGAAAAACATGCTCATGGAAAATAACATCCCTAGACACAAAAACTTGTTTATTGATTAGATTATATAGCTTAAACCCCTTTTGTCCTGTGTTATAATCCAGTAAAATGCATTTAAAACTCCTTGGTGCAAATTTTTCTTTGAATGGTTTTGTGTTAGTAGCATAACATAAACATCCAAAAACTTTCAAGTTTTGATATGTGGGCATCTTTTTGTGCAAAATCTCATAAAGAGTTCTCCAGTTCAATATGACAATAGGTAACTTATTTATAATGTGTGTTGCCATTAAAATTGATTCTCCCCAAAAATTCTTCAGCAAATTAGATTGAAACATAAGTGCTCTTGCTATTTGCAAGAGATGTTTATGTTTCCTCTCAACAACTCCATTTTGTTGAGGTGTATATGGACAACTTTTTTTTATGATAAATTCCATTTTCAGCTAAGTACTTTTGCAACTCAAAATTTGTAAATTCTACCCCGTTATCCGTTCTCAAGCATTTTATGTTCCTATTAAATTGTGCTTTAACCATTTTGTGCAAATTTTTCAAAGTGTTGAGAACCTGTGTTTTATGCCTGATTAAGAAGGTCCAAGTGCACCTACTAAAGTCATCTACCACTGTCAAAAAATAATGTGCTCCACAAATAGATGTGTATTTATATGGCCCCCATAAATCCACGTGTAACATTTCAAGGATGTGATGTTTTTATATCACAACTGGTGAAAGACAATCTATGTTGTTTAGAGAAGGAACAAACATCACAAGGTGAAAGAATTTCTTTATTGAAAGGATTCATCATTTGCAAATGTTGCATTATACTTCCAGAAGCATATCCTAGCCTTCTATGCCAAAGAGTGACAGATTCATCTTTGGTTTTACTGCTATCAACAGGAAATGAATTATTTGAAGAAGAGACATTTCAAGCAATAGAAATGAAAGACTTTATAGTAGATGCATAGAAGGAGGTCTTGTCAAGTATGTATAAGTTTTTTTATCAACCTTCATACGGCTAGTCTCTTCTCAATCAAAACGTCCTGCAAAAGGCAATGATCTTTCATGAAAATGAATTTCAGCTTTAAAGCTTTGGTTAACTTACTCACATACAAGAGATTGAATTTGACGGTAGGAATGTGAAGGGTATCTGTGAGGATGAGGTTGTCATTTAGATGAACATTTCCAAAATGTTTAACAAAATTCATAGTGCCATCAGGTAGAAAAATAGGAATGTTTTTGTTAGCAAGTATAGGAGTTTTCAATAATGAAATGTCATTGCACATGTGCCACATGTGATTAGAAGCTCCAGTATCTACAATTCATGACTTAGATCCTATTAAGTTGGAAGCACTTAGAGCAGAATTAAATTCAAGTTTAAGAGTTGAACCTACAAAATCATCTATATGAGCAAAGTTAACACTGTTTCCAGAACTAGCTCCCTTTCCATTCATCATTTTTTTCAGTTCCTGTTGAATAATTCCTGAAATGTTCATGTTCCTGTACTGATCTTCCATTCCTCTAGAATTTATTTCATTTCCCATCTCCAGCGGCGAGTCTGCCATATGTGCAGTGAATTTTCCTCCACCTTTCTTCTTCTGTTCACTTAATTGTTTAAACCACTCTAGATATCCAATCAGCTTAAAACAAAATTCTCTACTATGTCCTGTCATGTTACAATGTGTGCAGAACTGGTTCCTTTTTTCTTCCTTGCTTATATCAAATTTTCTACCATATCCTCTACCTCCTCCAATTCTTTTATACCCCTGAGTTTTAACATTCATAGCACTTACTTCAATATGTTCTCCATAAGATACCTGAACCTCTCTCTGTTTTTCCACGCTTTGGATCATGGAATAGGCCTTATTTACTGGTGGTAAAGGATCCATAACCAAGATCTGGCTTCGTGTTTGTTCATATTCATCATTCAATCCCATGAGAAATTGCATAAGTTTATTGAATGAAGTCATCTCTGATATTGACTTGGCTGATCCACAGGTGCACTCAGGTATGGCCATTAAGACGGTTAGTTCATCCCACGGTCTCTTTAATTTCGTGTAGTATTATGAAATAGACATGTTACCTTGTGAGATAGAACGATTTCTCGCTGGATCTGATACAACATAGGACCATTACAAGTTCCAAATCTTTCCTCAATCTCCATCCATAGTTCTTTAGCAGTGCTGGTGTATAGAAAAGCTTCACCTATTTCCTTTGAAATAGAATTCAGTAACCACGAAGTAATCATGCAGTTAACTCTCAACCATTTATCATAATTTGGTGAATTTTTTCCAGGTATTTCCACACTACCATTAATAAGCCCTAACTTCATCTTAGCTCCAAGAGCAATTTTTACAGATCTACTCCATGCCAAAAAATTCTTACCAGTTAAAGGAGCTGTAGCCAATGTCATTTCTGGATGATCTGAGCTATGAAGAAATAGCGGATTTGAAATATTTACCTCACCCTGCCTTCCATTTCCCTGATTCGTCTGGTCGTTCCTTGGATCTGCAAGAAACAGATCTACATTTTGATGTTCAGCCATTGCAGCTCAGTTTTGAGCTTATCCTTCTCCTTCTTTAACGGAATCGTCGCTTGCGGTTCTGGAATTCCAGAATCTACCGCTCTGATACCATGTTCAAATATAAGAAATCAACACTATTTTATTTTAGGGGTGTTCATTTAATAGGTCTAATCAAATTAAGGGCCCGTTTGATTGTAAGGGTGAAAAATGAGTGGAAAAGGAATTGGATTTCAGGGAATTGAATTGTCTGGAATTGTTTTACCGAGAATTGAATTAAAGGTGTTTGATAGGTATGATTTTCCACATTTCTATTATAATACGTTTGGCTTTATTTTTCATGCAAATTGTCAATTAAATGGATAAATTTTTTTACCATTAGGGACAAAATATGTTTAGATTGCCAAAAAAAAAAAAAATAATAAAAAAATTATTTTTTATTTTTACGTTTGGCTTTGTTTTGCATGGAATTTCTCAATTAAATGGATAAATTTTTTTACACTTTATCTTAGAATTTGTTTCTATTGCTTAAAAAAAAAGGTGGAAACCAATTCCCACCAAATAGCAAGGAATTGATTTCCACGGAATCACGCTTCAAGCGGTTGTACCTTGGAAAAGGTTGGAAACCGATTCTATGGAAAATAAAGGCTATCAAATAGTGCAAAAGCAGGAAGATGAAAAACGATTCCTAGTTCCCGGGAAAATTTTTGGTTATCAAACAGGGCCTAAGTTTTTGTTTAAAAAGTCCATCAACTAAGTTTTTTTTATTTAGAAGGCCTAAATATATGAAAAATAGAAAATGTAATTTGTTAATGTCT
Source organism: Osmanthus fragrans (assembly GCA_019395295.1). Taxonomy (NCBI): domain Eukaryota; kingdom Viridiplantae; phylum Streptophyta; class Magnoliopsida; order Lamiales; family Oleaceae; genus Osmanthus; species Osmanthus fragrans. The sequence continues at coordinate 872,976 of JAEDXY010000055.1, forward strand.
AAAATAACTTTGTATACAAAAAGACATTATTACCTTAATTCTCATTTCAATTTCCATTTGACCCTAAATTGAATTCTAGCCTCCATTTCTTCTTCAAGAACCGGTTCTACAGGTAAGGTATGAAACCCTTTCACTTTCTCTTCTTCGTTTTTCTCTACTTAAGGAAATCATAAACTCTACATTTTATTTCCCTTAAACACTAATTTAGTTGAAGTGAATAGTAAAATCTTGCAACATTAGTGATTAGCATTTGGAGAAGAAGATGATGTTTTAAATTGTAAATTTTTGGGTTACTTTCTTTCTCTATTTTTTGTCAATAATTTCTCCATATTGTCCACATGTTTGGGGTGTTCATTTATGAACAATGATTTTGAATTCATTTTAACATTGCATTAGAGTTTTGATATGGGTTACTTCTCAACCCATTTTCTCATTACCAGTTATTTGCATTAATTGAAGTGAAATGTACGTTGGAAAATGCATATTTGACTATTCTTTTCATTGTGTTAGCATAAAACACAAGTTTGGTTTTATTCTGTACATAACGACTTACATGTCGTTTTCTGCAATCCATCACGATTTATATATCGTTACCAGTATTGTACTATGTTCAAAATGAAATGTAAGTTGGCAAATGCATGTTTGGCTATTCCTTCATTGTTGTACCGTAAAAAAATACGTTTGATTTTATTCTGTACATAATGACTCAAAGGAAATGATGGTTATAATCTATGTAGCCACTTTTATACTAATATTTGTTGGAAGCAAGCGTATTCGACATTCGTATGCCCTTTGCCGAATGAGGTCGAATGACGAATTTTGAAACATGTGATGACTAGAGAAGTACTTCCACCATTGACACGAACACAAGGTGGGAAACCGTCAAAAAAGAGGAAAATGTCAGTCGAAGAGACGCGTGCTCCTTGTAAGTGCAGTAGGTGCAAGAAAACTGGTCATGTTCGATCCATTTGCAAGGGCCAAGCAGCTGGTACTGAAATTTAAGGTTGTACTACTATCGTATGCCCTTTGAAATGACTTTCTGCAAGCAAATATAGATGTACATGAAATTCAACAATATTACGTACAAATATGGCGAAAGAAACTGGCTGCGGAGTTGTTAACATAGGAGTTCGAACCTTATTTTGTGTTTTTCTATAATTACCGATGTTTCATGATGTTGCTATTTTTTTTTTTATTGCCTAACTACTAGTTGTTGGATTTGCCTTTGTAATGATTATAGATATTGAATTCAATATCAATGTATATTTTCGTGGCCTTTTAAAACCTTCAAATCACATATTGTACATGTCTAAATTGTTGATATTGTGCATATTCATGTTTTGATGATTCAACCGTAACGACATTGAAATCGTTCCTGAAGCACAAAACGATTTTCATATCATTTCAATAGGAAAACTGACTGATTCAACCATAACGACATTGAAATCGTTCCTAAAGCACATAACGACTTCTATAACGTTTCAATATAAAAAACACACTGTTTTTCTAATTCAATCTAATGATATTGAAATCGTTCCTGAAGCACATAACGACTTTCATATCGTTTCAATAAAAAAAATTGTCTGATTCAACCGTAACGATATTGAAATAATTCCTGAAGCACATAAAGACTTCCATATCGTTTCAATATAAAAAATACACTGTTTTTCTGATTCAACCGTAACGACATTGAAATCGTTTCTGAAGCACATAACGACTTTCATATCATTTCAAAAGAAAAACTAACTGATTCAACCATAACGACATTGAAATCTTTTCTGAATCACATAATGACTTCCATATCATTTCAATAGAAAAAACACATTTTTTTTGATCCAATCATAACGATATTGAAATCGTTCCTGAAACACAAAACGACTTCCACATCGTTTCAATAGAAAAAATTGACCTATTCAACCATAACGACATTTAAATCGTTCCAGAAGCACAAACGACTTCCATATCTTTTCAATATAAAAAACACACTATTTTTCTGATCCAATCGTAACGACATTGAAATCGTTCCTGAAGCACAAAACGACTTCCATATCGTTTTAATAGAAAAAATTAACTGATTCAATCATAACGACATTGAAATTGTTTCTGAAGCACAAAACAACTTCCATATCTTTTCAATAGAAAAAACTGACTAATTCAACCGTAACGACATTGAAATAGTTCCTGAATCACATAACGACTTCCATATCGTTTCAATAGAAAAAACTGACTAATTCAACCGTAACGACATTGAAATCGTTCCTGAATCACATAACGACTTTCATATCGTTTCAATATAAAAAAAACACAATTTTTCTGATCCAATCGTAACGACATTGAAATCGTTCATGAAGCACAAAACGACTTCCTTATCGTTTCAATAGAAAAAATTGACTGATTCAACCATAACGACATTGAAATCATTCCTGAAATACATAAAGACTTCCATATCGTTTCAATATAAAAAATATACTATTTTTCTGATTCAACCGTAACGACATTGAAATTGTTTCTGAAACACATAACGACTTCCATATCGTTTCAAAAGAAAAAACTGACTGATTCAACCATAACGACATTGAAATCGTTTCCGAATCACATAATAACTTCCATATCGTTTCAATATAAAAAACACACTTTTTCTGATCCAATCATAATGATATTGAAATCGTTTCTGAAGTACAAAACGACTTCCAGATCGTTTCAATAGAAAAAATTGACTGATTCGACCATAACGACATTTAAATCGTTTCAGAAGCACAAACGACTTCCATATCTTTTCAATATAAAAAAACACTATTTTTCTGATCCAATCGTAACGACATTGAAATCGTTCCTGAAGAACAAAACGACTTCCATATCGTTTCAATAGAAAAAATTGACTGATTCAATCATAACGACATTGAAATCGTTCCTAAATCACATAACGACTTCCATATCGTTTCAATATAAAAAAAAATACACTATTTTTCTAATCCAATCGTAATGACATTGAAATCGTTCCTGAAGCACAAAACGATTTCCATATCGTTTCAATAGAAAAAATTGACTAATTCAACAGTACCGACATTGAAATCGTTCCTGAATCACATAACGACTTCCATATCGTTTCAATATAAAAAACACTTTTTCTGATCCAATCGTAACGACATTGAAATCGTTCATGAAGCACAAAACGACTTCCATATCGTTTCAATAGAAAAAAATGTCTGATTCAACTATAACGATATTTAAATCGTTCCTGAAGCACAAAACGACTTCCATATCATTTCAATAGAAAAATTGACTAATTCAACTATAACGACATTTAAATTGTTCCAAAAGTACATAACGACTTCCATATCATTTCAATATAAAAAAACTTGTTGAATTTTTGGTTCAAAGGGGATGAAAGAAAGAACAAAATAGGTTGAACATACACGCTCGTAAGATTCACACTAAAATAGATAATTCAATTCAATCCCCCAAGTGTAAATCTAAGGCTGCTCTCAATCACTCTTATATTTTAAAAGCTCAAATAAATAATCAACTAGCATGCATTTTCAAGTGAAGATAGAGTAACTGAACAAGTAGAATCTCACAGAATAATGTAGTATGAACACTCAACTCTCAAGTGTATAAGATCAGGTACTGTTTCGCTCAATAACATTCCAATGAAAATGTTCTACCATAAGCTTGCATATTTTCTCAATCGCCACCACTTAGGTCACATGCATTACATAAATCATAAGGTCTTTACAGGGTTAAAATGTGGCTTAGGGTTAAGGTGTGGAAATATATAGATAAGTGACTAAGAAGCCTCAAATAAATCAGCGGAGTAACATATATTCAAATCAGCTCAACTGAGATAGGATCTGTACACAATCCTATCACTCCTAAACAATAACTTCTCAATCAACATCAATTCAACTCAATCACCTTTTTCTTTTGAATATCAGGAGGAATCATATATATAGACATACAAATCAGTCTCCTCAACACATCTTTTCCCTGTCACTCATTTTTTTCATCTTTTTCTTTTTCATTCATTCATTTTTTTCTCATTCTTTCACCCACTACACCAAACAGAGTACCTCAAAAACAATTGATACCCCCAAACTTCTTTTCTATCGCCACCCAACATTCAGATGCCCAACAACACTCCACTAGCTTCAAAGGCTGGTTAAGAATATTGTTTTTCAGTATATGGAAGCTTGAAATGTAGGTAAACCAAAGAAAAGGCAAATAAGGTACAAATGGGTTATCAAAGGAAAAAGTAATATCAGGGTAAGCTATTTGGATAATGTGGTAAGTCAAAGATGGCCTTAATCATATTCATGCATACATGTGTCAATGTGATCTTAATAAGAAGCAACGCAAGTTCTAGAGAAACACAATCATGGAATAATCACACATGAAAGAAATGATAAGACTGTATATAAATGTCAGTCCATAGGCTCAAAGTCTCACCAGTTTTTGTGTTCACACCATTCAGTTACTACATCTTCAATGAGAACAACTAACTAGCTAATCCTAAGTTTCTCAGACTATGGTAAAGTGAAAGAGAATAAAAGTATAGGTTGATAAAATTTTTCAAAACAACTCACAACCTAAGTTATACCAATTCAAAATTTTCACATCTAACACTTATTTCCGCATCTAAATGATAATCAATCGTGACTATGTGCTCAATTTAATGTATGATCTCACAATGAATAAGCCATTTTTGAAAAAATTTCGCACCCATAGCATATTTGGATTTGCGTATGCATAGCTCATGAATCAATAACAATTTCAACTCATGCAATCCTGAGCCGGCAAGGCTATCTAATATACCAGTCATAATCACCAATGTAAGCTCAAAAGCAGCCGGCAAGGCTGTAACATCAAATTAAAGCACACAATAGCCGGCAAGGCTCAATACCCCCAAACTTAATTCACACATTGTCCTCAATGTGTAAATTAACATATAAAGCAAAGAGGAATAAAGGAAACTTCCCTGAATCCATTGTGAAGAAGAACTAATGCATGAACTGGACTCGGAATGCAATTGAGTAGCTTGGGCAATAGACCTCATTGTACTCCAATTCAGCTCCAGACTCGTGAGGAACCATTCAACTTTGGACTTCAAAAAGTACCTACAAGAAGTTAAACTATTAAACAGAAATATAACTAAAAGCATAAAAACACAGAAAAGTAAATAAAAGCACAAAAGTTTAGAAAAGTTGGGTTGCCTCCCAACAAGCGCTGTTTTATAGTCTTAGCTCGACTATACAAAATGTTATGGGCCCAAAAAGTAAGCTCTGGATGCTCGGCCCAGCTTTATTCTTTTGGCTCGGATCCACTCCTCGTTTGATCGCCAAAACTCATCTTTGCCCTTTTCAACATGATAAAACCTATCCATTCCACCCGATTCAAACTCAACGCTGTAGATTTCCACTTCCTCATTGGAGTTAATCACAAAATCAAACTCTATGCAATCACTGAAGTCGGCCGAATGATCTTCAATGATTTCTACATCTTCACTCAAGTCATTTGTGATTAAATCAGCACTCTCTTCAGGTTCTTCTACAATCGTTGATATCTCCTCGGATTGAATGACCGGTTCGCAATCCAATGCTACGGGCAACGAGAAGTCGGTCTCAATGACTTCCTCGAGTGGATAAGACCCCCATTTCCTAAATCCATCCCAATATTTGTAATCTCCTACTAGCATATCTTCTTCATCCAACTTGGCAAGTTCATTGTAATACTTTGCAAGTACCTTCTCATTCAAACATGGAGGACCATCTCCTAGGAATTTGATGTCCTCATCCCAATCATCAGGTACATAGTCTCCCGGGAGCATGTAACTTTCATCTAAATTGTCCAGTGCTTGTCTCCGGCATTTCAAATAATATCGAAACTTCAGAAGTTTCAACATTGCAGTTTCGGTACATGAATACAAGCACATCCCTGTACAATGCTCCGCTAAACAAATATCACATCTTGAACCTTCAAGAATATTTGTATAGTCACCGTAGAGACTCGATAGTGCAAACATCTTGTTACTTTACCAAGGTTAGACACCTGCAATTATCAGACAAGTGCAGGGTGCAGAAAAAAGACTACAGATACAAGAAAGATTAGTAATACAGGGTTAGCCAAAATACACTAACAGTAAATACAAATAAAAACAAATAATTACAAGTTGCTAAAACTAAAATTAACTAAAGCAGTAATCAAAGTGAAAACATTCCCCGGCAACGGCGCCAAAAACTTGTTCGCTTAAAATGTGTACCGCAAGCGCACGGATCGTGAACAAGTAATACAGTGGACTTTTTGAGTCCGAATATCGATCCCACGAGGAATGTTACTTTGAAATTACGTACTCTAATCGATTTTAATTCTAACAACGACAGACACACAAACACAATTAATAATGAAATTAAATTAGAAACTAATAACTAAAAATTAAACTAACAAACTAAAAAGACGTAGTTGCATCTTTGGTTTGAAAGTGGTTGGAATTTATGATTTCACTTAACCTTTATTTCATTAACATCAATTCAATAACGTGCATGCAAATTACCAAAATAAATGATTAGACCCGATTCTCCAATTTTAAATTAATATCCTCTTTCGAGCGATATTAACCCTAATTAATTAAATTATACCACATATTTCTATGTCGATACAAAATTAACCAATCGCATTAAATTTCTGTGAAAATACTCAACGGGTCACATAGGGTAGATGTCTATTTCTAGATCATCTAAACGCGTATAGTCGGAACCATACAAACCTATGGTATCAATTTATTTCGGTCTAGCAAGTGCAACTATTTTTCAATAATTACACCAAATACCTAACCACAACATCTATTGATCAAATAAATGAAGCAATTTTAAACTAATAATCAATACACCATTATTTTGATAACAAATGCATTTCTAACAATATATATCGATATTAATGAAATTAAAGTTAAGATTTAACATAAATTCCAACACAAATATATTTAACTCATTTTATAAAAGTGATAACAAAGAGATTCTTAATACAATACATATCAAACTTGGTAAATAATGAAAATAAACAAAGATAAAGATAAAACCCTTGTAGTTTAGCTTTGTTTTCTCCACTTTTACCAAGATTTCTTCTTGTTATCTCCTTGCTCCATTGGATTTCTTCTCAAAATGAGCTAATTAAACAAGAAACAACTACAAAATAAAAACAAAAGAAAGAAAAACAAAAACTAAAGAAAAGAAAAGAAAAAGAGGAAAGAAAACGTGAGAGAGAGAGAGGGAAAGAGAAGGGAGAGATTTGGATTGAAATGGATATATATATATAGGTAGAAATTAGGATATTTAATATAATATAATATAATTAAGATATTTTAGATATTTTAGATTGTTTATAATATAAAATAGATATTTAGAGATATTATTTAGATACAAAATAAATATTCCCAAATATCAACTAATAAACAACCCAAAAATAATACCAAAGTTTGACCAAAAAAATCGTGCAAAGAAAATAGACCGCCATTGAATTTTTCAACTATGCGGCCGCATAGTTCAATCCTATGCGGTCGCATAGAAGAGAAATTTAATCAATTTGACGTCTCGACTTTATCCATGCGGCCGCAACGCTTTTATCCATGCGGTCGCATGGTTCTTCCAAAATTTGCAGCTCAAGTCCTTGAATATTTGCACGCCAGGTCCCTCATTTTTGAACTTGTACAATTTGGTCCTCAAATTTTGATCTTCATTACAATTAGGCCCTTCCAAAATTGCACTTCAAGTCCTTCATCTTTCAGGGTTGTGCAAGTTAGTCCCCAACTTCACAAAAGTGTGCAATTTAAGTCCCTTTTCCTCGTTTTCGCTCCGTTTGACATCCAATCGGGGTTTTTACCTAAAAATGCAAATAGTACATAATTATGTGTAGAAATATACTCAATTTCATCAACAATAAATCCCTAAAAAGTGCTAAATAAGTGTGTAAAAGCACACTTATCAGTTGAACATACCGAATATGGACTTATCGAATTTAGTTGAACTTACCGTATTTCACTAGAGCTTAACGTATATACATCAAGCTTGCATACTGGATTTACTCTATACTGTCCGTATTTACCCACTTCTTCAGCACACCAAATTTACTCTATACTAACCGTATTCACTAGAGTTTATCGGATTTGATAGAGCTTATTGTATATACATTGAGTTGCATACCAGGTTTACTCTATATTTATCGTATTTACTCACTTCTTGAGCACTTACCATATTTACTCTATATTTACCGTATTTCGTGAGTTTGATACATAACAATGTCATTATTGTTTCAGTACAATTTGACAACATTGATATCGTTTCAGTTTTAATCTTAACTAAAACAATATATATATATCTTTGTAGTTTATATAAAACGATAATTATATCGTTTATGTTAAAAATGACGATTAGACCGTCTATGGCCACTAGACATGCATCCGACATATATAGGATGATCGAAATAGGTTATCAAGTGGGTTCGATCCCACTTAAAAGAAACTATGGGAACATTTATGTTCCCATGATAGTGTACCACTTTCGACCTATTCAGATAGAAAGTATCTTCGTTCGTTCTTTCTAAGCCATTCGAGTGGTATCAATCCGTTTGATGACCTAGTTCGATCGTCCTATGTATGTTGAAAGTATGACGGGTGACTATGGACGATCGAATCGTTGTTTTTAGCTAGAACGATATATTTATAGTTTTCTATGAAAAGAAACGATATCTATGTCGTTATAGTTATAATTTGAATTGGAACGATTTCAAACTCATCAAATTTGTACTAAAACGATATGAAAGTCGTTATATTATTTCGTGGGTTTAATACATAACGATGTCATTATCGTTTCAGTACATTTTTGACAACATTGATATCGTTTCAGTTTTAATCTTAACTAAAACGACGTATATATCGTTATAGTTTATATAAAACGATAATTATATCGTTTCAGTTAAAAACGATGATTCAACCGTCCACGATCACGAGACATGCATCTAACATATTTAGAATGATCGAAATAGGTCATCAAGTGGGTTCGATCTCACTCTAAAGAAACTACGGGAACATTTGTGCTCCTATGATTGTGTACCACTTTCGAACTATTCTGATAACAAGTATATTCGTTCGCTCTTTCTAAGTCATTCGAGTGGTATCAACTCGCTTGATGATCTCTTTCGACCGTCCTATGTATGTTAAAGGCACGACGAGTGGCTATAGACGATCGAATCGTTATTTTTAGTCAGAATGATATAATTATCGTTTTCTATGAAAAGAAATGATAGCTATGTTGTTATAGTTAAGATTTGAATCGAAACGATTTCGAACTCGTCAAATTTGTACTAAAACAATATGAAAGTTGTTATATTATTTCGTGGGTTTGATACATAACGATGTCGTTATCATTTCACTTTTAATTTTAATTAAAATGACATATATATCGTTTTAGAGTATATGAAACGACAATTATATCTTTTAGAATATATAAAAAGTATATTTTGCACGCCGTGAAAAATTTACGTGGTGATGAAAGAGAAAAAATCAAAAATTTAGTGGTTGGACCGATGGGTCATTATTTAAAAATTATAAATAAATTTAAAAATATAAAAAAATTATTTGATATAAAACTAAAGATTTTAAGTTAAATGTCACTAATTATTTATATATTTCGAAGTCATAAATTTTGTTAGACATTCAATTTGTCTTAATTAAAATTAATCTTTCAATACATAATACATATATAGAATAAAGTGAAATATTTGACTATAATTTATTAAGATATTTAGAACTATATGATTATATATAGGTTATTGAATTAAAATAAATAATATTATTCAATGTCCTAGTGGTGCGGGAATCATAATTTTTTTTAGAGATTGAAATTTCAAATCCTTGGACAATGAAAATTTGGTTATAATTCTTCAAGATATATATAGATTATTACAATAAAATAAGCAATATTGGTCAATGTCCTAATGGTGAAGAAAACATCCTTTTTTTTAAAAGGTTGAAGGTTCAAATTATTGGATCTTGAAAATTTGATTATAATTTTTCAAGATATAAGTTATTGCAAATTTGCAATAAGATAAATAACATTGTTTAATATCCTAGTGGTGAGGAAGAACATTTTTTACTTAGAGGTTCAAGGTTAAAATCCTTGAACCTTGAAATTATTTTTTTAAAATTTTTTAGACCTAGTCAACCGAGTTTAATCGGGTCGGGTTAAATAAATTGGGCCCAAAATTTATCATTTATTTGGTTATAAAGGTAAAGGTAAAATGGATATTTAATAATTTTAAATAATTAAGTTTTCTTCTCTTTTAAAAAATTTGGTCAAAGGCCCTTTAAACAAAAATATCTTCAATGATGGCCATCCCAACTCATTCCCACTTTATTTTATCAGCTCTAATGAAATTAGAGACTCCAACAGGTATTTATAAAGGAAGGAAAGAGAAAACGAACTAAAACAAATTAACAGCCTAGTCTTATTACAGGGGAGTGCCTGAACTATGGAAGATGATCAATTAAGTCCTTTTAGGAAATAACTTGTAAAAAAATTAAAATTAAAAAACACATCTAGGAAAAAATCAAAAAATACAAGAAGGATACGAAAACATACCATCTATCTTGGAGAACCTTTATAGTATTTTCACAAATATCTGTTAAAAATTCAACAAGAACAAGGAAATACTAAACACCACATCTAAAGAGGCCCAAAAACATATACTAATTTAAGCTAACAACCAAAAAAGTAACATCTAAAGAACATACTTTAGCTAAAATAGGTCAATTTATTGAAAGGAAATCGGAAAAAATAACATTTTGAACAAAAAATAACATGTTCTTCATTACAACTACAAAAATCAAATATACAAGAAAGTAAACAACATAAAACAAAGGAACAAATAAAAGAAAAAATACACAAAAATAACATCAAAGAAACAAACTTTAGATCTTGCAAGAAATCAGAGATGTTAAGCCCCCAAGGCACTCTCCGAGTGGTAAAAAGGGAGGGTGGAGAAATCCAGCTTTGCTTGAGGTTGCCGTGTCAAGGGTTCGAATCCTGAAATATGGATTTGGCTCTTGGGTAAGTGTAAGTGTACAAGCAGCCTTCCACCCTGTACCCTTAGAGGCATAACCTGCGATTTACCTCCCTCACGATGCTCCAGAACAGGGGTGGTGTGGGACCCTCAAGATCGGAGTTCAACCTTTTTAAGAAATCAGAGATGTTAAAATTAGAGGCAAATAGAAAGGCGGTCGGCGAAAAGTAGAGAACACATTTATAGAGGAAGAGGAGATGATAGGGGGTAAAATGGGAAAAATAAAATGAGTGAGTATAAAATAATAATAATAATTAAAGGTGTGCTCAGAGATGTTAAAATCAGAGGCAAATAGAAAGGTGTTAGGCAAAAAGTAGAGAACACATTTAGGGTCCGTTTGATTGCAAGAGTGGAATTTGGGAGGAAATTAAATGAATTATAAGGAATTGAATTGGATAGAATTGTTTTACCGGAATTGTCAATTAAATGTGTTTGATTGGTATAATTTTCTACCTAATACATTTGACTTTATTTTTCATGCAAATTGTTATTTTTTGAGATAAATTTTTTTACAATCTATATTAAAATTTGTTTGGATTGTCAAAAAGTTAAAATATATATATATATATATATTGAAATTTTTTTTGTATTCGTTTGGTTTCGTTTTTTATGCAAATTGTCAATTAAATGGAATTTTTTTTTACCATTGAATTTAGAAATTGTTCCTATTACCAAAAAAAAAAAAAAAAAAAAAAAAAAAAAAAGATGTAAAACAAAAACCACCATTATGTGGGAAACTATTTCCAAGCAAAATGTGCATTGATGGGTTGTACCTAGAAAACGCTGGGAATTCAATTCCATAGAAAAATTTGGTGTATCAAACACCAAAAATTTGAAAAATCCTGAAATTCAATTGCCAGTTCCATGGAAAATGTCTGTATCAAACAAACCCTTATAGAGGAAGAGGAGATGATAGGGGGTAAAATGGGAAAAAATAAAATTAGTGAGTATCTTAACTAAAATAAAAGAGCCACTTTGCTAGGTACTGTTCCTAGGGAGTCGTGCCATGAATAGTAGATTTATTATTTTCTCTTTTTTTTTTTCTCGATCAATGAAACGATGTCGCTTTTTCTGTTCTTGGGCCATTTAGTGTTTGCGTGTAAATTCATATTTTCTGTCAAAGCCACTACCATAGACGGAGGTCACGTCTTTTCTCCTTTCCCATTTCTCCTCTTTTCCTTTCTCTTTCTTCAACTTTTCATTTTCATTTTCTTCCACTTTCCTTTCATTTTCTCTACCACTGCTCCATCCACTAATTTTCGCATATTAATCAAATTTATTTTTTTGCAGTTTGAAAGGACTCGGTATATTTTTGTTGTGTTTTGAACGACGATCGATGATTTAGGGTTTAAATCTATTGCTGTCTGATTATTCACGAAGGTAAGAGTTTATTGTGTTCATTTTTTTAAGTTCTTGTTGTTTGCATTATGTTATTCACTTTTATACATACAAATTGATCTCTGTTATTTCCCTTCTAGATCAAATTCAAAGATTTAGGGCTTGGAATCTTTTCGTTGCTGACTCTTTTTGAAAGGTGAGTATTTTGTAAATTTATTTTTTAGGTTTTCGTGTTTTTACTTTCAGTAAATGATATTTATTATTTTCTCGAGAAAATATATTCTCTCTTTTTTCTTTTCCAAGGCATCCCAAGCGTAGCAATCAAGATGAATAGAAGCTTGCTGTAGACAAATAATTACTTTTTGCATGTTGTTTTGAAAAATCCTGCAAAATGTCGGGGGGTACATAGTGTAAGTTCTTTCTTCCTTGTTAATGTGGAGTCTATTTATTATTTAAATGTCTAGTTAAGTGTCTATTTACTATCAAATGTTGAGATAATTTTGACAAAAGAAAACTTGAGTTTGATTTTTTAACCCCTGTTTCCTGTACAATAGTAATTTTTTTTTTACTCCATATGTATTTACAGTTGCTAAGCGTAAATGATGTTGTTTTACTTCTCCCTCTCTTATAGCAGGTTGAAATCAGTCTTAGAATTGTGTAATCTGCAATGGGGTTTTCTTTATTTGATAAATTAATCAATTTTCTTCCTTTTTTTGGATATTAATATAATAAATATTGGTATTCAATATTGAATAAATTATTGTCCTTGCTAGATTTTGAAGAAACTATGAAAGTTAGTTTGAAAATATTAGAATTTTTTTGACTTGAATGTCTTTCCTTGATTTCTCTTTTAGTATTGTTGGTTTAATCTGATGAATTTAAATTTAAATTTTTTTCCCTCTATTATTGTAAAAATCTTAGTTCTTTATTACTTCAGTTCTATATATACTATATATATACACTTGTACATATACATGTGAAGAGTTTTTGGTTCTTCTTGTTGCAAAAAGGAGAAAAACGCATCAGCGACAAAAAAATTCTGTAAGAGTCATCGATGGATGGCTTCTAGATAAGGACATAAGGTGAATGTGAGCTTCAATTAGTTCTAATTATAACAGACACCATTTTTTTTAATATGCAAAAGCTGCTAAGGTTGCAGAGATACTATCTGAATACGGCATTCAGTAGCATGAATACACGCCAGTAGTGAATGCTCTGAGAAAGAATCCACAGGCATGGCTGGATTTTATGATGAAGTAAGTTTACCGTGTTTGGCTAAGCTTAAAAGTTAATTGAAAACACCTTTTTTAAATGGAAAACATTATACTAATTTTGTTCAACTCTGATGGTCGACAAAATCTTATTGAACATATATGAAATCTACTAATTTGGTATGTTCTTCAAAGTTAGAATTAAAGAATCGTACGGATAGATATTCATAAGTACTGGATCGAGATCCTGCAAGATCCCTACTTCTAGGATTTCCCACTCTCAAAAGGATGGATAATGGATATGTATTATAATGGCACAAATCTTATTACCGAAGGGGGTGTACGTCCAATTGGAAGTTCTCGACCGATTGACATTTTCAATAGATTGTTCATTGAGAGACAAAAAAAAATAAAAAAAATTGTATCGTGGCTTAATGATTAAACGTTTGACATAATCACAAATATATAAGCGTAGGTGGCAAGTATAACGAGCAAACCTCTACCTTTCTCCTTTTCATAATGTTATTCATCATTAGTAGTGATTATCACCGATTTAAGTGATAGTGAACTCACTTATACATTGACCCAAAACGATGTAGTTTTTATAATGTACATCTCTACTTACTGAGGATATATGCAACATTTCTATCAGCAGTAACTTTACACGGGTTGATGATCGCGTTTTGCCAACCCCGAATGTATTTTTTGAGATATATTATGCTTCAAGTGTTGTATCTCCATATTTGTTTTATTGTAATATTGTGTTATTAAGGTTGGTAGATAGCTTTCAACCTATCTTTTATTTTCTATCTGCAATTGAAAGCTGGTAATGGAGATGATATATATGTGCTAGAAATGGAAGATGGAACTGTAATAACAAGGTTTGCCTTGTGCTAATCTGATCATAGCTATAAATCAACATGCCAAGCATTCCCAACACGCCTGATGGTAATGAACTAGAATTCTTACATTTTGTGGAAAGGCACTCCCATTCCCTTGAAATTGTTTTCAAGGAATACAAATTCTCTTTAGATTAAAGTATTAGATGAAGCATATTGCTTGTTCTGGTATTCAGTTCTTACCTATAATACTCAAATTGTTTTTAAGGAATAAAAATTCTGAGCTTCATCTGAGTTGTGGAGAAACCATATGGTGCAGGACTAAGTATTGAAATTAGTGATATGATATAAAGACCATGTTTTTATGTCAATGCATATCAGTTGAGCTTATGTATTCTTGAAGTCACGGCTTGAACTTCTGAACAAAAAAATAAAAGAGATTGAAATTTGAGCTCGTTAATTGGTTGATTAAATAATGGGCTTTTTCGCTCAAATTTTCAATATTTATTGACTTTCTACCTGCAACGGCAATTTACTACCATTTATTTGACTTCTTTTCACTTGTGTTTGTTATAATCCCCTTCAATACCCATTACTCTTTCCTTATGGTGAGTTTGGATGGCATGAGGGTATTGAAAGATTCAGTAAAGAAGCGCTTCATTGTTCTTCTGCACAAGAGAACCTTTTACATATTAATGGCATAAATTCTGTAAATGAATTAATTGAAAGAGTGACTGAAGGTGAATAATGTGAAAATAGAATTTTTCTTTTTTTTTTTTACTTTATTCTATTTAATTTTTTTTAATCTTGTAGTTATGAAGAAGGGAAAGAAAAGGTCGCATGTGTCTTGTAGCAAAAGATTGCTTGCTGCTTTTGCTATCTTCACCTCAGCCAACTTCCAGAGCTTTGTTTTATTTTGTAGCATGATTTGGTTTTTTTGCCTTAGTTGTATTCTGTAAGTTATTTTGCATGAAAAGTGTTCCATGAAGTTAATGTTAGCTGTTCCATGAAGTGTTCCATTCTCAAAATATCTTGCCTATAATACTGTTTATAAATATCTATCATCTCACTACAACATTTATATATCGTTTTCTTGTTTTGAAAAAAATAGAAAATTGATGTCAATTTCCGATTGTGAAAAAAAAAATTAAGCCTCTTTGTTTTTTTTTTTTTTAAAAAAAAAAACACTGTCAACCACTATATTATTTTCAAAATTTGACCAAAAATAGTAAAACCTCAATAATCATACCAAAATAAAATACGTAATTATGGAATGAACGAAATCTTGCCGGAAAAAGAAGAAAATGACTTAAATTGACGATTTGAAATGGAAAACATCGGATTTTGGCCTTAAAAATGGCCTGCACTCAGCGGAGCTCGGTGGCTACGATGTGCGCGCTGAATAGAGGTTTCCGAATTGGGGTCATGAGTGCGATTCTGAAAATTGTAGCCAAAGTTATGGCCAAAATACTAAGAAAAGACCAAAACTGCACAAAAAGATGACTTGGAGGACTAAAGTGCAGAAGTGCCAAAAGTTTAAGGAGGATTGCAAATTTTAAGGGGAAAATTGATAGAAAAAATCAATTATGAGGACTAAAAAGTACAAGATGAAAGTTGTAGGACTTGACGAGCAATTACCCTGAGGACTCAGGTGCAATAAATGAAAACAAAAATAATAAAAGTAATAAAAAAATAAAAGCTCCGTGAACACGGAGCTTTGCTCCGTGCACGGATCTTTTTACTCTGTGTGCATGGAGCAAAAAGCTCCGTTCACACGGAGTAAAAGCTCCTTTCATTTATTGCAGCTAGGTTCTCGGGATAATTGCTCGTCAAGTCCTTCAACTTTCATCTTGTATTTTTTAGTTCTCATAATTTGCCTTTTCTATCAATTTCATCATTAAAAATTACAATCTCAGGTCCTTAAACTATTTGCACTTCTGCACTTTGGTTCCCAAAGTCATCTTTTTGTGCAGTTTTAGTCATTTCTTGGTATTTTGGCCATAACTTTGGCTACGATTTTCAGAATCGCGCTCATGACCCCAATTCAGAAACCTCTATTCAGCGCGCACATCGTGGCTACCAAACTCCGCCAGGTGCAAATCATTTTCAAGGCCAAAATCTGATGTTTTCCATTCCAACTCGTCAATTTAAGTTATTTTCTCTATGAATAAAACTAAATTGGATGCAGATATTTTTTAGAAGTATAAAATTCTATTTTGATTGTACAAATGGATATGGCAGAACAAGAAGACAAATAAGAAGTTTTAGATTTGGTTTTGAAAAGTTCAATATAATTCCATTTCAATCTTTGGTGTCTTCAGGTGCCAAAAGTTTGATGTAACTACTTAACACAAATAATTTTTTCTTTATGTATACGCTATTACGTAGCCAATTACATTATAGCACATGCATTGCACGTGCGTCTCACTAGTAAAAATTAAAAGGTGTGCTCTGCAGTCCGCACTCAACTGCGGAGCGTAAATTTATTTTTATTTTTTTCAATGAAAGTAGAGAAGAATAACACTATAAAATCGGTTAATAAAGTAGAGATATTTATTAACAATAAACTACAAATACAAATGTGATGTCAAAAATGAATATTAATATGCGACTGTACAGGTCTAAAGAGGTCTAAATGAATATTAATATGTTGGGCTTTTGCAACATGCAAAAGGCAACATTCATTACTTGAATGTTGCTAAAGAGGTCTACAACAACATTTTCATAAGTGAATGTTGCCATTGGTGTTAAAAATTGAGTTTTGGCTACAATTTTTAAATGCATGTTGCTAATGCCGCTTTTTGCAACGTTTATTGAACGTTGCGAAAAGTTTACATATTTCACGATTTTTGCAACGGTCATTGCATGTTGCGAAAACTTATACTTTTTGCAGCGTTCGCTTGCAGTTGCAAAAACTAACTCTTTTACAACGTTCAGTTGAATGTTGCGAAAAAAAATCCTTTTGCAACATTCGGTTGAATGTTGTTGAAAAGTGACCTTTTTGCAACGTGTATTGAGTGTTGTGAAAACTTATATTTTTTGCAGCGTTCGCGTGCATGTTGCAAAAACTAACTCTTTTGCAACGTTCGGTTGAATGTTGCGAAAAGAAACCCTTTTACAATGTTCGGTTGAATGTTGTTGAAAAGTGACTTTTTTGCAACATGCATTGAGTGTTGCGAAAACTTATACCTTTTGCAGAGTTCGCGTGCACGTTACAAAAACTAACTCTTTTGCAACGTTCGATTGAATGTTGCGAAAAGAAACCCTTTTGCAACGTTCGATTGAATGTTGCTGAAAAGTGACCTTTTTGCAATGTGCATTGAGTATTGCGAAAACTTTTATTTTTCGTAACATTTTGAACGTTGCGAAAATTTTCAAATAAAATTATATATGAACTTGAAACCCAAAATAACCCAAACCCTAGGCTAATTCACGCCTCCCTCTATTTATTCCTCCCCCAACCAAATCCTCACTCAGGCGCGGAGGAGAATCAACGTCATTTTGGTACTCACTCCTTGAAGCTCGACCCCTCCACCATCCATGGCGTCACTCAGTTCTCGGATCTCATTCCCAAAGAGTTTCGCAGACAATGAACCCGAACGCAAACGACAGAAAGTGAAGGCTACTGAATCGGATACAACCCACTCGTCGATTCTTCTTAACCCTGCTGATTGCAATATAGGTGAGTATCAATTTTTACTTCGATTGTCTTTTTTCTTCAATTTCACGTTTATTAAAGCCTCAGTGATTGAATTTTAGCTTTTGATATAGGATGTTTGAGCATTCTGTTTGTTGCTCGCAATTGAATAATCTGGAGACTATAAATATGTTCTAAGAATTCCTTCTCCTTGATGAAGTGAGGGAATGAGCATTATATTAGTTTAAGTTTCTTTAGATCAGCCGAGTTTCTTGAAGAACTCCATCACAGATTCACAGTATTATCTTCTTACCTTACAACCTCTGTCTGTATTTGTTCCTGTAGTTGCTGTAAATAACCCCTTTACTAATACAGGAGATATCTTGAGAAAGTCACTATTGCCAATTCAATTTTTTAAATGATATATTTAGACATAAACACGAGTATTGGATATCACAAAAGTTATTTTTAACACTCATTAATGGCTCTGCAACAACTTTCCAACAGTATAGGTTCTATCTATGTTGCGTGATAGGATCTGTTCATTTTCTGTGGCTTCAAGTTAATGAGATAATTTCTTAGCTTTTACGGTGTTTTATCTTATTATGTCCTTGTCTCATCTAATTCCAACAATGCTATCTCAATAAATTTGACGTTGAGTTTATTTTCGAACTCATAATCTTTAGTATTTGCATTCCTCCCTCTTGCCTTTTCAACTGCTTCTATGGTATTGATGCATAAGTACTTGGCCAAGATCTTTTCCTTGGGTGTACCCTTCATGTTGTTCATAATCAGAGATGTAAATTCAAATCACCACCCTTTAATGAGCTGCAATGCTCTTAGAATTATCTCCCACAGATTTGAATATTCTTGCTTGATAAGTATATATCACTAGCTTTGACTTGAACCTGAAATTTATGCCAACACCAATTTCTCTGTGCGCGTGTGTGTTCATCTTTTTTTTTCCCCTTTTTTTCCTTTTTATTTCCTACTGGGCCTGGAATTATGTATTTGATTACCATCAACAATAAGAAAAGAAAACATGCATTATCCTTTTCATTTTGCAGGAGGAAACTTCAACAATGAGAAAAGAAATCCAGGATCTTAGAACAAATGCAAGAATCTTCCAGCTTAGTAAGTGTACAACTTGCACTTTCACTTGATATGTTACTTGGAAACTACATGTGTGGGGCAGCTTATCTAGCCATTCAGGTGAATAATACCAATCTTGAAGTTTGTAATGTTTTGAGAATCTATTCCTATGAGAAACAGAGTATCTTTTCCAACCCATCAAGATGATATCTAGTGATGAATAGAGAATGAGACCATTGGACAGAATAGTATATCTCCTGTAGTTGATTGAAATTTGACCCAAGTCCTAATCAAAATGTCACCCTTCTACATTTTTTTGATATTGATCTGGTCAGCCAAAACATTTTTTTTGTTTTTTTTTTTTACAGATTTAAACGCATCAAGCATGTTTAGTTCAATTGTTACATTGAGTTGAAATTCAACAAGCTTCTTCCTTTTATGTTTAGGGGAGAGATTTTATGCTTGAAAGTTAACATTCACAGTGTGGTTTCTTATTTTTAATAGACAGTGACTTTTAAGGGCAAGTATTGAGTCAATTCAGTTCCGCTGAGCAGAATCTTGGTTTTATTGGTTGGCCTATTTGGTTAACCAAATTTCCTTTTTTCAGGGATATGCTTTATTGTTTTTAATGGACATGATTTTAGCAGTGTATTTGAGTTTACTGAAAGATGCCCAATTCTCATTTTCCCCAAAACTATATATGTCTGCCACTTCCTTTTTGTTTATTTGAATATTTTCATGATATAATAGCTAGATTGTGTTTTTCTTCTAGAGCCGTTACCTTCCCTTCTTAATAATGTTTCAGGCTCCACTGTTATCCCAGTATCCTGCGAGCATATCAGTGACAGCATATTCATACTTCTTTGGTATTGTATTCATGGTGTACCGTATTTGTTATGACTAATGAGTCCACTAACTGGAATTTGACGCTATCTGAGGCTTTTGCAGTGTGCTATGTTGTAAGTTACTTAAACTTTCTATTTTGTTCTCACATTGTCACAAGAAAATCAAGAGAGTTTATTATATAAACCTTTTGCTAGTTTTCTGAAACAAAAACTGCTTGATTTTCTAAAGGAGTGGGGGGCGGGACGTTAAACCATTAAAGACCAAAACTGTGTAATTAATTTGGTAAATGACTTGATATTTACTTCCCTTGCATTCAATAAGTGAACTACTTAAGAATCTGTTGTTATTTTCCTTCTCTTTCCAGGGAGTTGTGGCATCTGCTTTGTGCTATGGGCTTTTGACATGGTCAAATAAGATTCTAAGCCCTGCCTTGGTTTCCTTGTATATGCCGCTTCAACCTGTTTTCTCGGCTTTGCTATCACAACTTTTCCTTGGAAGCCACATTTATTTGGGAAGGTTACACTCTAAAATTTCCTATTCATTTTTGGTTTTAGTGCTAATATAGTCAATTTATGCAATGTTGACATGCACCTATGCTATGCAAGCCTGCTCTTCTATGTTCAATCAATAATTCAGTATTAAAAGAACTAAAATCTTGCTTATTTATATCGTCAGTAAAACCTACCAACATGTCCTTGTCATTTGATATTTTAGCTGGTTTTTTCCAATAAATATGTTACTTTGGTCTCCTGGAAAGCAAACTTATACACGTCGGTCAATACAATTCAAGGTTAAGTTCAGTCTGTAGAGTAATCAAGTATATGGGTTACTTAATTTGCATCTGGCTCTTTTTTCCTGCTATTGATAAATCCAACTTTAATTTAGTATGTGGTATTATTGCATATCAAAGATTTTCTATTATCAATGAACTGAACTTGAATATATCGGGATTTAGCAATTCATTTTATGTTTGATCTCTACAGGTTCAAGTCGTAAAAGATGAGGAAGTTGATGGAATGACACTTGTAGTGAGGGCAATCTAGTTAATTTAATTTTGTATATAAATGGTAGTTTTAACGTGTCTTCTTTTATACTAGTAGTTTCCTTTTTTTAAGATGGGTGTAAGAGAAAGTTTGCTTATACTTCAATAGTTTGTTATGTTGTAAGTGTATGAATTCAAATTTGTGATGAAATTATTAGTTTTTCAAAATCCAAAAATCTTTCACAATGTGTAAATATTTAATTTTGCTAGGTCAATTTCGTAAATTGTTGTAAAAATAGAAAAAATTGTTGAATTAAAAAAAAAACGTAAAATGATCTACGACAACAACAAAAAAATATTGCTAAAAAAAGAAAGGTGGTTTTGCAACGTTCGGCGAGTGTTGCAAAAATTTTTTTTGGCAACGTTCAATGGCTGTTGCAAAAAACTCTCACAACATTCGCTGAATGTTGCAAAAAAGATTTTTCGCAACAGCTACTGGACATTGCGAATTTTTTTTTTGCAATACTCACCGAACGTTGTAAAAACTCTTTTTTACAACACTTGTCGAACGTTGCCGTATTTAAGGATTCTACGGCAACATCGCATTTCGCAACATACACGCGAACGTTGTGAAAGGTAATAGGCAACATGCTTTGCACGTTACAAAAGGTAAATTTTGGTGTAGTTAGTAACTTATGGTTGCTTTTTAACTCTAAATATCTAAATTGCAGAGGATTTAAATCAACAAAATCAGCCACATTAATTAGGATGAATAGTGCAAGACAAGTTTAACAGTGTAAAATGAATTTACCTACAGTGGTATGAACGCTCAATTTTAAGTAAATAGTAATTTTGTCATTCTCTCTTTTAAGGTAAAGTAGGATAATGCGATTTGCGAAAAAAATGCCATGTGCTCCAAAAATGTCAAAAAATATGGAAAGTAGAATTTTTAACATGACATATCTATACATAGTCAACAATTTTGGGCCCCACTGAAGCAGAAAATGAAAATGGCTTCAGTAGTTTGTAATTATATTGTAATGGTGCTTTTTTTTTTTTTTTTTTTTTTTTTTTTTTTTTTATGACCCAGGAACTCGCAGTCGTTACTGACAGAACCTCAACCACACATAGAGCGGAGGCCCGATCACTAGTGCACACTGGATAAACCTGAGGGCTGGCACAATACCCGTAAATCATACCAATTGGGTAAATCACCTCAAATGAGGCAGCGGATGCCTCAGGAGGGGATTGAACCCTTGTTGAGAGCTACTTGGTTTCTCAAGCGTACCCTTTTGACCAACTCGGCCACACCCCTTTGGCAGTAATGGTGCTCTTGTTTGATCCCAAGCGTGCTATAGGTACATTAAGCTCTTGTTTGAATCTCAGGTCCCGTTTGATTCTCATTTTTTGTAAAATAAAAATGAAAAATATAATCGTTATAGAGATAGAAAATAAAAAATAGTGGCCGGATGTGATTGATAATGGTCATACTTTTCATTTTTATGGAGGAAAAATTGGTACCAAACGGGGCCTTATTTTATTACATTCTATTTTTCTCTCTCCTATTTTCAAACACACAATCTTTCATAAAATAATATTACACATAAATCGAAAAAATTTCATTCTTTTTTAACCACTCATTTTTCAAAAAAATACTATTCCACCCATTTTTATTTATAAAAAATAGGAGCCAAACGGGGGCTAAATTTGACATGAAGTTTGACATTGTGTCACATGTCGCAACACCAGTAGCCAAATTTAAAATAAAACACACTTTCCCGTCCATTCATTTTTGAATTTTCAAAGGAGCGTCAAACTCCATGTACATATGAAGCGTACAAAGAGCATAATTCTTCTCCAAAATGGGCTTAAACAAAGGGTAATGGGCTGTTTGATGCACATTATTCCAGCTTCAGAACTAATTTTCCAGAATTAAATCTTTGTCCTATTGAATAAGTTTATGATGCTCGGACTCGGGTGCGGGTGTCGAATTCGGGTACGTATCTAGGAGTCGAATTCTTCTCATTTTAAAATTTAAGATATGGGGATACGGTTAAAAATGGTTTGAATTTTAGATATGGGTACGGGAATACATCTTACAATTTTTTATTTTTTTTTGAAGGATAGAAAAATAAAAATAAAAACAAAGAGAAAAATGGTTTAATTAAAGCAAATAACTACAATATTAAAGCAAAATAACAAATTACCACAATTTTCACAAAGGTAACTAATTCCGAGAGTAAATTAGAAAAAGGAATTTCGCTTCCCAATTTTGAAAAAGGAAACTATTTCCAATTGATTCATGGACCATTTATTCCCATTTATTCACCAATTTTGAAAATGGAAACTAAAACGTCAAAAGCATTTTGCTTGATTCATGGACCATTTAATGACCGAAAATTTGCTTCCCAATTTGAATTGTTAATGTTTGAAACAACCTAAGAGCATCTCCAATAGGTTTTTTAAAAGTGAAATGCTCTCTACTTTAAAGAGTCAATCTTTAAAATTTTACTCCAAGAGACTCTTCAATTTAACGTTTTAAAATAGAGAGTGTGTTTGGCTCTTCAAATTTTGAGAGCCAAATTCACCTCTCTATAATTTAATATTTCAAAGATTTCAACTTTCAATACAAAGTTTATCGACATAATTAAATAAAGTGATATAATTATTGGAGGGAAGATGGTAAAAATAAAAGAATGAAAAAAAAACAACAAAAACATATTGGGAATAGTAAAATTTAATGTTAAAAATAAAGAGGCTATTGGAGCGTTTAAAATTTTTTGCTCTTTAAAATTATAGATGCTCTTTAAATTGTAGAATATACTCTTTAAAAATAGAGAGTATCTTGAAAATGTTCTAAGCAGCGTGTATCAATTAATAGACTTTGAAACCACTAAATTTCCTAATTTCATTAGAGGAAATTACATGGATACAGATATTTCAACTTCACTTTACATAAATCAGGTACAAAGATTTTTTAAGCAAAACTCAGGTATGAAATTAATAATTAAAATATTATATCTATAAATCCTAAATCATTTTTTTCCTCCTCTTGTCTCCACTCTCTCTCTACTCTATCCCTCGACGACCTCTCTCTACCCTACGCCTCAACAGCATCGCCGTTGAGGAGCACTTGTTGTCGGAGACACTTCCGATCGCCGCTGGAGACACAGTTGGTTTTAAAAAAATCCTCGAGTCATTGTGGGGCAGTTTCGTTAGAGTCGTATGTTTTCTTCTTTTTGACACAAAAAAATGGAAAACGAGAAGCGCACTGCAGAGAGAAATGTCGGAGAAGATGAAGAAGACGATGAGAAGAAGATGGAGAAATTCTTTGCATTGATATGAAATTTCAAGGATGTAAGAACCAATTGAACGATCAAACGGAGAAGGGGAACAATAAGAGGAAAATGAAGTCTGATTCCGACCACCACCTGAAATCAGTCGCCGTCTGGGTGCCAGCATTTCAATGGGAAGATTTTACAACGGAGGTTGAGTTTAGAAGACTTTCTTTCGTTTTGCCATCTCTATGTAATAACATAAACAAGATTATTAAGAAAGACGACAAGGTTAACGGATCTAGTGGATTAGACCTCAAATTGGTATTTTGTGTGGTGGTGATGGTGTTTGTGTGGTGGCCTTTTTTGGTGGTGGTGGATCTAGCAGTTTGGGGTGGATTTTACTGAATTTGGCGGTGGCAAGGGATAGCGGTGATGTGTTTGTATTTCACGACTTGGTTGCTGGAGGGTATGATGAGTTGGTGTCAGTGTGATGGTGATGGTGATGGTGATGGTGATGGTGGAGACTGGCAGTGGCCTCTTTGGTGCTACCAGGTAAATTCTAGCTTGGTGGTCGTAGTTGAGCTCCTTGCCACGGGGGCTGGATGTGGTGGTGAAGGGGTGTTTTTGTAGTTGGCTGGTGAGGGCATTGAGTTGGTGTTGGTGTGGTGGTGATGATGGCGACTGTGGCGGTGGCGTGGGCGATGGCGGTGGTGAAGTTGGCTGTCGTTGTGTTGTGTTGTAGTTATTGTTGGTGGTGGTTGTGGCAGCGACGAGATGGGACGAGAGTATCCGTGACCAATTATTTGGTCGATTTGTGACCAAGTATTGGTGGATCGGGATTCGGAGTCCGGTGTTTTGGTATATGTGACCAATTATTTAGTTATCCGTGACCTAAAAATTTGATAATATGTGACTGAAAAATTTGTGATCAACTATTTTGAAAATCTGTGACCAACAAATAAACTGTGACATATAATTTGTGACCTCGAAATAAATTGTGACCTAAAAATTTGGTGACTTGTGACTTAAAAAAAATTTGTGACCAACAAATTTGAAAATATATGACCGATAAATGAATTGTGACCCATAATTTTTTTGATTTGTGACATCGACATAATATGTGATTTATAAAATTTTTGATTTGTGATCTCGAAATAATTTGTGACCTATAAATTTTTTGATTTGTGATATCGAAATAATTTGTGAACTATAAATTTTTTGATTTGTAATTTCAAAATAATCTTTGACCTATAATTATGTAACTGTGACCTATAATTGTATAATTTTGACTTTATTATAATTAATTAATAAAATATTTTTAATTAAAAAATAAAACCTGATTTTTACATTTTAACAACTTTAAACATGAAAATTGAATTGTGCATAGTTAATACCTTAATGTGAATTCTTCCCATTTCATTAGGTCCGTTTGATAAAAAAAACATGGAATTTGGTTGGAAAGAAAACGAATTGTAGGGAATTGAATTGCCTAAAATTTGTTTTAGAGGGAATTCTAATTAATGGTGTTTGATTGATATAATTTTTCACTTGACAAATTTTTATGTTTGACTTTTTTTTTTTTTTACACAAATTGTCAATTAAATGTATAAATTTTTTTACCATTAACTTTGGAATGTGTTCCAATTGATAACAAAAAATAAAAAAAATTCGATCAAAAAGGTGGAAAATATTTTCCCACCACTTTGGTGGAAAAATATTTTCAAACTTTTGTGTATCAACAACTTGTATCTTAGAAAATGATGAAAAAAGTTTTCCCTAGAAAACAAATCTAATCAAACACGTGAATTTTAAAAAGTATGAATTTTTTTTTTTTTCATTTTTCCTGAAAAACAAGTTCAATCAAACGGAGCCTAAAGTCTATTCTTTGGGCTTCACAAAAGCCCATTTAATAATTTCTCCAAAACCCATTGTCTTCTCCCACTTTTCATCTTCTGCTTCGTCTTTCCCACTTCAACAAATTTCTACAAATGTTGCTGCCTGCCATGATCCCGTCCATAAATTTCTGCACATTACTATCACAAGACTCAAAATAAATGAGTTTTTTTGCCTCCACAACGCAAGCCAGAAGCATCCCGTTTCCGATTGCACAACCACATACTCCACCGTCCGCCGCCTTCACCCTTTTGCTACCGTGTCCGATTGCACAACCAAGGGTCCGATCCGTATCCCGTGTCAGTATCCGTGTCATGTCGTGTCGACACGGATACTTCTCCATTTTTGAAGAGTCCGAGCATGAACAACATATATAATCTTCCTGGTTGGTTGAGCAGATCTGGAGCCGGAACATCATCTGCAGCCGCCATTAGATCTATAGTTGCAGCTGAGAAAAAAGCCCTCCAGCAGTAGAGTTATCATCTATAAATCCATAACAGCATTACAGGTACCTAATTGTTACCTGTTTGAAACTAAATTCTAAAAGAGGTGTTTTGTCCATGAGCTTTTAGAGGAAGTCACCTGTGTCAGTTTCCTCTAGAAGTTTTTCTAACAAGTTTTTTTTTGCTTCGCGCTAGTTCAATCAAATTTAACGATGGAGCGATTGGCTCATCTGATCAAGGAGGAGGTAAATCTGCATCTCGAATCCAAAAAGGAAGTGGAAAATCTCACTGGAAAGTTGAAGAAGATCCATGAGGTGCTGAATGATGCAGAGAGAATTGGAGTGACTGATTCACAGGTCAAAAATCGGCTAAAAGAACTCGAAGATGTATCCTATGAAATGGAAGACGCATTGGATGAATGGAAAACCGTGAAACATCAACTGCAAAATGAAGGATCTGAGGAAGTTTCTGATCTTTGGGAGAAGGTAATTTCGTTTATTCCATCTATTTGTTCATGCTTCGAACATGTTCATTGGCGTCGTGAAATTAATCTGAAGATAAAGGATTTATTCGGGAAACTAGATTTGATTGTTCAGGGGAAAGATGAGTTTCGTTTTCTTCCAAGTGGTGGCAATAATTCGCACAAACTTGATCAAATTGAATCGACTTCTTTTAATACCGCAAGATTATATGGACGCAGTACTGAAAAGGAAAAACTTATACAAAAATTGTTGTCTGCAGGGGGCAGTGGAGTCAAGATTGTTTTGATTGTAGGGACGGCTGGGGTTGGTAAAACAGCTCTTGCTCAATTTGCCTTCAATGATTCTAAAGTTGTGGAACATTTTGAATTAAGAAGATGGATTTTTTTTTTTTCGAATCATTTTGATGAGAAAAAGATTGCAAAATTAGTTCTTCAAGCCTTTGGCCTTTGGGGAAAGTTCCTCGACTTCTCAAATCTGGAAATGTTCTTACAACATGTGAAAAATTTTATTTCAAAGAAAAGATTTCTTATTGTCCGAGATGATGTCTGGAATGAGAACCGCAGGAAGTGGGAACCCCTGAAAAATTCTCTCCAGGGTGCCTCCGGAAGTAGAATTTTGGTGACAACGAGGAGCGTTCGGGTTGTCAATGTGATGTGCACGGACACACGACTGCCATTGGGTCAACTATCCAATGAGGAGTGCTCGTCACTATTGAGTAGTATAACTTTTGATGGAAGAAGTAAGGAGGAGTGCGAGAAACTAGATGATGTTGGTAGAAAGATTGCACTGAAATGCAAGCGGTTGTCACTTGCTGCAACATTTATGGGAAACCTGCTATGCTCGAAAGATACTGTAGGAGAGTGGCTAAATGTTCTGAAGATTCCTTTGTGGCAGTTGAAGGAAGCGAGGGATAAACTTTTTTCCTATTTTTATTTGAATTACAATGATTTGCCTCTAGACTTAAGCTCTGCTTTTCGAGTTGTATCATCAATCCAAAAGATACCTTGATACATTTGGATGAGCTTATTAATATTTGGATGGCACATGGTTATCTTGGTTCGAGTGGAAATGTAGATCCCATGCAAAGGATGGGGTTAGATTTTTGAATTATATGAAGTCAGTAAGCAAATGGCGAATTCATGGGTATTTGAACCCAGGATGAAGCTTGGGTGAAACTAAGTGGAGGTCCGAACCGACTGATCTTGAAGAATCAGCGGATGAGTTGTGGTTAGGGGTGAAATGCTAGAACTACTATACTCTAACTCAGTATAATGATAACGTATTATCCAGTTAGTTACTTTTTTATTCCAAATTTAAAAAAAAAACCCACAATCACTCGCAATAAGTACCCGAACACATTTTAAATGACGAAAGAGATTTAAAGGGAGACCTTCTTGAGAAACTTTTCTAGCATAAAAGGTGCGAACTTTTCCTATATCACAATTCTTAGTCCCTACTCCACCATCCAAGATTAAGCAGTACCCATCTTCCGAGAGATAAGTAACTAAGTCATGCATTATATTATGCATTTTACAAGAGATTTTACTTTCATCATATTTGTCCTTTTCAACCTCTTGAAAGAAAGATAGCAATTCTAGGTTTTTAAAGAAATCTAACCCCATCCTTTGCATGGGATCTACATTTCCACTCGAACCAAGATAACCATGTGCCATTTAATTTTTGATAAGCTCATCCAAATGTATCAAGGTATCTTTTGGATAGATGACACAACTGAAGAAGCAGCGTTTAAGTATTGGAGACAAATCATTGTAACTCAAATAAAAATGGGGGAAAAGTTTATCCGTCGCTTCCTTCAACTGCCACAAAGGAATCTTCAGAACATTTAGCCACTCTCCTACAGTATCTTTCGAGCATAGCAGGTTTCCCATAAATGTTGCAGCAAGTGACAACCCCTTGCATTTCAGTGCAATCTTTCTACCAACATCTTCTAGTTTCTCGCACTCCCCCTTACTCCTTCCATCAAAAGCTATACTACTCAATAGTTACCAGCACTCCTCATCGGATAGTTGACCCAATGGCAGCCGTCTGTCACAAGAGATAGGAAAATTAATTTTCTTGAGGTATCTTGACTTGAGCTTCAATCCTATAAGTGAACTCCCAGAAACCTTGTGTGATTTGTAGAATTTGCAAACCTTGGATCTCTGAGAATGTGCCGATCTCTCTGCACTCCCTCAAGGGATCTATAAACTAAAAAATCTACGACACCTTTTTTTAAATTGTCAGGATATGAAGCCAATTCCTTAAGGACTGGAGACTAACAGGTCTTTGGACTTTAAGCATTTTCAAAGTAGGAAGAGGATTGAGTAAGTTGAGATATTTGAAAGATCTAAACGAACTTCGAGGATCTCTAAAACTTTTTCTAGGAGACTTGACTGAGTCGGAAGACTTGATGGACGCTGAGAAAGCAGAATTGAAAAATAAGATATACATTCAAGACTTGAGCATCTCTTTTGATGGGGAGGTGAGGGTGGACATAATGGAAGCTCTTCAACCACCTCCAAACCTGCATTCTTTTCAAATGTATGATTACAAGGGCACCCAATTGCCAGAATGGATCACCATGTCCCTTAACTATTTAAGGGTTCTTAGAATCGAATCATTTAAGAACTGCTCATCATTGCCCCCCTTGGGAAAACTGCCTATGCTTGAGGAGCTTAAGATATCATTCATGGATAGCATGAAATACGTGGGAAATGAATTCTTGGGGATAATGGAGACTATCCAGATCCTACCGTCTGCGGAAACTGCATTCCTGAAGTTGGGGAGATTGAGTTTTTCCGATTGTTCCAACTGGGAAAAGTGGGAGGATATAACTGGGGATGAAAAAGACGATCTCTCAATAATGCCATGTCTCAAGGAGTTAAAAATCAAACGTTGCGACAAGTTAAAGGCATTGCCACGTCGCCTCCTTCATATGGCATCGTATCTGTAATGGGACAATATATCTCACATTCACCACCTTAAGGTAGACTGATTGGAATAAATGAACAGGTATGGCTTTCATAAACAACTGTACCATGAAAGCGTTTAATGCTTATTTTTTCTTTGATGTTCCATTGATTTTTGTTCAAGGCCGTCTGCTCTTATCAGATTTTTTTTTTTGATATAGTACTGGGTCAAAATCACTTTCTGCAGACAGTTTTTCACATTGAATAATAAAGTTTGGGGAACCGTAGTCTAAATAACAATGTTTATAAAATTGCTGTGTATTACCATGGTATAAAAGAGCACTAATTTGCACTTTGTGGCTTTATCAGATGTTTTGGTTTCTGAACATGAGGAGGCCATAGTGGCAGCAATGGCTATTTTTAAAAGCTTATTGCAAGCATGTGTTGGTGAGAACTTGATCATACAGGGTGCTGAAGAGATTTCAATGAATTCTAATGTGACCTCAAGAAAATCTGGTCCGACTGTCATTAAAAAAGTTTGTGCTACTATTGGAAGCTTGCTTGACTACCACTATGCTTCAGTCAGGGCCAGATTTTCCATGAGGCAAATGAGGCCGTCGCCTCAGGCCCAGAATATGAGGGGGCCTTTTTTCGCCCAAATGATTTTTTTTAAGTAAAGTGTAAACGCGACCAGCCCTGCTCAACATGACCTTGTTTTCTCTCCTCTCGACTCCTGCGATTTTGCGTTTCTGTCCACCTCCTCGTAGTCTCCTACTCCAACTCTAACACCGGACTGGCGACGGCCTCATTTCTTGGCCGGCAACCTTGCTTATCTTCTTCCTTCCCACTCCATTCCCTTCACTTTTCACAAGAAGTCCATTTTAATTTTTGAAAGGCCCTAACTGCTGTCTGCGCCGTGCGACAGTATTCAGTGATCTTCACCGGTCGCTGCAACGTCCTAGGCAGCCATTGACAGCCACAGAGCGGCGGAGCCACCCACACCGAGAGGGGCCCTCCGGTCGACCTATGAAATTGTGAGGTAACCTAAATATTATTTGCTTTTTTAGATTAAAAAAAAAAAAAAAAGCTGTAGAGCTTCTGTGTGCACTCAATCACTGAATGTTGAAATGATAGATTCTCTGTTCAATTCAAACGCTCGTCGCTGAACTGCTGAAGATGATGGCATATTTAAAGAACTTATGCTCAATTTTAGTGTTTGGTCTGGAAAAAGGATGCTTAACAAAATTATCATATTTAGGGGTGTATTAGGGAATCACAGTTCAACCAAGTTCACAACATTGAACATTTGAACTCAATAAAATTATTGAGTCTCGCAAGTTTCTAAATGAAAAATGGCCACTAAAATTTGTGGTGACTGACTGCAGCTCTTTTTACTATATCTGGTGTATCTGCAAGGAAATTCCAAACTGAGATAGAGGCAGGCCTGGTATCCTACTCTGTTGCTTCATATATTTAACTCAACTAACAAATATTGCAAAATTAAAAAGGATCATCTAGGTTGAGCTTAAGATTATAAATATGCATCAGCCTGTCCATTTCTAGGCTGAACTTTTATCAAGAGAATACATTTATTTGGATCAATTTTCAGATTGTTTATAGTTTCCTTCCAAGGAATAAATTTCTGCCACTGTTTTCTTTATATTTGTTTTTATAGTTTTTCTGTTTCTGACGTGAAGTGGTTCTGCTCCACCCTCAGGTTGGCATCAATGTTCCCATTCCAGTTCCTTTACCATTCTTCTCATTTACTGGCTCCAAGGCATCTTTTGCAGGGGATCTCAATTTTTATGGTAAATAATACTCTTCCATGAACACTAGTTTACTTCACACTATGCACAGTATATATTTATACTCCCTTTTTTTTATTAGAAAGCAATTTACGTAATCTGTAAAGCGCAAGTTTCCAATCTTGCAGACTGGAATGTTATGTTATGTACTGTTGCAAAGGAGAACAATGACACAATTTTATTCATCTCGGTTCTCCTGTTAATGTGCAGTCAAGGACAGTAATAGACAGTGAATAATTTAAATAATGCTATGTGTGATTCTTAAACCTTAGCATGTGAGCCTTTGTAAACGCGTGGTTCTTAACGCACGTATTATTTCTCATCGAGACTTGCCAGCTCTGGAAGTTATTGGGATTATTACCGTGCATATTCATATAGACTATAGCACGCATGTCATTGGTCGAAATAAGTTGAAACTTGTAGCTATGGTGTCCTGATTCGGTTAAGTGTCATCCACTAATATATCACTTGCCAAATGAAAATGTGCCTGATCTCACGCAATTGTCAAATGAAAATGTGTCTTATTTGAAAATGTGCCTTATCTGCAAGTTGATAATCTATTAAATGGATATGGATCTATCAGGTAATTGCAATTTGATGTTAAATTTTTATTTCAGGCTGAGTTGTGACGGTGGAATTTTCAACGGTGTTGATTCCATAATTTTCTTCGAAATTCGTCTTCTCAAGTAAGCAATAGCTTGCCCTAACTTGTTATGAAATATGTTGAAAATGTTTGAAACCTTGTAGGCTTATATAATTGCGGCCTGGTTGGCTTATATGATTGATTATTGTAGAATCAATTGCACAGGCGCACAAAGTAACTATATTGAAAACTTTAATTTTGGGGGGTCTAATTTACGGAGTTCGCCTCAGGCCCCGAAAATCATACGACCGACTCTGGCTTCAGTCTGGGATATGTCATTTCAAAATGTCTCATCAATTTGTTAACATTGACATCTGCAGTTCTTGTGGTTGATCAGACTTTGGGTTTGAAAGTATTTTCTTGTTTGAGAAACTATGGACGTGATAGTTAACATTGACATCTTCATCAATTTGTTAACAATTTTAATGAAAATAAAAATAAGTGGATGAGTATAGAGTTATGTATTTTTATTTAATTTTATTTGTCTATTTCAGTAAATTTACATAGGATTTAAAATATAATAAAATTTTATTTTTAAAAGAGGATGTAAATATAAAAAAGTGTGGATGGAAATAGTGGTTCCCTTAAAAGGCGCCCTTAACTAACATAATTGGTCAAAAGTTCTTCGAGTTAAATTCCGAATTATGCTTCTCTATAAAACCCAATTTCTGTACACTTTTTTCTTTTTTTCCAACAAGCACCACTTCATCCTCTTCTCTTCCGAAAATAAATAAAATTTCAATCATTACTATTAATTGTTGAGCTCTGATACCAAATTGTTGTGTTTAAAACCTTAAAAGGAATTTTTTTTTGGTAATAAAAATATTTTTACAAACCATCTGTACTCTTTTTTCTTTTCTTCCAACAAGCACCACTTCATCCTCCTCTTCCAGAAATAAATAAAATTTCAATCGTTACTGTTAATTGTTGAGCAAACCTTGAAGGAATTTTTTTTTAGTAATAAAAATATTTTTACAAACCAAGCACGCAACTCTCACAATATTTATATTAAAGGAAGCACTAATTTCTCTCTATCCGCTCACTATCTCACTGCACTCTCTCTCTCTCTCTCTCTCTCTCTCTCTCTCTCTCTATTTGTATCTCTCTTTCACCTCTCTGTTTAACATGTGCATTTCTCTCATCTCACTTCACACAAAATACAATTGATACCATATTTATAGGCGTGAATGTCGGTGAGTTTGCCGCCTTCAATTTTTTGGAGAATTCCTCCATTGGCGGTAGAGTTCACAATTTTACTCTAGATTTTTCCATGAATGGCGGTGGTTTTCATTTCCAACAAGTAATGAGTCTCTAGAATATTCTACATGCTTATGTCTAGCAAATTCTATATATTTAAAGTTGGTGATGATTTCTTTAGTTCTCCCCTTTAGCACCAACTTTTCATTTTAACTCCTTTCTTTTTCGTCACATTCAATTTTGCCTCAAACAAATTTTGAAGTGTTTGATCCTTTATTCAACGCATCTGGTGCTTCAAATATATATGGCTTTTTCATACTTCCCCCTCCATCAATTTCTAAATTAGGATAATTGATACTTAATTTCTCACGTTTTTCCAACTTCCTTATTTCTGGTTGTGAATTTATACATACCTTGATATCTTCTTGTTGATTTGGCTTAATCTCATCCGGTGTTGTCTGATGCACATCCATTCGCCAAGAATTTTGTATTGCGCTAATAGACTTCTTCTTGTCACTTGATCCTTGTGCATCTTTTGTTTCCTCGTGGCTTTGTTGTACTTTTGTGATCTCTTGTAATTTGTCTTTCGTTTTCTGTAAATCTAGCAGCTCAACCCTCTGTGATGTCTGGTAGTTTCTCCCTCTGCAAAGTCCGCCAAGAAGATTCTTCATGAACTATGATGTCCTTTCCTACTTCATTGATCCAATCATCTTTTCCTAAGTCATCAATCTAATCATCTTCGCAATCTAATTGTTCAGGCAAAGACCACCACTAATGCTGAGCCATCCTTTAAACTTGAATTAAATTTCTTTTTTCGAGCCTGCTCAATTATTGATATAGTTGTCTCAGCATCCCATTCTTCTTCACTATTGTATTTCTCTTCCTTTTTGGAGGTTGCTATGTTACATTTTGTTGATTCCTCTTTAAACCAGCAATATCTAGCATAATGGCCTTGCTTTCCACATGCAAAACACGAGCTATTAGTTCATTGATATCCATGACCTCTCTTATCGCAACTTTGTTTGGTTGCCCTTATCACAGAACATTTTTCATGTTTATTTTCTTTTAATTCTTTATTATTCCGTTGACTGGGTCGACCTCTTTTTTTATAACTATATAGTGCTTCTTCTTCTTCTTTCTTTATTAAGACACCTAACATTTGCCTTGTCAACCCTTCTTGATGGGCCAGCAAATTCTCAAGATTGACCGATGAAGGTTGCTCTGGCCAACCTTGTATTGCGGCAATAAAACTTTTAAACTCGGATCTCAAACCATGTATGATTATTCTTCTCATTCTAGACTTCGAAATCTTAGTTGAAGAATCTAATTCTTAAATTTCACGGCACAAAGATTTAACTTTATTAAAATATTGACTTATCGTCAATTCATCTTGAGTAATCGAGAGAAGCTCGTTCTCTGGAAGCTGCAACCTTAGATCACTTTTCTTTGAGAATAGTGAGGCTAAAGTGTCTCATGCCTCCTTCGGCGTGTTCTTATCCCTTATGTGCTCTAGTAATTCTTCCTCGGTCGTTGTCTTTATTACGAACATGGCCTTGCCTGCTTTAATTCTCCATTTCTTCAGAGCCATGACTTCCTCTGGCGGCGTCACGACGTACATGTTAAAAAGAGACGTGTAACTCGTATTTTCTTTGAATTTTTTCAATTATTTTATTAATGTATATTATTTTAGAGCTACAAATTTCTCAATATAATTTACATCATTTTATTAGGAGATTTTATATGGGGTATGAAGTCAAAAAAAAAAAAAAATAATAATCAGATATAAAAATTCCTAATAAAATTTTTATTACTTTATATGGGATATGAAATGTTATAATACTTTTTCCTCAATTATTTTTACATCCCAAAAATTCCTAAAAAAATTTCGATCATTTTTAGGATATTGTTTTATATCAATGTTACTTTTTCCTCTCAGTCATTTTAAAAATAAATTTTTTAAATAATCTAATAAATTTCCTAATAAACTTTTTAACGTCATTTAGGAAAATAAAAATTCTCCAAGTTAGAAATTAAGTGATTTTCTACTATTAGGCTTGAATTCTTCAAATTCAAAGGTAAATAAAAAAGTTATGTTAAATTTTAGGGTTGTCGAATTGTTAGTTTTAAATTCAATTTATTGAAAGGGAATTATTGACTTAATTATGATAAGCTATTTAGTTAAGTTAAATGAAAGAAAAATTAGATTAAGTGATTAAAGAAACTTAAGAAATCGCTTTAACATGAAAAAAAGTTGAGTTTTGGTATCACCTATTTAATTATTAGAATTTCTTAAAGTTGTTAATCTAAAAATTATATCATATTTCAAACGGCGATACGGATATCGGGACAGCTTACCAATTGAGCTGATTTTTGCGTACATATTTTTAAATTTTTATAAGAAGATGTCTCACTCCTTGGCTATGACTGTATGATGTTATCTTGTGAATTATTAAATGACATAAACTCGATTTTCGATAAAAATGTATAAATGAAAAAGTATATTTATTTTCGAACTTCTTCACTCGCTAAGCTATCAGCTCATATATATTTTCACGATTTTTCTTATCAGGTAGCAATTGAGTTTTTGGGCATCTTTTGTATTTGAGCCTTTGATTTTGGAGTCACAGCCACATGACAGAGTTTGCTAGTATAACTCATTAAATAAAGCTTGTAGTCAGTGGTTGAGACACATGTTCATGTTTAGATGTGATTTTGCATCACTTTGTAGATAGTTATGGGGCTTATTATGTATTTTGTATCAATACGTATATTTCATTTTTTTTCTTGGTAAAAATTGAGATTTCGACTTATCTCTATTATGTTGTGTTATATTTTGGGATTTGTACATTGTGAATTACATGTCGGTTAGTCCTAATTAGAGGGGAAATAATGTCGAAATTTTGTTAAAAATAATTTATAAAAAGTTGTAGTATCCTTAATGGTGAGTTTGACTTTTAGTTGGTATCTATCATTGGCGTACGTCACGTTCCGGGTCCACTAGCGTTAGTCGGAGTGGGGCGTGTCATTTTTGACGTCATATCCTATGTAAATTTTCCTAATAAAATGATGTAAACTATATTGAGAAATTTGTTGTGCAAAAATAATAAACACTAATGAAATAATTTAAATAATTTAAAGGAAAAATGAGTTATATGTCGCGTAGGTGATTTATTGATTCAATTAGCGTATGATCGTTCAAGAATTTTTAAGTTGCCATGTTATCGAAATCCTCGAAATATTAGTTTAGAATGATCTACTTTGATGCGCTGTAACATTTGCTACGATTGACATGATATACAAACATGGCATTATCTTTTGAAGATAATAATCTAAAATTTCACTTTTGAAGAGTTACATCAACTTTCATAAAGATTAGAAGCAAGAAAGCATCATCATAAGAGTTGAACCTTAATGTAATTGTCTGTCCGCCAACGAAAGGGTTGTGATAATGTTATGTACTTCTTGATAAAGATAAATTGAAGATATGGCACATTATAACTTTAATATAGATGACACTAATGGCGAAACTTGCGGTCATCAGCACATACGACAATGATTTTTCCATCCTTTTTCAGCCTGTAGCCCAATTCAGTGGAAAAATTATTTTTCAAACCAAATGAAAATAGTTCTAAATTTACATGTGAGAAGAGTCTAACTACCAACTTTAAGACTACTACAGATTTCTAAGATTATAGAAACACTGAAAAAGTCAACAATATGCTGATTATAGATCTCTTTGAAAGTGTATGGTTATAACAAGTACAGTCTATCAATATTATCGCAAAATTAAAGTAGATTGAGCTATCCAATAGTTAAACACCAAAATGAGAGTCAATTTTTCGAACTTGTCTTTGAAAGTAGTGTGACAAATCGAGCACGCTTTACTAAGAGGCATTAAGAACTTTGAACTGCACAAAAAAGACATTTACCTGATCTATCATGGGCATCAATTCAATTTCAAGTGCACGAAGGTAAGTACCAGGTAGTACATGTTCCTGTTAAAGAATGAATCCATTTTGAGTACTAGTAATTAGTTTTTTTTTGGTTAAAATAGGAATTACCAAGTAACGCTTTTAAGAGCACACTTAGTAAATATGAAAGAAACCTGCGCCAGGACCAGAACAACCATAGGATCGCCGTCGTCACAAATGGTGCTTGGTATTAGACCATAGTTATATGGATAGACAACCGATGAGCAGAGAACTCTATCGACCTAAATAAATGTTTAAAAATAAAACCACCCTTCATCGACTCCCCATAACAGGTGCACAAAAACATGACACAAGTCCCAGAGAAAAGTTCTTTATGAGAAAAATCGTGTAACGGAAACTACAACAATGAAAACTAAGAAACGGATGTAGTGATTTTAGGTATAATTGCCATCCTTACTCCAATTGTGCTAATGGTCCGAGCAAGTTATTACAAAAAGAATTAAATACTTGTTTGACAGAGTTTTTGCTTTTGCTTCTATATTATTGTAGAAAATTTTTCCAAAGTAAACCATCTTAATTAGAGTTTGAAATTGATCTCTCAAAGAGATTTTTCTTTCGAAAAAGCTTTAATAGAAAGGCATTTTGGACCAGTTTTCTCTAAAATGTTTTTTTTTTAACTAAAAAAACACTTTTATAAAATTAATCAAATGAATTTAAAAGTAACTTTAGAGTCAAAATTCATCTCAAACAGGGCTTAAATATGATTGTTCCTGGATTAATAAGATCCAATTGACACAACCCCCTCAATGATATGCAAATAGAATAAGACTAAACTTTCGTGAAGAATGATGATTTACTAAGATATTTATTAGTGTCAACGATCGGTAACACAATAATCATGTCATGCTTAAGCTTGTATAACATAAAAAGTAAAGATAATTAACCACAAATACTAGGTTGTCTTGTCAACTTGATGAGCCCTATATCATAAATGCAAAATTGATTTGACAAATATTTTAATACTGTAAAATATTGCCTCGACTAATTTACCTGCCAGTGTATTTGTAGTAGGGTTTGGTCGGGGTGGTTAAGTTGATAAATGGAAATTAATTCTAATTCCTGCACGAGGCCAAAAAAAAAAAAAATGTAAAAGGAAAAAGTAAAAAGTGAAAGGTCTTGCTCTGTACATCTACACAAATAGTATTAAATGGATATGATATAATATATTACAAGTCTACAATGCTATATAACGTCAGTTTAGGTGATAGATAGATCTTATTTAGTCCATATTTGGTTATGCTAAGTAGAATAAAAAATTATGAATTATATAAAATATGTGATTAAAATTAATTAATTATTTTAACTTAATTTTTTGTCAACTTATTTAGATAAAGTAAACGTGCTTAAATGGGTCCTAAGGTCATCTCCAGCGCTGCACCAAATTTCACATCAAAATTTGCACCAAACTAAAATTTCTTTCCAACCATTACACTAAAATTTACAGCAAATGAACAATGTTTAATCATTTTTTTTTTATTTGTAATGATTTATTTATTTATTTTACAAATACATAAATTATTAAATAAATAATTACGTTAAATTAACAAAAATATTAAATTCAATAATAAATATAAAAAAAACATAATAATTAAGGTGGAGTCTTTGAAAAAAAGAATGGAGTATTGAAAGACTCACGGTCACGGTAGAAAAGTTTCTACGGATTCCAGATATTTCATTCATTGATTATTATTATATCCTTTTAACTTTAATTAACATAAGACACAAAGGACAAAAAAAACAAAAAAAACAAAAAAAAACAAATAATTAAACCAAACCAGTTCCAAACAGGTCAAGTGTGAAAACCAATGTGACAAAAATGAATAATGAATCTCAGGTTCTCTCTTTTAAGAGAGGGATTGACTTGGGTTTTTTTTTTTCTTCTAAATCTATATATACGTTGTTATTTTAGAATCTTGACCCACCATATGGCATATAGAGTATCATTTTTCATAAATTTGAAGTAAGCTATATTTTCACGAGGAACACATGGCAATTTAATGAGGAACTCAATTGGTTTACATACTTTGAGAAATGATTATGCAACTATAATACAAAGTTAGGAATCAACATCTTTATTTATTTATTTAAGGAATGATGACTAACATGCTTATCAACATTGGTTGAGGGCTAATGGGGCAAATTTTCCTTACATTTATTTTGGGTCCATTTCGATCTGGCCATCAGAGGATTAGATTATGTTTGGCTAAGCTTAAAGTTATTGATTTTAATGAAGTAAGTTAAAATTTACATTCTTGAATAATAAATTTTGGTTGGTAAGAAAAAATATTTTAATATATATGACAAAAATGAAGCTTAAATCATAGTTCATTACTTATGCATCTGAATGACGAGAAGATTGAACCATGGAAATATCAGAAATCTTTCAATTCTTTTAATAATCAAATTCGACCAAAAAAATGGTAACTCATTTTAAGTTTTTAAATAGTATTAAAATACCCAAAAACCTAATTAAGGGCAAAAATGTTTTTTTGCTTAATTAAATAACACAAGAACTAAAATCAAACAATAAACCACGGGAAATAAAATATAGGATTTGGCAAGGAGATATTTCGGCTCCATCACATATGATCTTGGTCGCGAAAATTTAAATAAATTGGCGGTCTTGACATGCATATAAAACTATGCTGATTCCACCCCTCCCCCCTCCCCAAAAATTATAAATAATCATATCTAGTGGCGAATTCAAGATCGAAGGTCAGTTAGGACGAACGTTAACTGTTGATCGTTGACAATAAAAAAGGATAAGGTACCTGGCCTTGACGTTTTACTCTATGCGATCGCATAGGTTTGCTCTATGTGGTCGTATAGAGGCAAAAAAAAATGTTTTAAAACGAGCAACTGACCCATTTTTTCAAAAGTCACATGACTTCTCCCGATATCACACGACCTCACTCACGACGGTTTCGACGATACCAGAAATGGTTTTGTTGTGTATTTTCAAAATTTTGCTCTATTCGATCATCTCGACACCCAAAATCTCGATATTCGTACCCAACAAGTTAAATGGGGATAATGAGTTTATGCAACATGAAAAAATTTTAAAATGTACTCAACCCTTTGAAAACTTTTTTTTAGTCAATTTTTCCCAAAATTTCAACTTTTCATCTATATGTCCACTCGACCACTCAACACCCTCAAAATTTATCAAAACAAACTTTAAACGACGTGAGGTGCGTGTAAGCTATAAAATCATTTTCAAAGCTACTTTTAAACATGAAATCACTTGTTGGCCCGAGAAATTTTTGAAAAGCTCATTTTGTCTCGAAATGCGTGATTTTGATCTCAAATCTCCCAAACTTGATTTTTATACCTTGGGCTCGGGAAGCATGAAAAATACATTTAGAACTTTGAACCATGCATAGATGCTTTGTGAACTACCTAGGTGATCGATAACCTAAAAACTACCAAAATGCATAAAACTATGAATTTTTTTTAAGTTAATGCATAAAGCAAAATAAATAAAAGGAAATAAATATTGGGTT
This sequence comes from Osmanthus fragrans, assembly GCA_019395295.1. Classification (NCBI taxonomy): domain Eukaryota; kingdom Viridiplantae; phylum Streptophyta; class Magnoliopsida; order Lamiales; family Oleaceae; genus Osmanthus; species Osmanthus fragrans. The sequence goes on from JAEDXY010000055.1 coordinate 914,175, forward strand.
GCCTCCCAATCAACGCTAGTTTATAGTCGATAGCTCGACTCTACCCTGTGGTTGTCATTCTGATGGTTTGAGGTGGACGGTGGATTTGTCCTTGGAGAAATCACCGCTCCAATAATGTTTCAATCTTTGTCCATTTACCTTGAAAGTCCCCTTACTTTCATGAGTTATTTTCACAGGTCCGTGTGGAAAAATCGGTGTAATAGTATATGGACCAGATCATCTTGACCTCAAATTTCTTGGAAATAACTTGAGCCTAGAATTGTATAGTAGCACCTGTTGTCCAACTTCGAACTTCCTTCGTTGAATATGCAAGTCATGCCATTTTTTGGTTCGTTCTTTATACAGTTTGGCATTCTCATATGCTTCCAAACGGAACTCATCTATTTCATTCAATTGGAGCAACCTCTTTTCACTGGCTGCCTTCAAATCAAAATTTAGACTTTTGACTGCCTAATAGGCTCGATGCTCCAATTCAACTGGTAGATGATATGCTTCCCAAAAATCAAGCGATAGGGAGACATTCCTATCGGTGTTTTGAAGGCAGATCTATAGGCCTACAAGGCATCGTTAAGCTTTTTAGACCAATCTTTTCGAGACGAATTCACTGTGACTTCAAGTATCCTCTTCAGTTCCCGATTAGATACTTCAACTTGCCCACTGGTCTGAGGATGATACGGTGTGGTTATGCGGTGTCGAACGCCATACTTAGCCAATAGTGCCTCAAAGTGACGCTTGCAAAAGTGTTTGCCTCCCCTTATGATAGCCCGAGATGTACCATATCGTGTGAAAATATACTTTTTCAAGAATCCAATCATCACCTTAGCATCCTTGGTTGGTAATGCTACTGCTTCTACCCACTTGGACACATAATCCACTGCAACCAAAATGTACTGAATGGAGAAAGAATGCAAAAATGGCCCCATGAAGTCAATTCCCCACACATCAAATAATTCAACCTGAAGAATGCTATTAAGAGGCATCTCATTCCTTCTCGAGATGTTTCCGGTTCGTTGACACCTATCACACCTTTTTACAAACACAAGGGCATCTCAAAACAATGAAGGCCAGTAGAACCCTGATTGTAAAACCTTAGTTGTTGTCTTCGATACTCCAAAATGCCCTGTGTAAGCTAAGGAGTGACACTGCTCTAAAATTCTGGGTACTTCTTCCTCAGGAACATAGCGTCTAATAATTTGATCAGCCCCTCACCCGTGGAGAATGAGATTCTCCCAAAAGTAGTACTTCAATTCAGCGAAAAATTTCTTCCTTTGGTGACTTGAATAATCTGGTGGAATGGTAGATCTTGCTAGCTAATTTACTATGTCTGCATACCACGGTTTCTCTTCCACACTAAAAATCTACTCATCTGGGAAGATCTCGTTAATATCTATTGATTCTGTTTGCTCGCCAGGCTCAAGTCTGGATAAGTGGTCGGCTACCACATTTTCACTTCCCTTCTTATCTCTGATTTCGAAATCAAACTCTTGCAGCAGTAATACCCAACGAATGAGTCTTGGTTTGGCGTCCTTCTTCGTCATCAGATACTTGATGGCAGCGTGATATGTGTAAACTATAACCTTCGACCCTACAAGTTATGATCGAAATTTGTCGAAGGCATATACTACAGCTATAAGCTCCTTCTCAGTAGTGGAATAGTTAAACTGAGAGTCATTCAAGGTCTTGCTGGCATAACCGATCACGTGAAATACTTTATTTTGATGTTGTCCCAATACAGCCCATACTGCATGATCATTGGCATCACACATTAACTAAAACGGTAAGTCCCAATCTGGAGAGATGATCACAGGTGCTGAAATCGGTTTCTCTTTCAAAGTATTGAAGGCTGTCAAGCATTCGTCTGTGAACTCGAAGGTAGCATCTTTCAACAATAGGCTGCATAGTGGTTTCGTGATTTTTGAGAAATCTTTTATGAATCTTCTGTAGAATTTGGCATGCCCAAGGAAACTACGAACACCCTTTACTGATGTTAGTGGTAATAGCTTCTCAATTACCTGAATCATTGCTCTGTCCACCTCAATCCCATTCGCTGAAATTCTGTGTCCCAACACAATGCTTTCATGTACCATGAAGTGGCATTTCTCCCAATTCAATACCAATCTTGTTTCTATGCACTGCTGTAGGACTAAGTTCAAATGCTCCAGACAATTACCAAACAAAGAGCCAAACACCGAGAAGTCGTCCATGAATACCTTGATGAACTTCTCAACCATGTCAGAGAGATAGCCATCATGCAACGTTGAAAAGTGGCAGGTGCGTTACACAAACTAAAAAGCATCCTCCGATATGTAAAATTACCATAGGGACACGTGAAAGTGGTCTTCTCTTGATCTTTCGGTGCCACTGAAATCTGATTGTACCCCGAGTATCCATCTAGAAACCAGTAATGAGAGTGTCCTGTCAGTCTTTCTAACATCTGATCAATGAATGGAAGTGGAAAGTGATCATTCCAAGTAGCATCGTTGAGTTTGTGATAATCGATGCAAACTCTCCAATCAGTCACTGTTCTAGTCAGAATTAGTTCATTCTTCTCGTTCTTTACTACTGTGATACCTCTTTTTTAGGGTACAACCTGTACTGGACTGATCCATGCACTGTCTGAGATATGGTAGATTATACCTGCATCAAGTAACTTCAACACTTCAGCCCTTACTACTTCCTTCATGTTTCGATTCAATCGCCGTTGACCATTAATCGTCGATTTAAAATTCTCCTCCATAAGTATTTTATGCATGAGTACGACAGACTGAGACCTTTTATATCTGTTGTAGATCATCCGATGGCTGTTTTGTTGTCCCTTAACACCCGAAGTAGCCTCTCCTCCTCTACCTCGCTGATAGAATTTGAAATAATCACTGGAAGTGTCGAAGACTCCCCCAAATAGGCATATCAAAGGTGAGATGGTAGTTATTTGAGTTCTAACTTAGGAGGCTGCTGAATTGATGATTTTACGTTGTAGTTCTAGATCCCAGTTCCTTGAAGTAATATTTGCGCACATATGGTGGATTAGATTCCAGAAGCCTTGCACACTCCACAATTTCAGTAGAATCAGTGTGGATAGATTGAGAATGTGCAATGCAAGCCTCATATGCATCGATGAGATGTTGTAGGCGGAAGTTGTCTTCAATCACTCTGTCAATCACATCAATCTGAAAGCAGCTATCTGATTCAGTCAGAAATCTCATAGCCTTGAACGCATTGAATGATATCTGTTCTTCCTCAAGTCTCAAAATAAGTTGACCCTTCTGAACATCAATAATTGTCCTTTCAGTTGCTAAGAAAGGTCGCCCTAATATAAGTAGGGCATCCCTATCTTCTTCAATGTCAAGAATGAGGAAATCAGCTGGAAATATGAACTTTCCACTTTTATGAACACGTCTTCAATAATCTCTCGTGGATGTGTAAGGGATCGGTCTGCTAATTGTAGAGTCACTATAGTTGCTTTTGCTTCTCCCAAACCAAGTTTCCTGAAAATAGAGTGTGCCATTAAATTAATACTTGCACCTAAATCACATAATGCCTTATCAAAATGACAATTCTCAATGGTACAAGGAACAGTAAAACTCCCTGGATCTTTTAGTTTTGGAGGTAGCTTTTTTTGAATCCTCGCGCTGCACTCCTCAGTAAGTATCACCGTTTCATGTTCTTTCAGCTTGCATTTGTTAGAGAGAATATCTTTGAGAAACTTTGTATAGCTAGGCATCTGAACAAGTGCATCATCAAATGAAATGTTGATGTGAAGCTTTTTGAAGACCTCAAGAAACTTGCTATATTAGTGATCTAACTTATGCTTCTTCAACCTTCGAGGGAACGGAATGGGAGGCTCATAAGGATTGACAAGAACGGTTGCCTTAACCCGTGGTGTACATAAACTCTTCTTTGCACTTTCTTCTGTTGGTTGTTCAATCTGTTCCACTTGCTCCTCATCTGAAGTAGGTATTGTTTCCTTATTAGTGACCAGTCTTTTGACATGAATATCCTGTAATTGCACTCCACTTCTGGTTGTAATTGCCTTTGCATGTTCCCTTGGATTGATTTCTATGTTGCTAGGTAGAGTTCCCGATACCCTATTTGTCATAGAAAGTGTCATTTGCCCCATTTGAGTCTCCAAATTTTTAATTGCAGAATTTTGTTCTTGGAGAGTGGCTTCCGTCTTCTTCATAAATTGGTTGTTGGATTTCATGTACTTATTAGTTGTTTCTATGAATTTTTCAAACATTTTTTTCAACTGTGGCTTCTTCTCCTGTTGCTGAAATTGACCATGTGGTATGTTCTGATTCTGATTCTGATTACTCCAAAAGAAGTTTTGGTTCTTTCTCCACCACGGATTAAATGTCTCAGAATGTGGGTTGTTCTGCTGACGTTGATCCCATTGCACATAATCCACATGTTCTACCTCATGTGTGAGAATTGGACAATTTGAAGTATTGTGGTCAGCTCCACACTCTCCAACACGCGATTTCTTGAAATTTGCTACATTGGAGGTTTGTGACATACTTTCAACCTTATGGAACAATGAATCAATCTTTGCTAACAAGGTTGAATAGGTATCCACTTCGAATAAACCCAGTGTCTTCTTCTGAATTGCTCGTTCTGATGACCACATAGCTGAAGTTGTGGCCATGGTCTCAAATAACTTCAGTGCATCATCAACCATCCTTGTATACACCGACCCGTTAGATGAAGAATCTATCATGCTTTTGAAAGATGAAAGCAGTCTCGCGTAGAAGTATTGGACCTGAAGTCCCTTGCTGATCCCGTTATATGGACACTTCCGAAGCATGTTCTTGAACCTGTTCCAAGTTTCATGAAACGATTCAGAATCGCCTTGACGGAAAATAGAGATATCATGCTTTAACTTTGCAATCTTGTCTGGTGGAAAGAATTTGGTACAGAACTTTTGAGCAAGATCATTCCATGTTATGATACTAGCAATCGGTTGAGAATCCAGCCATTCAAGTGCTTTATCGCGCAATATGTGTGGAAATAGCCTCAATTGGATGGTGTCATCTGAGATACCCTGATATCTGAAGTGTTGGCACATCTCCAAGAATCTAGAGACGTGTGTATATAGGTTTTCCTCAGTTCTCCCATAAAATTGATGTACATTCTGAAACATGTGGATCACGTTAGTTTTCAGTTGGAAATTTGGTTGCCCAAACGGTATATACACGATGCTGGACTGACTTTGAATGATTTGGGGGATCATGAAATCCCCTACAAATATGTTTCCTTCGTCCATAGCTTCATCTTCGTTAGCAGGAACGACTGAGTTTTGTCGTTCGTTAGTCATTTACTATTGTTGTGCTGTTCTAGCTTCTCTTTGCAATTGATGAAAAGTACGCTCGATTTCTGGATCAGTTGGAATCAATTCTCATCCAATTAATTTTAGCATACAAACTTGAAATAGCCAAAATAAGCAAAAAAAGCAAAAGTCAAAATAATGAAGTTTAACAAGTTATATGACTAAATTAAAACCAAAATAAAAGAAAAATGTTTGAATTAGTGTCTAAATAACTAAGATTAAACTAAAACTCAATCCCGAGCAACGACGCCAAAAACTTGTTCATGAAAATACGTTCGATTAAAAATCATCGCAAGTGTACGGTTCATTACAAATAATAAAGTGGACTTTTAGAGTCCGAATTGTTGATCCCACAGAGATTGAGTAGTTCAATAATAATTATCTCAACCTTAACCGAAACTAGATTTGTTTTTGATGTGTTTTGTACTAAGTTATAACCGAACTAAATTATGAATGCTACTTGATAAGTGTGTTTTTACACACTTAGTAGGCACTTTTTGAGAATTTATTATTAACGAAATTGAGTAGATTTCTATGTATAATTGTGTGATTTTTACTTTTGTAGGCCAAAACCCCGACGAGAAGTGAACGAGGCAAAAAGAGTCAAAAAAGACTTAAAACATACAAATTTGTGAAACTGGTGACTAGGGTGCACAAGCTAGAATATTGAAGGACTTGAAGTGCAATTTATCAAGGGCTTAAATGAAATAAAAGTCAAATTCTGAGGACCAAATTGTACGAGATTAAAGATGAAGGACATGTCGTGCAATATGGAATAGACTGGGTTGCAATATATATTTTGGATTGAGCCATGTGGTCGCATGACTCAAAACCATGCGACCGCATGCATTGGCCAGAAACGTCAATTTTTTTTTCTTCTATGCGGCCGCATGGAATTCAACCATGCGGTCGCATAGAGTTAAAATTTGGTGGCGGTTTAAATTTCGTCCACTTTTATTTTTGATAAACTTGCAATATTTTCTTGTTGTTTATTGTAGATATTTTGGGATATTTTGTGTGTGTCTAAAAATATCCCATTATATCTATTATATTTTATAACATCTATATAGTAGTAAATAATCTCTCCCTCTCCTCTTGCTAGAAGAAATCTTTTCTCTCTCTTTTAGTTTTTATTTTCCTTAATTGTTTTAGTTCATTTTGGGGATCAAAATCAAATAGCAAAGGGATCTACCATCAAGAAATACTTGGAAAAGACTTGGAGGAGTGCAAATTCATACAAAAAGGGTTATATCTTTCTTTTTGTATTCCTTAATTGTTTTTCCAAAGTTTGTAATATTTTGTATACATAAATCTCTTTGTTATTGTATTAATATGATGAGCTAAATCTTTTATGTTGGAATTTATGGAGTAGTTTAACCTAATTTTCATTAATATCATGTTATGTTGTTAATGTTGCATTTGTTATCAAAATAATGGTGTATTAATTATCATATTTAAAATTACTACATTTATTTGATATCAATAGATGTTGTGGTTAGGTGATTGTATAATTATTGACGAATAGTTGCGCTAATAGATCGAAATAATTAATACCTGGGTTGTATTGACGAATAGTTGCGCTTAATAGATCGAAATAATTAATACCTTGGGTTGTATAGTATATCTATGCGCGTTTAGGTATATAGACATATATACCTACCCCAAGTGACCCTTTGAATATTTTCACAACAATTGAGTGCAATTGGTTAATTTTGTATCAACATAGACACATGTGGTATAATTTAATCAATTAGGGTTAATATAACTCGATAGAGGTTATTGACTAAAATTGAAAAATCGGGTCTAACTATTTATTTTGGTAATTTGCATCAACGCATAATAGACTTGATATTAATGAAATAAGGGTTAAGCGAAATCATAAATTCCATTATCTTTTTAAAAATCAAAAAAATCTTTTCATTTTTTAATTGTCATTTTACCTTTTAAATTTAAATTGTGTCTTTTGTTTATTTTCAATTTAAAAATCAAGTTTTTAAATCTGTGTGTCCATTTCGTTAGTTTGAAACAAATATGCTTGTAATTGCGTTCAACACTCTCTGTGGGATCAACTCGGACTTAAAAGATCCACTTTACTACTTGTTCTTGACCCATGCGCTTGCGACATAATATTCAACGAACACTACTATGAATGAATTGGCTAAACTATATGCGAATTATACTAAAATACAATATGAAATTTGACTGCAAATTGATTTACTTAACGATAGAAAAACGCACTAGGATCACGAATCCCCATGCAACAATCCATTTCAATCCTAGTTTTACAATTTGACAACACGATTGTATATTGAAGAATCAATGTTCCTATTGAATTTAACAATCTCTATCTAGTAATGTTAAACCTATCATATCATGCAATCCGATTATATTTCTATGACGAATACCAACATAAAAGAATGCACGAACTTTTATGAAGACTTAAAGATTCACACAAGGTATAGTGGTATATTTCTATCTCATATCGGACCCTATGACAATTTATACTACGTCGAACATATTTTCCTTCTTTCGAATGCATAAAATAGGTCATCACATTCATATAATTAACGTGCACAATAATTATATGGAAGAAATACGTATAAATCATTCAATATTCAAAAACGTGTTTATAATGTCAAAAATATAAAACTAAATATTAAAATATCATGTTACAAAGTTTATCGATCTCCTAGTACAAGAAAAACTAGTTCATGCATTCTTTTATGTTGGTATTCATCATAGAAATATAGTCGGATCGCTAAAAATAGAAAAACAAAAGAAATAAATAAGAGAAAACATCACCCTATCAATTCTTGAAATGAAATCTCGAATCTTGGAATCAATCTTCTCGTTCTTCACCTTCTTCTTGCTCTCCAATGTGGCAAAAACAGTGTAATAATGCATAACCCTCTATTCTCGACGTAATTAGGGTTAAAAAGGGGTACAAGACGTGTTTTCATAGGTGATTGAATCAAATAAAGAAACCAAAATTTTCACGCCGAAAATACATGGTACTCGCTGGAACAACCTATGTGATCGCATAGGTATTACACTATGCGGCCGCATAGTGTAATGTACTTTGAGATTCTTGCATTTTGGTCCCTGAATTTCATTCCTTCATTCTTGAGCTCCTTTCAACTTTCTTCTTCCTTCTATGCCTCGTATCATCACTCAATTTGTCATTGGCTCTCTTCGATTCTCGATTTTCTCTTCGGGTCAACTTTTGAATAATTACACTCATGTCCCTGAACTTTTGTTTTCTTCCGTTTTGGTCATTTTTCACTCGTTTTCGTATACTTTTCGTAACATCCATCGATGTAGCCTACAAACATAATTTGTATCGAATGAAGTCATATTTCAACATATATATATATATATATATATATATATATATATATATATATATATATATATATTCACACTTATCCATATTTTGTGGTCTAAATAAAGGCACAAAACGCACTCATCAGTACCTAAAAAATGGAGTGCACTTTCTATCACAAATGAATTGAGATTGAGAAACAATATTCTATCAACAAACATATAAAATAAGTTGGAATTCTGCAAACAAGGCCCCTTGACTTGTACTGAAGTATTGTTAAAGCAATAACAACGAAAACAAGCACTCCAAGTAAAACATTAAAAAACATCATAAATCGCAAGCCACATTTCGAAATTATCAACTTAAGGTCCTGATTCCATTCCAACCAATATACACATACTAGGAACACAATACGCATAAAAAGTACAGATTTACAATGCAATTTTAACTTGGAGTTTTGGTGAAATTCCATAATCTGCAAAATGCCCCAATTTATTTTTCAATTAAAATTGATTAAAAATCAAAGTACACATGGTGGAATTGAGCCCAACATCTTCTCCATTATTTTTTTTCACTTATCACTAATTTCCTAAATCTAAATTCTCAAATCACAAATCAAAACTTATAAATGATAAATTATAACCCATAACTCATACAACATAAATTATTTATCATAATCATAAATCATACTCATTTCTTTATCAATTAACTCATAAATGATAAAACCAAACTTATAAATAATAAATGAAAAATCGAATTATGTGATTATGTGAAGTGTGATTGTGTGAATACAAATGACAGAAGTCAAAGAACATAGAACAAAAACTATAAAAAAAAAAAAAAAAGAAAAAAAGAGAGAAGGGGTTCATCACAATTCACAAAGTCACAGACTCACACAGCTCACAGGCCAGGAGGTTCAACCATCCGAGTTTGTCGACAGCGACTTGTCATCGTCGCGTCGCTCGTTGTCACAATCACAGACTCACAACAACTTTGCAAATCGAGTCAGGAGGTGGAGAAACGGAGAATGAAAACTGCTTATGCTTCACTTCCATTTGGATTTTGGTGGACAAACTTGCATATATGATATATCCATGGCCCATGGATTGGGTCTATTTTTATTTTTATTTTAAAAAGGCCGTTCAGGCATTAGCCCAAACTGGTAAAAAAAAAAAAATTACTGCATGTGTCATCTTCTTCCACTCCTTTCTTCCACCTCTGCAATTGGTTCCCCGCGGCCACTGAAAGTTCCAACAGAGCCCAGCACGCGAGGCCGTTCCCCTTCGCCGAGTGCTAGCTCCGCCACTAATCATATCACCCCAAAAGTTTCCAGGTACATTCCTTTGAAGTGTTGTTTATAAATAATCATACCATGTTATATAGTATGAGGAATTCACGAGTGCTACATATATATTCATTACTCATTTTTATCTATTTATAATTTATAAACACTTCATAAACATGCTTTTTGATTCATCAAATATGTCATCAATAATGAAAAATGAAAAATCGAGAGATTCATATGTATAGATCATATATTATTTATTAATTACGAATAACCTATTTTATTGATCACATTTATCCTAATGGTGGATCACACTCACCCCACTCCACCACCACTGGCAAGTTTAGACCAGTGTCATTTTAGCTATAGTACTAACTTAGAAGTGCTTGTCAATGCGTAAAATCTTGGACTTTAATTGTTTACCAAGGTCTGCCACACATGTTATCATTGATCGTTTGATTTTCTGCAAGTGAATGAGATCGTGAACAAGTAATAAAGTGGTGTGTAGAGTGTCGAATTCACGAGTACTATGTATTCAATTGAGTTCAAATTAATAACAATCTTAATCGAATTGCAACAAATTTTGAGTTTTATATACTAATACCTAAGTTATCAATTAAATTGGAAAGCGATTTAACTGATTTTTCAAATATCATGTCAATCCATTTTTAGCACAATAAATTAAAGTGACTGTTTGTAGTCATTCTTGGTGGTCAATGTTCTTAATTTAATTGAAAACCTCTCTTGATAGTAGGGATGTCAACGGATCGGTTCGGGGTCGGTTCGACCAAAATCATAACCGCACCACCAAATTTTTTGTCATACCATTACTGCACCATAACCATGAAAGTCGGTTCGGTTCGGTTCGGCTCGGTTTGTATCTCGGTTCGGTTCGATTAATAACCACGAAAATAAATTATTTTTTATAAGTCCAACCATCAAATTGAAGAAAAAAATTATGAATAAAAATCAATAAAAATAAAAACACAATACTAAGCCAATTTAGCAAACAATATCCCAAATGAAAATGCAAACAATTTAAAGGATCTTTTTTTGGCCTTTGAGAAGTTAAGATAAAATAACCCAAAATAAGAGAATTATAGACAGATTAAAAGATACTAATTTAATATCATACAGATAATTAACAACCAGTAAACATACCAAAACTACTAGCAATAAAATTAAAGTACCCAACCAAATAAACATTGTATTAAGTAACAAAAAGAAGAGATAGAATTAGGGAACCAAATATATTAATGAGCTCAACTCCCACGAGTAGTAAAAGAAAGAGGGAAATATTATAATCAAGAAAATTACGTTTGCATTCGCTAACTAAGAAAATGTACGAGATGACTCAGGGAAGGAGAACCTCATATAAAATAGACTTGTCAAGACCAATTCAAGAAATATCTCCATCCCAATCGCAGAAGACATTTTCAAATTTAAATTATAGTCATCCCACACATACTTCTATTACATAATACAATATAAGGAAATATAACCTATTTAAAATGTCATTTCAAATGTACAATAATAAAAAAATAACAGTGAACTAATCAAAATATAGATATCAGAATAAGATCTGAATGTCGCACACTGTGGACGACACACAGCCTATACCTTTCGAATTTAGATCTGATTATAGTGCCAAATTTGAAGTGACAGCACGGCAGAAGGCAAAGATGGTGTTATTGATTACAATTACGAATTTTCTTCCTCGCCGTTGCTCATCGCTTTAATATTTCCTATTTTTTTTTATGTATTTTCAGTGAGTGAGTGAGTGTGAGTAGAGTTAAATTAAGGCAAAAAAAATTGGATTAGTGTGCCGGTCATGTTAACGGGTCGATAAGGTAATGAGCCATAATTATATAAAGAATTAATAAAAAAAGCTCAATTGTCCAATTAATTTTTTTTTTAAACGGGTAATCGGTTTGGTTCGGGGCACCGTCGCTAAATACCATACCCGCCCCAACACGAATCGGGTCATTAAAATCAAAACCATAACCAACACATTGCACCATCGGTTCGATTTTTTTGCCCCATTTGGTTAACCGCGATTTTCGGTTTTAACGGTTCGAATTGCCATCTCTACTTGATAGTTATCAAATATATCCCTTTCATGTGATCATCATATCTCTCGATGAAATATACGAACATGATAAATGCATTAAACAATCTAGAACACCTAAGAAAATACTACAAGAAAAAATGCATTTCGAAACATGTAAAATAAAACATTCATTAATTGCAAGTTGCTAAAATGGGGCTATCGCAACATTCAGCAAGTGTATGTTGCTATTGGTTGACAAAATTGAGTTTTAACAATGTTTTTTTAATAAATGTTACTAATACATCCTTTTGCAATGTTCACGATCCGTTGTCTTTAATTTTTTTTTGCAACATGCAATGCGTATTGCTGTTAACTTTTTAGCAATGTGCAATGCACGTTTCCGTAAATTAGTTTTAGCAATAGGCAATGCGCATTGTCATTAGATATTTTAGCAACACGCATTTAAACATTGTCACTAATTTTTTAGCAACGTGCACTGTACATTGTCGTTAAATATTTTAACAACGTGCATATGAATATTGCCATTAATTTTTTTACAATGTACATTTGAACGTTTAGCAACGTAGATTGCATTGCACGTTTCCATTACTTTTTTTAAACCAATACTCGTGTCCTAACTCCTGTCTTTTCTTTGGCGCTGCTCCCCACTGGAGGACTTCCTATCCTACCTCTCTCATTCCTTCCTTAATGGCCGCAACTTCACCCTCAAGTATCAGCTTCCAAATGAAGAAGTGGATTCTCTTATTCCAGTCTCCACTGATGAAGACTTGGAGAGTATGACTGAAGAATATGACCGCACCACCGCCGCATAGCCGTTGAAACCTTTCCGTCTCCGCCTCTTTCTATTCCCTTCCATGCCAGAATCTACCGCTTCTATGGGCTCTTTACTCGACGATGCTAAATCAGAAACTTGGTTTGTCGATGCATTGAATGGTACTGGGTTGCTTCCTAGAGGGCTATCTGATTCTGCCGCCGTTGATAATTTGGTTGAACTTGATGGGATTTAGAAGTGTGATTCTTCTGCAAATCTAGATCCCCAAAACAAGACTTTGGGTTTTAACAAACTGGTACATTCAAATTTGCCTGATTCTCCTATGGTTGAAACAAGTTCATCATTCGGGTCGAGTTCTTCATCCCCATCTATGTTAAATCTCTCTCCAATTACTCGATTATTTATCTGATAAGTACTGCTAAGAAATAACATATCAAGTCTTAACTATAATGAGGGCTTAATTTTAGGCCATGCATTTTATAAGTAATCTTAAAAGTTATTACTCTAAAATATACATTTTTAAACTAATCAAATCGATCCCGAGCTAATCAATTTGATCCAGCCTGGTCTACATTGATAAAATTTATCCTTTTTTTTTCTCAAATCTTGCAAAAGCAACACAGAGTGAAGGAAATTAAGTAGGGAGAAAAGAGGTACTCAGTGGATGATGGGGGTAGGGGGAACTAGGAGGCCTAGATTGGTTGGGAAAAAGGGAACTAAGAGGACACGATGCATCTGAAACAATGATCTCACTCATTTTGTTTTATGTGACTGATTAACTATATCACTCCATTCTAAAAATTGTGTATGAATATTGTTCTGTTGGGACGAGACATACCTAATGGAAAAACAAATTATGTGGTAAGTTCTGTAACTATGAAGCTCGCGGAAATTTGGGTTCAAGAGATGGTTATGGAGAAGTTGAAGAATAAAGTGAAAGATAAAGACAATGAGGAGGTTAATTTACGGCAACAAGAGTCAATCTTTCAGAAAATTCTATTGAAGAGCTGCCAAATGAACTTAGCTCTTGTGTTTCCCTTGAGGTAAACATTTTCTAGATTGCTACCTCTCTGTTAACTAAAAATGTAAGTTAGGATTAAAGAGAATGAGAAGGAGATGGATACTGAAACTCTGTGTTAAAATTTCATAAGTGTTTATGAAGTTAGAAGCCTTGTGGATTAATTTTGTAAAGCCTTTCACTGAGTATATTCAATCTGCAGGCTTTGATTGGGTAGGAGGATGCAAATATCAGTTTTCCCTGTTGAATTTTGTATTAGTCTTTCCAATTTTTCTAGATTAACACTCTCACTCTGTCTATAGGCCTATGCGGTGCTGGAAACCACATTTCTGCTTTATTGACCTCAAATGGAAAGCTCATTGTCTCAGTGACTGAGGATTCTAATGTTTACATATGGAACTACAATCGTGAACCATGTTCTATTTCGCAACCCCTTAGATCATTCGAGTGTTTATCATCAGACACTTCTGTGGCAATACCTTGGTCTGGCTCAAAGATAGGGAACTTGGAGGATGGATTCAAATCGAGAAAACTCGAGGAGAGTTTAACTTCGAGGATGGATTCAAAGCCTGCATTTTAAAGGTAATTTGATCTTAACATAGTTATCTTGTATAAAGACCAATTTGTTTTGTCTTTCAATCTTAAATATTATCTCCTTCATGACGTCAGTATATTTATTCACCTACCGTCGCACAAGTCCTTACTACATCTATATATCTAACTGAAATGTAATATAAATAAGGTCAATCAAGAGTATATTAATACATGCTTCAATGAGAGGAAACATCTGGACAAAAATACTACCAGTCCATGACTAGGAAATTGTAGTTTATTGCGCTGTTAAAACAATGAATCGAGTTTAAACAGGCTTTATATGTTGGATGTCTTCTATGAATCGAGTTTAGACAGACTATATATATGGGATGTCTTAAATGTGGCATGATGGAAATATATTGTCTGTGTTGTAAAAGGAAAGTTTATTAGGGTTTGTAGTGAATGACAATTATACCCCTGCAGCCCCAGAAATTATTACCATTGTATCCCTGATTCTTACCTATAAATATAGGACTTTGTTCATTAATAAAAAACACACAAATCTATTGACTTAATTCTCTCTTTTACTTTTTCTCTCTTTTATAATACGTTATCAGCACGATAGCTTTAATTCAATAAATTTTTTTTCTTAAAAGTTTATCAATTCGTTTAAGTTCCAAGATTATAACCTCTGGAGTAATTAAACCCTTTTTCTCTAAGCACATGGCAGCCAAAGCTCCTCCAACATCAACTCATCAATCCAACGGCTGAAAGGGCTTCGAAAATCGATGTTGCCTCCATAGTCTGTATAGCTTGCTTTCTTTAAACCCAAAAGAAAAAAAAGGGTCCAAGTGTGGTTCAACTGTCTTGCTTTCTTGCTGGGCTCACTCTACTCCACCAGATCTACAAACTTTTGAGAAAGTTTTGAACTGATGCTGGAAATTTGATAATTCTGGAGCAAGGTAATAATTTTATTGGGCAAGTTGGAAATCTGTACCCAATCTCTGTTGCTTGGTTAAGGTATTATTATAAAGGTAATTTCGTGATGCATATATATGGAGTATTATTATAAAGGAAACTTTATGTTATACTGGATTGGATGTATATGCATTATTTCATTTAATTGGCTATGCTTGAAAACCAAAAGGACGTATCAACCATTGCAAACCAGTTTATGTAAAAGTTGAGGAGTCAACAATAACTTGTCAGTTGAGTCTATCATTGGTCTAAGAGTTTCAGAGAATTTTTGCATATGTTGTCTTAACTTTTGTCTTTGCATAAGAGCCTAGTTTATAAATCTTAAATTAATAATCAAGCTTTACGCATAATGTTTATTGATTTACGTGTAAGATGATTATTGAATATTTTTTATGGCTTTAACTTGATTAAATATTTGTGATGTTCTATTTTAAATTTTAAATTAATATTCTATCATCTTGTTGCTCTTGAAGTAGCACAATGTTATAATTAATATTTCAAAAGAATATTATTTGTAGATTTATCTATTACAAATATTTTGTTGCTCTTGAAGTCGCACAAAAATATAATTCATATTTTAGAAGAATATTATTCATAGATCTGTCTACTATAAATTGTTTGTTGTTGCTTTTGAAGTAGCACAACATTTTAATTAATATTCATGAAGAATATAACTTGCTCCTAAAGAGCATAAATTGTAATTTTCAATATTCCAGAAGAATATTGATATATTGCTAGTGAAGAAGCAATAATAAAATACAATGTACTCTCGAAGTAGCACATGTTTCGAAAAACATATTATTTTAAATTAGTGTTTATCTTTGAAGGAAAACACGTAACTTATGTTGATATTGAAGGGGTTATCTAGTATAAGTTTGTCTTCAACAACCAGAAGCAGCAACTTAAATCAATGGAAGGTCAATATCATAAATATTGTCATGTTATGTTGTGCCTTGACCTTTTCAATCATATGCTACAAAGTCAAAAATCAACAGTACATTAGCATACCAATCGGTAGTCACCATGGCTATGCACCGATAATCATTGATAAATTGATGGGAAGAAATCAAAGTCATCGTCTGTGATAAATCAACACTATCATCCGTTTCACGTGTCATACCACATACCAGGTTTAATTTCTTTTCTTTCTCCATATCTATGTGGCTAGTAGACTTTACATTCTATTCATATTATTATGTTATCCAAATAAAGTGCACATTTATACTTATTGATGTCCATGAAGAATATTTTACCATTCTTGAAGAATCCAAAATTTATGTATATTAAACTTCATATGATTTCAATATTCTAGAAGAGTATTACTTGTTCTAGAATAACAAATTTTGTGAGATCTAGTTTATTTCATGATTTGAGAAATTTTCTAGATCGATTTCATAAATGAATATAGTGTTGTTGCTCCTGAAGAAGCCCATCTCTACAAATAATACACGACTCCTGAAGAGTTAATATTTCTTTATTGGTGCTTTTAAAGAAGCATAATATTGTTAATATCTTAAAGAAGATTATTATTATTTAGATTTTACTTGCTTTCGAAGAACATAATTATTAAAATCTAACACAGATTATGTTTTTTCTCCTTAAGAGTAAATTCTTATACAATTTATTATTTCAAACAATAATACATTATTGCTCCTGAAGAGCAAAACACTCTGATTTCAATAGTCCATGATATTCTCTCGACGTAGCACATTTTCGAAGAATATTTATTTTGAATTCATGTTTATCCTTGAAAGAAAATATATAACTCATGTTATGAGAACATTAATAAACTTGACTACTTGAATGATATATGACTACATAATGTTTAATCATATTCTTCGAAATTAAATTATATACTATATTGAACCAGAAGTTCAATTTGATTTTACTATTTGGCGTGACCAATTAAACCACCACTGGATAAATAATGATGCGAAATTAAAAATTTTAATTGAATATTCAATGAAGAACCAGAAGATTCTTCAATCCAATAAATTCATATATATCATTTATTCTCTTTATCGACAATTGATCATTAAACGTCACTAGCTAAAATAAGATTCAATTCACTACATTTTTTGAAAATTAATTAGGGTGATATATGGGGCCCCGTCACCCACCACGTTGACTATCTAAACATTATTTGTATCTAATAGATTTGATACAAATATTAGATGATTGCATGTTGTTTGCAACTTGAAATTTACGAAATTATTGCTCAAGTTATTAGCATAATTTTCAAATTATATAATCAAGACTGTGTCTTATTAATACTAGTGGGCATAAATCTCAATATTTGAATAAGTGTTAGTTGAGATGTCGATAAGTGATTTAACACTATTGTTTGTTAAATGCCTCCAATTAATTTAATTGAGAACAAAATGTTTTTCCCTTTTTGTTTGGGTAATTCCATTACGCATCATTGCCAACATCATAGTTCTCACTATTACAATTGGCTTATGGTCAAAGCCTAATTTTTCATTTAATTATTTTGATAGTGCAGTATATGCAAAATCAACCCACCACAATGCACTGAGATGAAAAATAAAGAATGTTGAGAATAAATGCATAGTTTGAACCATTATCCCAAATAGGTGATATTTTATAATGCTGAAAAATTTATTGTCAAATTGACAGGACAATTCTTTCAGCATTAAGGGGAGGAATTAAGAAGTTGAAAATAATCTACAAATGCATCATTATCTAAATTCTCGCAAAAGATCACTCGAACCAGAAGTTCGAAAGATAATTTGTTTCGAAGCATTTACTGATCAAAAGGATCAAAGTGCTCCAATACGAATTGATGTCGTAAGAGGACAATTTGATATCATTATATTTGATATATTTATGGTATGCCTGAAACTTGATGTGTTCGATTCTAATACAAAAATCTTTGAACAAAAATGGAGCAATTGGTAAAGATGATTTTATTAAGGAGATATATACTCTTAATGAGTATTTAGACTCAACAAATTATAAAACCCCTGAAGAGGTTCAGGTACCTGATATATTGAAATTTGAGATATCTTAATAAGTTATGTCGTTATGAAGTAAGAAATAGAATCCAAAAACGAAAAGTTGTCGACAACAATTTTGTACATGATGTGCTGCATCATATATGAATCGTGAGAAATCAAAATAAATGCGTCAAAATATATCTATCGAAGTAATGTTTGGTCAAATAAAATGGAAGCAATCATAAATTGATTTTACTAGAAAAACATGATTTTTTGGACCTGTAGTCCAATAATTTAAAGATATATACTTATGCGAAAAGAAAATGAGAAAAATGAAGTCATAATGTACGACTCTCAACATAGTGAATTTCGCAAAGATCGTCGTTGATGAAATCATGAATCTATATCATGTTATCTTGACAATATATGAAATTTGAAATACGTGATAGTCAACTCATCTGACATATAGTCAACTCATCTGACATGACTATTAATATTATCTCTGAAATATTTAATATGCCTGAAGCATAACTCAAATGATGCATGTCCGAGAACCATGTTTCAAATTAAATTACAAAAATCATTATATGGATTGAAACAATCTGGACGCATGTAGTATAGTCATCTTAGCGAATATTTGTTGAATGAGGGCTATAAGAATGACGATGTCTGCCCATGTGTTTTCATAAAGAAAACAAATATTGAATTTGCAATTGTCGCAGTTTATATTGATGATCTAAACTTAATTGGAACTCCTAAAGAGCTCAACAAAACTACTAATTATTTGAAAAATGAATTTGAGATGAATGATTTAAGAAAAACCAAATTCTGTCTCGAGTTGCAAATTGAATACTTCTCAGAAGGATTATTTGTTCATCAATCTACATATACAGAAAAAGTTTTAAAACGGTTTTATATGGATAATGCACATCCATTGGCATCACCTATGATTGTTCGATCACTTGATGTGAAAAAGGACCCATTTCGTCCACTTGAAGATGAAGAAAAAGTTCTTGGTCCTGAAATACCATACCTTAGTGCAATTTGAGCATTAATATATCTTGCAAATTGCACTCGACCCGACATAGCTTTTTTTGTAAATCTCCTTGCAAGATATAGCTCTACACCAAGTCAAAGACATTGGAATGGTGTTAAACAGATTTTTCGTTACCTAAAGGGTACGGTTGATTTGTGATTATTTTACTCCCAAAAGTCGGGATCTACTTTAGTGGGATATGTAGATGCAGATTATTTATCTGACCCACATAAAGCTAAATCACAAACAGGATATGTGTTTACACGTGGAGGAACAGCTATATCATGGAGATCTGTGAAGCAATCCTTGACAGCAACATCCTCAAATCATTCTGGAATTATTGTAATTCATGAAGCAGGGCGAGAATGTGTATGGTTGGGGAACATGACCCATCATATCCAATCATCATGCGGGTTAACTTCAACAAAAGATAGTCCAACAATTTTGTATGAAGACAATGCAACTTGTATTGCACAACTCAAAGGAGGCTATATCAAAGGCGACAAGACGAAGCATATTTCTCCAAAATTCTTTCATACACACGAGTTTCAGAAGAATGGTGACATCGATGTTCTACAAATTCGCTCAAGTGACAATTTGGCCGATTTATTCACAAAAGTACTGTCAACATTTACATTCAAGAAGTTAGTCCATGGGATTGGAATGCGTCGACTTAAAGATTTTCAGTGATCAACATCAGGGGGAGTAACTGTACTCTTTTTCCTTCACATAGGTTTTATCCCACTGGGTTTTCCTAGCAAAGTTTTAATGAGGCAGCATTTATTTTTAATACTCCAAAATAACTGTACTCTTTTTCCTTCGTTTGATTTTTTTGTCTCATTGAGTTTTTATCAAACAAGGTTTTAACGAGACAGATATTTTGTAATGTGTCATTCAAGGGGGTGTGTTGTAAAATGAAAGTTTATTAGGGTTTTTAGTGAATGACAATTATACCCCTGCAACCCTAAAAATTATTACCATTGTATCTCTGATTCTTACCTATAAATATAGGACTTTGTTCATTAATAAAAAAACACACAAATCTATTGACTTTATTCTCTTCTACTTTTTCTCTCTTTTATAACAGTCTGATATTTTTCACATTTGATATTTTATAGGTTCTATTGCAAAATAATATTTTTTTTTTTTACAACACATGTAAATTCTTGACATTTTCTTTGTTTTAATCAGAAATGTCTTTAAAAAGATGGATAAGATTAAAGATTCTAGAAGACAAGAGTAAGCAGTTGGAGGAGCTCACTGGGAAGATAAGGGAGTGTAAAAGGTATAAATAGTCTATTTCTCCTTCATGGTGTAATGTGAGAATCAGAATGTGTTGATCGTCGTTGTAAGGAATCTACGGGATTATTACTGGAAGCAGATTAGCCTGGGCTTTTCCAGGAAGATGCAGCAGTTTATTCCTTGAAAAGCCAATCAGTTCTGGTTCAAGAAACTGCTGAGATATGGAAAGAAGTTGTTCAATCAGTCTTCGAGTGATATGGATGGAGAGAAAATGCATTTGGAAGCAAAAGAGCAAGTTATTTGAATTGTCAATATAGTTCTTTGATAAATAAAATTTCTTTTCTTATGAAAAATACTTCCAATGTTTAAAGCTATAGAAGTTAGGGCGGCTACAGATTTCCTAATGATTGGATTACCTGAGATGTATATTATATGATTTTTAAACATTTTAGTGTAAAATATATTAATATGATTTTCCAATGAGAATGTCATTCTATCTTCCTGAGAAACAACAATAACCTTGCTTGTTCTTATGCTCATGCACCAGATGCAATTTTTTAAGACCCTTAAGAGGTTTTATCTACTTTTACCCCTTCCCAACTGTTTTAACATAGTGTCTATCAAACTGTGAGAGCTCCCTATCAAATCATACTCTATTAAAGTTAATTGATCTATGAAAATTCAAAAGCTTGCTAGAAAATGAGAAAGACTCGACAACACGAAGAATGTTAAAATTATTCAAAGATTCTCTACACCAAATAAGAAATAATGTCCAATATCAGAGTCTATCCAATACTCCAACCCTTTTTTTGTTCCTCCAAACTATTAATTTGTTTTTTCTATTGTACCTCAATTGAGATTCCCCCTATAATGGAAAGCTCGTCTTGTTTGGCCACCAACAATAAACAGCTTTCGTCCTCTCCAAGTTGAAGCTACAGCATCCAAACAAAATGTTAAAACAAAAATAAAAATACAAGCAAATCCAAACTTCGATAAATTTTATAAATCTCAAAAGCTTCTTTAACAATAGTAGAACCCCACCATTGCCACTAACAAGAAGTGACACATTAGAGTCAATTGCAAGAATTTGATTCCCAAAACTGAACTCGGAAGGCAATGGTCAAATATATAGAATTTTGTCCTTTTATGTGATTTTTTCAAAAAATAAAATAAAAAATTAGAAAATCAAAATGTTGGTCGATCACATGGCCCATCCCAATCCGCATGTAGTCATCATGGCGCCTAGGTCGCAGTTGTAGCATCAGACGATGATTGCCAAACATTAGGTAATCATTACTAGCTTGTGATTGGTTAAAAATAAGAAACTAACATCACAATTGTCACCTGTCATTTTGAGAGTGATTGATAGTTAGGTGGGAGCAGTTTGTCAATAATTGTGAATCATAATGTTTCTTTCAATTACAACGACCCATTGTCCAATCTGGTCTCATAATCCGAGGTTTCGACCTATAAGTAATATAAGAATGGTACTTCAACCTCACCATTGCCACTAACAACAAGTGACATATTAGAGTCAATTGTCAGTGTTTGATTCCTAAAATTGAACTTAGAAGGCAATGGTTAAATATATGGAATTTTATCATTTTACGTGATTTTTTCAAAAAATAAAAATAAAAATAAATTAGAAAATAAAAAAATGGTGGATCACGTGGCCCAAACCCAATCCGCATGTAGTCATCATGGAGCCTAGGTTGCAGTTGTGGCATCAGACAACGATTACCAGACATTAGGTAATCATTACCAGCTATTGATTGGTTAAAAATAAGATGTTAACGTCACAATTGTCACATATCATTTTGCGAGTGGTTGATAGTTACGTGGGATCAATTTGTCAATAATTGTGAATCATAATATTTCTTTCAATTACGGCAGCCATTGTCCGATCTGGTCTCATAGTATGAGGTTTCGACCTATCTGTAATATAAGAATGGTACTTCAACATCTTTTTATTGAGGTACGAGATCGATCACCAACACAATCTTTTATTCTTATAAATTAGATACATACATTTTTATTTAAAATCTCGACTCGACATATGGCAGATAGAGCATCTTGACCAAGGGTCAAGATTTTAGATCTAGAACAAGAACTTCTTTTTTTAAATTTTTCTAGATTGATGTCGAGAATCTTGATTCTTGTCTATAATACATTTTTTCTAGATTGATGTCGAGAATCTTGATTCTTGAGACATTATAATCTAGTACATTTATGTATCCTTCTTCCCTCATCTAACAAATATTAACCAATTTTAATTCATTGATTGATAATTTAACATATATTAAACGGTTTATGAATACTTCTCAAAATGCTTTTAGATTTACCAAATATGTCATATATGATGGAAAAAGAAAAATTAGGGATATTCATGTACATACTTAAAAATATAAAGCAGGCTATTTATGGCAATAAATTCATAATATCTTTCTAAATGAAATTCAATAAAGTATGCCTTCTTGTATATACTTACCTAAACAGAGACAGCTATATAAATTCAAATTTGTAGTGTGAGCTATTTATTTTAATTCCAATGTTTTAATGGGGTTTTTCTATTATAGTTTGTGTTTATATGGCCAATTCTAATAATTTTCTATTTTCAAATTTCGAAAACTGTTGATCACAAGGGTTAGTATATAGAAAGGGAACTTAAAATCAACTATAATTAAAATAACGACACTACGTACAAATATCCATTTTAAACCCCACCCCCCCCCCCCCCCCCCCCCCCCCCACAAAAAAAAAAGAAAGAAAAAAACAACTATTTTACCATTGCTTATTCGTCGATACAACAACCATTAAGATTCTTTCAACAAATTCACTTTTCGTTTTCACAATGTCATCGGTAAACGTGACACTCTTGCCATGTTTTTTAAAATTTTATACTTTTCACTATAAATTCCAACTTGGGCTTGGGGTACTTTATTTCCACCATTTTTTTTTTAAATTTTTAGAAGAATCTCGTATTTTTTTTTTCTCTGGCTTGATGCATAATTTTATAACCAAAATGTCCTTAAGAGTACTTAAAATGCTATATGTAATTTCTATACTTTGGATTCCTTGATCCATCTTTTTATCTAAAGTAATAGCAATAGTTTTGAGATATTAGGTAATCGATAAGATTTCATTATAAATTCGGATCCGATTCTTTAAAAGGCATAAGATTTTTGCAAGATACAAATAGGGTTGGGCAAAACTCAACTCAAACCGCTCAACTCGACCAACCCAGATCAAATTGATCGATTTGGGTCAATTTTTTAAGTTTAATTGGATTGAATTGGGTTGAAAAATTGAATTTGAGGTTGGGTTGAGTTGTATCTCAGATTATGAATTAAAACCCAACCCAATGAATTAAAAATTTAATATCTAAGATGGAAAAAAATAAATAAATAGACACGATGGTAAAGATAAAAGAATGACTTATAATTTATAAACATCTATTTTCTTCACATAGACCGATTCATATGAACAATATGTACAAATACGATGTTATTTGACGATAAAATGAATGAATTCCAAAAAATTGTAAAAAAAAAATGTTTCATAAATTATAAACTTATTTTTTACATTATTTTTAGAAAGATTACCTTATATATGTGTTTAAAAAATGAAGGTTTTCAAGTAATTTCAAATTTTAAAAATTATCCAAATAAATTGGATTTAACTTTAATTGGGCCGAAATCCAAACCAACCAACCCAACTCAAATCGATCAAAACTTGATCGGGTTGGGTTGAGTTGGGTTTAAATCAATAATTAGGTTGGGTTGAGTTGAGTTGAGTTTAAATCAATAATTAAGTTGTGTTGAGTTGGGTTTGGATTGGGTTGGAAAAAAAAAATCGACCCAATCCATGCCAACTCCTAGTCATACAAAGTTGGAATGCAGCCATGGCCACCAAAAGTTTCCATTAGTAAATAAATTTAGGGTCCGTTTAATAGTAAGAGTGGAAAATGGGTGGAAAGGAATTGAATTCCAGGGAATTGAATTGCCTGAAATTGTTTTACCGGGAATTGAATTAAGGGTCCGTTTGATAGAAAGATGGAAAATGGATGGCAAATAAAATGTTTGGCAGGGAAGTGATTTGCCTAGAATTTGTTTTAGAGGGAATTGTAATTAATGGTGTTTGATTGGTATAATTTTCCACCTAATCCGTTTGGCTTTGTTTTTCATGCAAATGGTTATTTTTTGGGATAATTTTTTTACAATCTGTATTAAAATTTGTTTGGATTGTCAAAAAGTAAAAAATAAAAAAAAAAAATATTTTTCATAAAATTTTTATGCTCGTTTGACTTCGTTTTTCATGCAAATTGTCAATTAAATGGATAAAAATTTTTACCATTGAATTTAGAATATGTTTCCATTGCCAAAAAGTTTAAAAAAAAAAAAAAAAAAGGAAAAAAAACACCGAACAAGGTGGAAAATAATTTCCCACAAAAATCATAAGAAAATATTTTCCTACTTTTGTGTTTCAAGGGATTGTACATTAGAAATTGGTGGCAAATATTTTCCAGGACAAATTTGGCTAATCAAACAGCCAAAAGTAGGAACTAGGAGTTCCATGGCAAATTTAGCGTATCAAACGCGCCCTAAAGGTGTTTGATTGGTATAATTTTCCACCTTTCTATTATAATACGTTTGACTTTTTTTTTTTATGCAAATTGTCAATTAAATGAATAAATTTTTTTACCATTAGGGACAAAATATGTTTAGATTGCCAAAAAAAAATAATAAAAAAATTATTTTTTATTTTTACGTTTGGCTCTGTTTTGTATGAAATTTGTCAATTAAATGGATAAATTTTTTTACACTTTATCTTAGAATTTGTTTCTATTGCTAAAAAACAAAATAAATAAATAAATAAAGGTGGAAGCCAATTCCCACCAAATTGCAAGGAATTGATTTCCACGGAATCACGCTTCAAGTGGTTGTACCTTGGAAAAGGTTAGAAACCGATTCCATGGAAAATAAAGGTTATCAAATAGCGCAAAAGCAGGAAGTTGGAAAACGATTCCAAGTTTCCGAAAAAAATTTCGCTATCAAACGGAGCCTTAAAATATGTAACATTTATTTATCAGAATTTAAAATAAGTTTACATGTTTTGATAATGAGGTCACAATTACGTACAAATATCCATTTTAAAGTTCAACCCACCCCCCCCCCCCCCCCCCCCCCCCCCACAAAAAAAGAAAAGAAAAAAAACAACTATTTTACCATTGCTTATTCGTCGATACAACAGCCATTAAGATTCTTTCAACAAATTCACTTTTCGTTTTCACAATGTCATCGGTAAACGTGACCCTCTTGCCATGTTTTTAAAAATTTTATACCAACTTGGGTTACTTTATTTCCACCATATTTTTTTTTATTTTTAGAAGAATCTCAGTATTTTTTTTTTCTCTGGCTTGATGCATAATTTTATAACCAAAATGTCCTTGAGAGTACTTAAAATGCTGTATGTAATTTCTATACTATGGATTCCTTGATCCATCTTTTTATCCAAAGTAATAGCAATAGTTTTGAGATATTAGGTAACCGATAAGATTTCATTATAAATTTGGATCCGATTCTATAAAAGGCATAATATTTTTGCAAGATACAAATAGGGTTGGGCAAAACCCAATGCCCAACTCAAACCGTTCAACCCGATCAACCCAAATCAAATCGATCGATTTTGGTCGATTTTTAAAGTTCAATTGGATTGGGTTGAGTTGGAAAATTGAATTTGATGTTGGGTTGGGTCTCAGGTTATGAATTAAAATACAACCCAACCCAATGAATTAAAAAATTAATATTTAAGATGAGAAAAAAATTTAAATAGGCACGATAGTAAAGATAAAATAATGACTTATAATTTATAATCATCTATTTTCTTCACATAGATCGATTTACATGAACACTATGTACAAATGCAATATTATTTGACGATAAAGTAAAAATTAAAGAGATGATGATAAAATGAATGAATTCCAAAAAATTTGTAAAAAAAAATAAAATTATTTCATAAATTTTAAACTTATTTATACATTATTTTTAGAAAGATTTCCTTATATATGTGTTTAAAAAACGAAGGTTTTCAAATAATTTTAAATTCTAAAAAATTATTCAAATTTAACAAATAAATCGGATTCAACTTTATTCGGTCAAACCGACCAACTCAACCCAAACTGATCCAAACTTGATCGGGTTAGGTTGAGTTGGGTTTAAATCAATAATTGGGTTGAGTTGAGTTGAGTTGAGTTGATTTTCGATCAAATCGATCATATTGGGTTGGGTTTGGATTAAAAAAAAAAAAAATCGATCCAACCCAACCCACGCCAACTCCTTGTCATGTTGGAATGCAGCCGCAACCACCTAAAGTTTCCATTAGTAAATAAATTTAAAATATTTAACCTTTATTTATCAGAATTTAAAATAAGTTTACATGTTTTGATAATGAGGTCACAATTACGATTAAAATCTGGGTTCGGGTCTCCGGACAAGGGTGAAATTCGAAAAAAGAAAAAATAATTACCCTTAAAATAAGTAGAATTTACTCAAGAAAAAAAAAGTATCACACATGTTTGAAATGAAAATAATTTTTACTTTTAGCTTAGTAAAACATGTACTAGATATCACCCCAGCTTCTGACCCATTTATGAATTGTTTTCCAACATTTTGAACATCTTCAATCGTGGTGTAAATTGATATATCTAAATTCATTTTTACATTCTCATTTTATACATAGATGGATCTAAATTCAAATTCTGCTCTAATGATTACATCTAAATCCAATTTTTACCTCCTTTTGAGTATATTTATTTTACACATTATATCCCTTAAAAGATTTCTAGTTAATTTTTATGCAAATACTTTGGTCTCAAGATTTCAATTAATTAAAAGATTATGTGAATCTCAATTATTGACTAATATTAAATCAATTATATGAACATGACTAGAAATATTCAATTAAAGGATAACGTTTTCGTTAGATGAGAACACATGACTGATGAATCTCAATTATTGATTAATATTAAATCAATTATATGAAAATGACTAAAAATATTCAATTAAAAGATAATGTTATAGTTAGATGAGAACACATAAATAATGAATCTCAATTATTGACTAATATTAAATCAATTATATGAAAATGACTAGGGGTATTTAATTAAAAGATAATATTTTCGTCTTAATGCATGACTATGAATCTCAATTATTGACTAATATTAAATCAATTATATGAAAATGACTAGAAATGTTCAATTAAAAGATAATGCTTTCGCTAGATGAGAATGCATAGCTTATGCCAACCAAGGCATCTCGTTATTTAATTTTTCAATTTGATGAATCTTCGATGTATATTCGAATACTTATTAAAAAGATGCTAGAAGAGAAGACGAAATGAGATTCAACGGAACTTGACATAACAATGTTAGTCTAGACCCATATCCATATTGATATTTTTAAGTTGGATAAAGATATTTGTACACCAAGTGTAGTCATACCTGTCTCACATGAACAGTGTCGACGAATTTTTTATTGTGTGTGGGACCCTCCTCTATGTGAGAAGGGTATAATGTATTATGTGTAGCACTATTGTTTTAAGTTTCTCTATCTAGACTTCATTTTCCTTCTTTTTTGGAAAAGAAGACCTCGATGCTTGATTGCCTTTCACTGCATAAGGAGTCATGTATTGACTCTGCCAGCCCACCAACCCCAACTAATATGAAAGATTCTTCAATAAAGCCGGTTGTACAGGCCCCTTTGCTAGGGCCTGTTGTACACTACACTCGGTAGATTCCAAGATTTTTGGTGCGATATTTCTTTGATCATACAAAGTAGTGGAATTGAAGAATTTTTAGGTGGACCGCCCTTGCTACACACGAGATGACATTCCCCTCACATAAGGGGGGGGGGGGGGGGCGCACTTTTTTTATTGGCATGGCCCCCCCTCATTGTGAGGGGACTGTAACTTGTACGATCCACCTGGATTGTACAAGTGATTTTTTCCTTTTTAGGTAAGATTATTGCTATCAATTCTTGGGACATTATAATCTAGTACGTCTCTGTATCTTCTTCTCTCACATAACGTATATTAATATATTTTAATACATTGATGTATAATTTAAACTTTTTATAAATACTAGTTGTTGCCCGTACGATGTATGGGTTGAGTTATTTTGTAGGAAGTGTTAGCATGTTAAATGCGTGAAATTATGTTTTATTTTGAGGTGTGAGATAAGATAGAAAAAATTTTGTTTTCAACATATAAATACATTTTTTGATTCATTTTTGTTAAAGTAGTAGGAAAAATAATGTGTTATTTATAGAATGAGTGAAAAGATAATAACTTGTTCAATGTAAATAGCTACATATTTGTACCTTATGTTATGTATGTATACAATAAGAAAAACAACTACATATTACAACTGTATAATCAATAGACAAATTATGTTATAGAAACGAATATACAAAATATAAAAAAAAATGAAGATTTCAATGAATATGAAGCCAACGGTTTTGAAACATTATAACTGGGTAGAGCTTCATTTTATTTTATAACTATATTCAAATTAAAATGATTAAAAGTACAGGATAAAGGGGAAAAAATTCTGAATGTTTATGGCTCATTACGGAATATCAAACGAAATCGAAATATTACATTCTTAATATTATTTTCAAGTACTCACAACTTATTATTTCACGACGTTGATGGTGTGCGAAACGGCCAATCGTAGCAAATGTTACAACACTTCAAAGTAGATCATTTCAAACTAATATTTCGAGAATTTTGATAACAATCTAATTTTAAAAATTCAAACGAAGGCGAAATATTATATTCTTAATATCAAACGAAGTCTAAATGATATAGAAGATTTATCGATTCGACTAACGTACAATCATTTAGAAATTTTTAAAGTTAGCTTGTTATCGAAATTCTTAAAATATTAGTTTGAAACGACCTACTTTGATGACGTAACATTTGTCACGATTGACCATTTCGCACACATTAACGTCGTGAAATGATAGCCGTGAGTACTTCAAAATGATATTAAAAATGTAATATTTCGACTTCGTTTGATATTCCCTAATGAGCCCGAAAATGAAAAAAAAAACATAAGTTTTATTAAAAAGATAAGTTACACGTCTTTTTTGAACACACACGTTTGACTTTCGTTTAACTATTTTTTATATTCATTTAGATCATTCGATATATCTATGATATAGTTGTCGAAATGAGTTTCGAGATGATATAGAAGATTTATCGATTCGACCAGTGTACAATTGTCTAGGAATTTTTAAAGTTAGCTTGTTATCGACATTCTCGAAATATTAATATTACTTTGACGCGCCGTAACATTTGCTACGATTGACCGTTTCGCACACCATCAACGTCCTGAAATAATACACCGTGAGTACTTCAAAATAATATTAAGAATGTAATATTTTGACTTCGTTTGATGTTCCGTAATGAGCCTGACAATGAAGACAAAAATATAAGTAATATATTCAAAAAGACGAGTTATACGTTTTTTTTAACACACGCGTTTGACGTCCGTTTAACTATTTTCGATATTCATTTACATCATTCGATATATCTGCGATATAGTTCTCGAAATGAGTTTCGTGAGGGTATAGAAGATTTATGGATTCGGCTAGCGTAGAATCGTCGAACAATTGGTAAAGTTAGTTTGTTATCGAAAATTTCGAAATATTAGTTTGAAACGGCGTACTTTGACATAACGTAACTTTCGCTACAATTGGCCGTTTCATACACCATCAACGTCGTGAAATATTAGGCCGTGAGTTCTTCAAAATGATATTAAGAATGTAATATTTTGACTTCATTTGATATCCCTAATTAAGCGCGCAAATGAAGGCGAAAACATAAGTTTTTGAAAAAAAAAAAAACATTCTTGCACTGACCGGCATGTCTCGCACAAGGCGAGGCAGTGCCTTGCACAGTACGACAAATTTTTTTTTTTTTATAACACTCACATTTTTTTTTTTTTACAAAAATATCTAATTTTTTTTTTGAGTGTATATAGAGCAAAATAAAAATTAAATAATAATTTTCTTTTTAAGTAATATATAGCAAAATAAAAATAAAAAACTCAAAACCACCGACACGACACTTTTTAGGGCGACTACTTTCTACAGTAAATAAACATCTCACTCTTTTTATATTTGATATTTGAGATGAAGGATTTCTTAAACATTCTTTTAGTACCAAACATGACATCAATGATGAAGAAAGAAAATCAGAGAGATTCATGTACACGCTTCCCTAAAAATATAGAGTGGGCTATTTACGGTAATAAATTAATAGCCTCTTTCTAAATAAAATTCAATAAATTTATGCCTTCTGGTATATACTTAACTAAATAGAGACGAGTTCCTAGACTGACCATGTTTGGTTAAGCCTATAAAAGAGCAAATTGATCGTGAACCATGGCATAATTCGACAATAAATGTTAAATTTAACAACAATAGATTTTTTGATGTCTGCAATTGAACAAGAGATTTGCTGTTCAACTTTTGATGTCCACCCAATTAATTATTTATACTTTATTTTAAATTAACATGTCATCAATTTGATGGATTAATGGTGAAATTAATAAGGGTAAATTTGAGATGACATGTTAATTTAAAATTAACATATCAATAATTAATTGGATGGAAAACAAGTTGGTCAACAAAAATTGGATAATAAACTCTACGTTTGATGATCATTATAAAGTGAAGTTGGGGAAAATGATATTTTGAATAGTAATTCTAGGAGAATGTGTGATTAAAACTAGAAAAAATTTTTGAACTTAAGTGCAAAATATTTTTATTGTATAAATGCAGTTGAAAATGAGGATGATAGATAACGAGTTTTGAAATAAAGAGAGTCAAATGTAATATAATGTACTATACTAAGTATTTGTTTGAAAGAGATTATTTGTAGTGAAAATTGAATTTTTTTTTTAATATGTGATTTTAGTATAACAAATTATGAATTTACATGCCAAAATTATTTATTGAAAGAATGTTAGTTAAAAATAAGTTTTTTAAAAAATTATTTTTAAATAAATTGTGTCAAACAAAGGGTAATAGAATCTAAGGTCAACATTTGATGTAGTGAATTAAAAAATATTTTTTACCGCCATTTATAGGCTTTAATTCAGTTCGTTTTATATGACGTGAGGATGTTTCGATAAATTAGTTGACGTTGAACGTACGTTGCACATTATTATAAAATGTTTTTTAAGCATTGTAAAAGTAATATTTAAATATGCTTGAATGTTAATTGAATTAGAATCAATACCACGGAATATATACGCGACAATGAGTATTAAATCATTTATTTAATTTCCAATTAAATAAAACTTGATGTTAATTAGCATACATGGACATGAATAATTAAATGCATTCTTGAATGTGAAATTTTAATTAATTTACGATTAAAATTAATAACATTGAAATGCATAAATGAAAATGAATTTTAATTAAATGAATGCGATTGTTGTTGTAAAAGGAAAGTTTATTAGGGTTTGTAGTGAATGACAATTATACCCCTGTAACCCTAAAAATTATTATCATTGTATCCCTAATTCTTACTTATAAATATAAGACTTTTGTCATTAATAAAATACACATAAGGTATTAACTTTAATTCTCTCTCTTATTTTTTTCTCTATTTTATAACGCGTTATCAGCACGAAAGCTCAATTCTTCAAAGTCTCTTAGAAGGTAATAATTTTTATAAGTATAATTATCTATCATGTGTATCAAAATTAATTTGGTAACACGAAAATTTCTTTTATACCTACGGGAACAATTCTCAAAAAAAAAAAAAAAATGAGAATACGTGCAGCAGTCATTAATTTTTTCAATACAATTCATCTCATATTTTTGTATTCCCGTGACGCATAATTTTTTTGGGAATACGTGCCTATTAGTTTTATAATTGATATTGTCCAAAAAAAAAATTCTGATTTGTGTGACTTAGTTTGACGCCATTGATTGCCGAAAAATTTTGTAGTGTACAGAATTTTTACAGATACTCACAAGGGTGAGACCCATGTGAGTATTTTATTGCCCAAAAAATTACTCACCCACCCTTCTATTGTGTCTCATCTGTATAAATTCTGTACAAATTTTTTTTGTACACCAAAACTTTCTCTTGATTGCCATTATTAATTGTGCGAGCTCAGAAAATGTTACGTGAATTCATCCTGCCATCATTAATTGATGTTGTCTTCATTAATTGTTGACAGATCATCTTAATTGTTACGTTACATACATATTTGTTTTAGATTTTTTTCGATTAATTATCATGTTTTTATTCCTTTTAATACTCAATATAATTTATTAATTTAGTACATATAAATCTGTTTATTATAATAATAATAATTTGTTGGTGCTCCTAAAGTAGCACAACATTAGATAATTAATATTCCAGAATAATATTAATTGTAGATTTATCGATTACAAATAATTTATTGTTTCTCCTGAAATAGCACAATATTATAATTCATATTCCTGAAAAATATTATTTGTTCCTGAAAAGCATGGATTATAGTTTCTAATATTCCAAAAGTATATTAACATATTGCTCTTGAAGAAGTAATAGTAAAATACAGCGTGCTCCTGAAGTAGCACATGTAACATATTATTTTAAATTAGTGTTTATCCCTGAAGGAAAACACGTAGCTTATGAATCAAAGTTAAGGCCCTGAAGAAGCGACAAAGAGTGTCAGCTACTTACAATCGGTTTATCGAGGACGAGATCCAATGTATCATAGTTGGTAACCTAGATATACGCCATAGGGAAGCCTTCAGCGATGTTGCAAAGAATTGGACCCGCCTCCCTTATATTCATTTTGGACTTATGCCTAATCAACATGTGAAGAAACCTAATATATACCAACAGTGGCACAACATTATAATTAATATTCTAGAAGAATATTAATTGTAAATTTGTCTATTACAAATACTTTGTTGTTGCTCCTAAAGTGGCATATGTCTCGAATAACTATATCTCGTTGTGTTCCTGACGAATAACAAATTAAACAACTTAATACTAGATTGCAATTTATAAAGGAAATTTAATTTCTATATTATTAATATTCAAGAAAAATATTAATTTATCGCTTTTGAAGAGCATGAATTATAAATTTCAATATTTCAGAAGAATGTTGATATATTGCTCTCGAAAAAAAATAATAATTAAAGATAATATGCTCTCGAAGTAGCACATTTTCGAATAATATATCATTTTGAATTCATGTTAATCGTAGAAGGAAAACATATAACTAATGTCACGACGACATTGATTAATTTGACTACTTGAATGATATATGGCTATAGAAGCTTTAATCATATTCGTCGAAAATAAATAAATGAATTATATCTTATATTGAACCAGAAATTCAATTTGACTGTATTGTTTGGCATGACCAATAATGATGCGAAATTAAAAATTCAAATGGATATTCAATGAAGAACCAGAAGATTCTTCAATCCAATAAAAAAAATCATTTACTACCACTAGTTAAAATAGGGACTGAATTCTTTATATTTCTGAAAATTAATTAGGGTGATAAATGGGGCCCATCATCCCCACGTTGATTATCTATATATTATTTGTATCTAATAGATTTGATACATATACTAGATGATTGCATGGTATTCGCAACCTGAAGTTTGTGAAATTACTGCTCAAATTTTAAATTGTGAGCATAATTTTAAGATTATATAATCAAGATTGTGTCTTCTTTATGCCAGTGGGCATAAATTTCAACATTTTCATAAGTGTTAGTTGGGATGTTGATAAATGGTTTAACACTATTGTTTGTTAAATACCTCAAATTAATTGAGAATAAAGTACTTCTTATTTTTGTTTGAGGAATTCTATTATGTATCATGCCAACACTATAGTTCCCCATATTATAATTGGCTAACGGTTAGAGCCTAATTTTTCCACCTATTTATTTTGATAGTGCAGAGTATGTAAAATTGATCCACCACAATGCACTGAAATGAAAAATAAAGAATGCTGAGAATAAATGCGTAGTTTGAACCCATATCCCAAATCGGTAATATTTTATAACGCAATTTAATTATTATCAATTTTGATTGGACAATTCTCTCAACATTAAGGGGAGGATTTACGAGGTTGAAAAAAAAATCATTCATTTGCAAAGAGTTATAAATCAATTACCTGATGTATTTGTTGACACGAGAAAAGTGACAAAGTCATATATACCAGGAGAAAATATTTCAACAAAAATTGATGTTCATGCAGGACAATCTACTGTAGCAAATGAATCTCATATACGCCAGAAGCGTGGTCGATCAGTTGGTTCAAAAGATTCTGTACCTTGAAAAAGAAAAGTACAAGAGAAAAATCAACCAGAAACTTCAGAAGAAGTAACATTAGAAAAGACTGATCAATCAAATACTGAATAACCACAAATGTTCGAAAAATAATGAGATTTCAATAAATTATATGTTATCTCATAAATTATGGAAACGGAATAATATTGTTATAGACAATATTTTTACCTTTAATGTGGCTCTTGATATTATGCAAAATGAGGATCTTAAATCACAGTCAGTTAAAGAATGTCAAAATAGAAATGATTGGCCAAAATGAAAAGAAATCATACATGCGGAATTGAATTCCTTAGAGAAATAAAAAGTGTTTGGACCTGTAATTCGAACACCAAAAAATGTAATCCTTGTAAGATACAAATGAGTTTTTGTACGAAAGAAAAATGAAAATAATGAAATTACAATATATAAAGTCCGACTAGTGGCTCAAGGTTTCTCACAAAGAGGAATTGATTATGAGAAAACATATTCTCCCGTAATGGACACCATCACTTTTAGATTTTTGATTAGTTTGACCGTGTCATAAAAACTTGATATGCGCCTTATGAATGTAGTAACTGCCTATTTATATGGTTCACTTGATAGTGACATATATATGAAAGTCCTCGAAGGACTTAAAGTACCAAGAACAAACGATACATGCCCGAGAACCATGTTCTCAATTAAATTGCAAAGATCATTTTATGGATTAAAACAATCCGGACACATATGGTATAATCGTCTTAGCGAATATTTGTTGAAGGAGGGTTATGAAAATGACGATGTCTGCCCATGTGTTTTCATAAAGAAAACAAACATTGGATTTGTAATTATGGCAGTTTATGTTGATGATTTAAACTTAATTGGAATTCTTGAAGAGCTCAACAAAAATGCTAATTATTTGAAAAATAAATTTGAGATGAAAGATTTAGGAAAAATCAAATTTTGTCTTGGGTTGTAGATCGAACACTTCCCAGAAGGATTATTTGTTCATCAATCTACGTATACAGAAAAAGTTTTAAAATGATTTTATATGGATAATGCACATCCATTGGCATCACCTATGGTTGTTTGATCACTTGATGTGAAAAATGATCAATTTCGTCCACTTGAAGATGGAGAAAAGATTCTTGGTTTTGAAGTGTCATATCTTAGTGCAATTGGAACTTTAACATATCTTGCAAATTGCACTCGACCCGACATAGTCTTTTCTGTAAATCTCCTTACAAGATATAGCTCTACACTAATTCAAAGACATTGGAATGGTGTTAAACACAAATGTACGATTGATTTGAGATTATTTTACTCCCAAAAATCGGGATATACTTTAGTGGGATATGCAGATTCAGGTTATTTATCTGACGCACATAAAGCTAAATCACAAACAGGATATGTGTTTACACGTAAAGAAACAACTATATCATTGAGATATGTGAAACAATCATTGACAGCAATATCCTCAAATCATTCTGAAATTATTGCAATTCATGAAACATGACGAAAATGTGTAAGATTGAGGAACATGACTCAACATATCCAAGCATCATGCGGGTTAATTTCAACAAAAAGAAAGTCCAATAATTTTGTATGAAGACAATGCAGTTTGTATTGCACAACTCAAAGGAGGCTATATCAAAGGTGACAAGACGAAACACATTTCTCCAAAATTCTTTCATACACACGAACTTCAGAAGAATGGCGCATCGATGTTCAACAAATTCGCACAAGTGACAACTTGACCGATCTATTCACAAAAGCACTGCCAACATCTACATTCAAGAAACTAGTTCATGAGATTGGAATGCGTCGACTCAAAGATTTTCAGTAATTAACATTAGGGGGAGTAGCTGTACTCTTTTTTCTTCGCTTAGGTTTTATCCCACTGAGTTTTTCTAGCAAAGTTTTAATGAGTCAACATTTATTTTTAATACTTCAAAATAACTGTACTCTTTTTCTTTTGTTTGGATTTTTTGTCCCATTGAGTTTTTATCAAACAAGGTTTTAACGAGACAAATATTTTGTAATGTGTCATTCAAGGGAGAGTGTTGTAAAAGGAAAATTTATAAGGGCCTGTTTGATAGGGGGTAGTTTTCCGTGGAAGGTGGAAAACGTTTTCCTACTTTTTACTATTCACCTGTTTGATTGCACTAATTTTTCAGGGAAAACGTTTTCCAACGTTTTTCAAGGTACAAGCGATTGATGCACAAAAGTTAGAAAACGTTTTTTCACCATAGTGGTGGGAAAACGTTTTCCAATTTTTTGACAATTATTATTATTTTTTTTTTAGCAATTAGAACACATTCCAAAGTCAATGGTAAAAAAATTTATCCATTTAATTGACAATTTGCATAAAAAACAAAGCCAAACGAAAATTTTGTCAGGTGAAAAATTATACCAATCAAACACCATTAATTACAATTCCCTGTAAAACGTTTTTTAGGCAATTCAATTCTCTGCCATTCATTTTCTTTCCACTCGTTTTCCACCCTTGCAATCAAACAGACCCTAAGTGTTTTTATTGAATAACAATTATACTTCTGTAGCCCTAGAAATTATTACCATTGTATCCTTGATTCTTACCTATAAATACAGAATTTTGATCATTAATAAAATACACACAATGTATTGACTTTAATTCTCTCTCCTACTTTTTCTCTATTTTATAATAATTGTTAATTAATTGAGAATTAATAAAGAGAATTTATACATTAATGAAAGCACACTTGTGAAATGAATCTGTCAAATATATATACATTAATGATAACTAAATTGTTAAATAAATTAAATATATATTGAAAAAACAAAAAGTGAGATATTATTGAAATAATTAAACTATAGTGAGGCTAGAATCGTCTAAAAATGATTCTCATTTGATGTGATATTTAATATATTATAGGTAAGTTTACTCAACAAAAAAAAGCAAGTTTTAATATATATATATATATATATAGTTAGCTATATTTGAGAAAATTCTAGAGCGTCCTTAACTGAGATTTTAATGGATTATAATTTTTTTAAATACATTAAAATCTGAATGGTGAACTATTAAATTTTTACGAATTTTAATCAAATTTATTAAAATCACAAATCAAAACTTATAAATGATAAATTATAACCAATAACTCATACAACATAAATTATTTATCATAATCATAAGTCACACTCATTTCTTTATCAATTAACTCATAAATGATAAAACCAAACTCATAAATAATAAATGAAAAACCGAATTATGTGATTATGTGAAGTGTGATTGTGTGAATACAGATGACAGAAGTCAAAGAACATAAAACAAAAACTATTAAAAAAAAGAAAAAAAAGAGAGAAGGAGTTCATCGCAATTCACAAAGTCACAAACTCACACAGCACATAGGCCAGGAGGTTCGACCATCCGAGTTTGTCGACAGCGACTTGTCATCGTCGCGTCGTTTGTCGTCACAATCATAGACTCACAACAACTTTGCAAATCGAGTCAGGAGGTGGAGAAACGGAGAATGAAAACTGCTTATGCTTCACTTCCATTTGGATTTTGGTGGACAAACTTGCATATACGATATATCCATGGTCCATGGCCCATGGATTGGGCCTATTTTTATGGGAAAATTACATAAATCCAGGTGTTTAAAAATCAGAATTCAAAAATAAGGGACCAAATTTTATTATTAAAAAATCAGGTATGAATATAATAATTAAATACCCACCCCCAATTCCAAACCCTAACCACATTTCCCTTCATTTTATTCTCACTCTCCATCCATTCTTCTCCCTCTCTTCCTCTACGCTGTCGCCGGAGCATCGTCGCTAGGGACCAACCTCATTTCACTTCAAATCCATTTTCATTTCTTCTTCCTTCTCTCTACCTCCTCATTCCTTTTCTCTACCTCATCCATTTTAATTTCTTCAAATCGAAGGTCCGAACAGATATATGGCCGACCAGCAGAGATCTGTCTTATGGCGACTGTGTCACGGCTGTGCGCTGCTCCCAGTTCAGCCGCAGACGAGCTGTCGAAGCTGCGCTCACACAGCGCCGTCGCGACTGGGGTTGGGGTCTCCGTTGTAGGTGGAGACGACGGAGATGGGACAGGAACAGAAATGCCAGCCGACGAAGTGCGCGACGGAGAAAACGTGGACGGCGTTGGAGACTGTAACGACGACGCAGATGGGTTGGTTTTCGAAGAACTAACTGGCACTGCAGAGAAACTTTTGAAGGCGGCGAAAGCACCGCAAACTTTGCTGGGGACACATGAGGGCTTCCAGGAATAGGCGACGGAGAATTGGCCTGCGGAGTATGTTTCTTCATGGGCGCCTGGGTTGGCGCCGGAGAAGGCGCATTAGTGCTCTGTGCATTGTCGAAATATTGCACACACAACACTAGAAAGGCGATGAGAAATAACCTGCACATTTTTTGCCTGTGACCTATGTGATGGTGGTGGTGGTGATGATGCCTGCTATGAATGTGTTAGTGTGTGGAAGTGTTTTGGTGGTGATGGTGATGGTGCCTGTGACCTATGGTGGTGGTGGTGGTGGTGGTGGTGGTGATGGTACACATTTTGGCAGTGGTGTTGTTAGTGTGTGGAGGTGTTTTGGCATGGTGTTTAGGTGAGATGTTGGTGGCGATGGGTCCGTCGGGGTGGATGTGTTGATTTGTTTGAGACAGTGCTGTTGCTGTCGGGTGGTTGTGGTGGCAACGACGGCAGTGACGGGGATGGGTTGAAGAGTGTTTGTGACCAACTATTTAGTCAATCTGTGACCAATTATTAAGGTCGAGATTCGGGGCTTCCGGTGTTTGTGACCAATTATTTATTAATATGTGATCAAGCACTCAACCGTGACCTAAAAATTGTGACCAATTACTCATTTGTGACCCAAAAATTTGATAATGTGTGACTGAAAAATTTCTGTGACCAGCTAATTTAAAAAAAATGTGATCAACAAATAAACTGTGACCTACAATTTGTGATTTCGGAATAATCTGTGACCTATAAAATTTTTAATTTGTGACCTCGAAATAATCCGTGACCAATTAATTTGATAATATGTGACTAGTAAATTAATTGTGATCTTTAATTATGTAAAGTGAAAAAAAAATCGTACAATTGTGATATTAAAATAATTAATTAATAAAATATTTTTAATTAATAAAATGACACTTGATTTTTGCACTTCAAAACTTTATCCCTGAATTTTGAATTGGGGTAAACAATACCCCTTAGATATGAATTTTTCCCTATTTTTATTATAATTTTTTTTTTAAAAAGGCCCTTCAGGCATTAGCCTAAACTGGTAAAAAAAATAATAATTATCGCATGTGTCATCTTCTTCCACTCCTTTCTTCCACCTCTGCAATTGGTTCCTCGCGGCCACTGAAAGTTCCAATAGAGCCCAGCATGCGAGGCCGTGCTCCCTCGCCGGGTGCTGACTCCGCCACTAATCATATCACCCCAAAAGTTTCCAGACACATTCCTTTGAAGTGTTGTTTATAAATAATCATACCACGTTATATAGTATGAGGAATTCACGAGTGCTACATATATATTCATTATTCATTTTTATCTATTTATAATTTAAATTATTTATAAACACTTCATAAACGCACCTTTAGATTCATCAAATATGTCATCAATCATGAAAAATGAAAAATATAGTGCGAACTATTCATGGAAATAAATTTATAGTCTCTTTCTAAATGAAATTCAATAAATTTAGGGTAATTATATTCACACTATTTGTATATTTGTTACATCATGTTTTAATTTTATTTAAAATTCTCAATTTTTGCTTACTGTAGCCCTTATATCCTATATTTTATTTTTACCTTCAATATTTTATTAATTAGCACATCTCATATCTTAAAATAATTTTCGTCAAACAAGTCAATTCGAAGGTGTAAAATAATTTGTTATTCAATCATATTTTTTAAAAAGTAACAAATACAAAAGTGTGACATATTTTTCCCCCTAACTTTAAAGCATGCACAAAAAATATATTTTAATTGAAATCAACATAAAAAAATAAGATTTGCTAATTAATATAATATTGAAGATGAGAATTCGATAAAAAAGAAATATGGACAAAATTTTACAATGAGCAAATATTGGAAATTTTAAATAAAATAAAAAATATGGTGCTAGTAATAAAAATAGTGGTATGAATACAGTACCTTAGGAACCTAGCAATGCGATCTTTCTTTAAATAGTTCAAAAATGACGCAAGTAAAATTTCTTGCCAGATGCATGATATAATGCACTAATTCGTTACTTATCTCTCAAAATGTGACTAGTGCTTAATCTTGGATGGT
The DNA here is from genome assembly GCA_019395295.1 of Osmanthus fragrans. Lineage (NCBI taxonomy): Eukaryota > Viridiplantae > Streptophyta > Magnoliopsida > Lamiales > Oleaceae > Osmanthus > Osmanthus fragrans. The sequence goes on from JAEDXY010000055.1 coordinate 955,365, forward strand.
GGAGTGGAGACAAAGAATTGTGAAATCGGAAAAATTCTAACCTTTTGTGCTAGAAATGTTTCTCGATAAGGCCTCCTTTTAATTCTTTTTACTCTGTTCGGGATGACCATTGTAATTTTGAAGAGTTTCATGTAAGATAGGAAAATTAATTGACTTCAGGTCTCTCAGAGGACCTATATATAAAGTTATAAACTGATAAATCTACGAAATCTTCTCTTTTATATAGCTCCGAGTACGAAGCCAATTCCTCGAGGACAACCGGTCTTCGGATGTTGAACAATTTCAAAGCAGGAAGATGATTATAGATTTGTTGGATCAATTGCTCTATAAAAGCAATCTACATGACAAGTTGCAAAAACAAGTCTTCACATGAAATCTAATGAAATTTGATGGTTTATAGAGAGCTTTGCCACCAAATTTATCCCTTAGTCTGCAGAAAATTACATATGGTATTCTTGGCGTGACACCAATTTTTTTTATTAATATATCATAGTTAACGCGGAGATTTCAAAATGTGTTCTGACAAGTAAAATGCCCAGTCCAAAATTAAAATATACTATCATTGACCCAATATTTTTTCAAACGTTGGGTCCTAAAAAAATTGGCAAATTAAGGATGTATTTGATTCACATTCTTTTTGAAGAATATATCTTAAAATAGTAAATAGATGGAGAATGTGTTGTTAAAATAATTATAATTTTGAAAAATGATTCTCATTTATCAACAATAAATAAATAGTGTTTTTTAGCCCTTGTTTGACCCCCATTACTTGCCTATTTTTTCTTCTCATTTTCAAAATTGATGATCCCTGTACGTGTATATCTTGTTGCATTTTGATATTTGGTATTGACTTTTCAATGAATGTTTCACCTCAATTTCCCAAACTACAATTGATACGTTCTTGTGGTTCATTGTATCATTTGTAGACGGTAATTGAGGGTAATTTTGTCCAATGAATTTTTAATGGTACAATAATGAAAAATTGAAGTTTGACAATGCAACTCTATTTTTTTATTTTTTTTATTAATTCTTTTACTGAGAAATAATGAGATTTGGAAGAAAAAAATGTCATTATAATGCGCTCCAATTCATTAGTGCATTTCTCTTTCAACGGACAGCTTCTTTATTTATGGCCCCACTGAAGCGGAAAATGAAAGTGGCTTTTATCTCATATTAATGAAATCTCAAACAGGGGCTATCAGACTGCATTATTCCAGCCAATTTACAATCAGCCACTGTATTCACAGCATTACAATCAAATTACATACTAAATCTCTGTCCTATTGAACAGCATATAATCTTCCTGGTTGGTTGAGCAGATCTGCAGCAGCCATCACAGCCATTAGATCTATAGTTGCAGCTGAGAAAAAGCCCCCCAGCAGTAGAGTTATCATCTATGGATCCATCACAGCATCTTCAGCAGCCTGCAGGAACCTAACAGTTACCTGTTTGAAACTAACTTCTAAAAGAGTTGTTTTGTCCATGAGCTTTTAAGGAAGTCACCTGTGTCAGTTTCCACTAAAAGTTTTTCTAACGAGTTTTTTTTGCTTTGCGCTAGTTCGATCAAATTCGACGATGGCTGTTTTCGCACTGGTGGAGCGATTGGCTCATCTGATTGAGAAGGAGGTAAATCTGCACCTCGAATCCAAAAAGGAAGTGGAAAATCTCACTGGGAAGTTGAAGGAGGTCCAAGAGGTGCTGAAGGATGCAGAGAGAACTGGAGTGACTGATTCAAAGGTAAAAAATTGGCTAAAAAAACTCCAGGATGTATCCTACGAAATGGATGACGCATTGGATGAATGGCAAACCGCGAATCTTCAACTGCAAATTGAAGGATCTGAGGAAGTTTCTGATCCTTGGGAGAAGGTAATTTCGTTCATTCAATCTATTTGTTTGTGCTTCAAACATGTTGTTGGGCGTCGTGAAATTAATCTGAACATAAAGGGTTTGATCGGGAAACTAGATTCGATTGTTCAGGGGAAAGATGAGTTTGGTTTTCTTCCAAGTGGTGGCCATAATTTGCAGGAATTTAATCGAGTTGAATCGACTTCATCGGTTGATCCTTCAAACGTACATGGTCGCCGTATTGATACGAAAAACCTGATACAAAATTTGTTGTCTGAGGGGGGCAGTGGAGTCCAAATTGTTTCGATAGTAGGGACTGGAGGGGTTGGTAAAACAACTCTTGCTCAATTAGCCTATAATGAACCTGAAGTCGAGGAACATTTTGAATTAAGAGCATGGATTTGTGTTTCGGATCCTTTTGATGTGAAGAAGATTGCAAAATTAGTTCTTGAAGCCGTTGGGGTGAGTTCCTCCAACATCTCAAATCTGGAAATGTTATTACAACATGTGAAAAACTCAATTTCAAAGAAAAGATTTCTTATTGTCCTAGATGATGTGTGGACTGAGGACCGCAAGAAGTGGGATCCACTGAAAAACTCTCTCCAGGGTGCCCCCGGAAGTAGAATTTTGGTGACAACGAGGAGCGATCGGGTTGCAAGAGCGATAGGCACGGATACATGGCAACGATTGGACCAACTATCCGATGAGGACTGCTGGTCATTATTGAGAAAGATAGCTTTTGTTGGAAAGAGTGAGGAGAAGCACGAGAAACTAGAAGATATTGGTAAAAAGATTGCGTTGAACTGCAAGGGGTTGCCACTTGCTGCAAAAACTATGGGAAGCCTGCTATGCTTTAAAGATACTGTAGGAGAGTGGCTCAATGTTCTGGAGAGTCCTTTGTGGCAGTTGGAGGAAGCGACGGTTGAGCTCTTCCCCCATTTGTATTTGAGTTACAACGATTTGTCTCCAGTACTTAAGCGCTGCTTTTTGAGTTGTATCATCTATCCAAAAGATACCTCGATACATTTGGATGAGCTTATCAGGATTTGGATGGCACATGGTTACCTTGGTACAAGTGAAGATGTAGATCGCATGCAAAGGATGGGGTTACAGTTATTTAAGAACCTAGAAATGCGATCTTTTTTTCAAGAGTTGAAAAATGATGAATATGATGAAATTGAAATCTCTTGCAAAATGCATGATATAATGCATGACTTCGTTACTTATCTCTCCAAAGATGAGTACTGCTTAATCTTGTATGGTGGAGTAGAGATTACAAATTGTGATATCGGAAAAGTTCGCACCTTTTTGGCTAGAAAAGTTTCTCAAGAAGGTGGTCTCCCTTTAAATCTCTTTAGTCGTTTAAAATGTGTTCGGGTACTTATTGCAAGCGATTGTGATTTGCAAGAACTTCCACAAGAGATAGGAAAATTAATTCACTTGAGGTATCTTGATTTGAGCTCCAATCCTATAAGAGAACTCCCAGAAACTTTGTGTGATTTGTATAATTTGCAAACCTTGGATCTCCGATATTGTTACTCTCTCTCTGCACTCCCTCAAGGGATCTTTAAACTAATAAATCTACGACACCTTCTCTTTAAAGTTGAGAGAATGAAGTCAATTCCTCAAGGACTAGAGAGATTAACCGGTCTTTGGATGTTGAGCGGTTTCAAAGTAGGAAGAGGATCAAGTATGTTGGGATATTTGAAAGAACTAAACCAACTTCGAGGATCTCTACAACTTTTTCTAGGAGACTTGACTGAGTTAGAAGACTTGGTTGACGCTGGGAAAGCAGAATTGAAAAATAAGGTACACATTCAAAACTTGGAATTCAGTTTTGAAGGGGAGGTGAGGGCGGACGTAATGGAGGCTCTTCAACCACCTCCGAACCTGCATTGTTTACGAATGAATAGATACAGAGGCACCCAATTTCCAGAATGGATCACCACGTCCCTTAACTATTTAAGGGTCCTTCGTTTTGAATTTTTTGAGAACTGCTCATCTTTGCCACCTTTGGGAAAACTGCCGATGCTTGAGGAGCTTGACATATCATTCATGTATAGCATGAAATACGTGGGAAATGAATTTTTGGGGATAATGGAGACTATCCAGATACTACCGAATGCAGGACCTGCATTCCCGAAGTTGAGGAAATTGGGGTTTTACCATTGTTACAACTGGGAAAAGTGGGAGGATATAACTGGGGATGAAAAAGACCGTCTCTTAATAATGCCATGTCTCAGGGAGTTAGAAATTGCTTATTGCCACAAGTTAAAGGCATTGCCACATTGCCTCCTTCGTATGGCATCGTCTCTGAAGTATTTGATTACCAAGGAATCCTCATGTCTAGCTTCACTTTACGGGGACAGGACTGGAGACGAATGGGACAAGATATCTCACATTCCCCACATTAAGGAAGACAGTTTGGAAGATGTAAAAAGGTATGGCTTCTATAAACAACTGTACCGTAAAAGCGTTTAATGCTGATTTTTTCTTAGAAGTAAGTTCCATTGATTTTTGTTTAAGAGCATATCTGCTCTTATAAGATTTATTTTAATTTTCCATTGATTTACTTTTTAAAATAACAATATTTTGAGTTGAAAGAAGTTGTCGTTTTAAGTTTGAAGGCCTTAACTAAATGGTTGAAAAGGTCTCAAAAACCCTTAACTAAAATTCCGCCTTGTTTTTTTCATTTGTAAAGCAGGCGAATTATGCTTCCTTATAAAACCCAATTTCTTTATTTATTAATTTTTCTTTGCTTCCAACAATCATCCTCTTCTCTTCCGGGAATAAATAAATCTACTGCATTTCAGTCCTTAGTACAGTTTAATATTTTCAAAAATTGTTGAATTTGCTTTGTTTAGTTCTATTCCACCTCCAGAAGGTGAAAACTGAAATTATGTTTGGAAAGTGTTTGTTTAATTATAAATAGATAGAAATGAGTGGAAAATATTTGTGGATATTTTTAAATGTGTTGATAAAAAATGATTAAAATGTTTATATAACATGAGCTAAATATAGGGTTATAAAGTAAAAATGTAGATGTGTCATTTTTTCTATAATTAGGTTCCGTTGAGAAAAAATTGTCTCCTTGAAATCTTTTATTATTTTGCCTTTGTCTAGATGCAAAGTGAATCATTCTTATTTGACCAAGTCTGTCTACAAATTAAATGTGTATTTATATTTTATGTATATGTTTATGTTGAATTGCAGACATAATGAAGCAGTGGAAGAGAAGATTAGAATGATTAAAAGAGCGAATGAGATTGTTGGAGAGCCCTTAAAAGAGGGCAGGGGTTAAAGTGATCAAAGCTGATGGATGTGAAAATGGGCAAATTAGGGGAGACACTTGTGTTGAAAAACTATTTGTAGTTATTAGATGACTTTAATGTGTTGATGGATAAGAAGTTGCAATTAAGTTGATGCCAACTGTATTGTATATATTAATGTGTTGTATTAATATTCATCTTAATATAGACTTGCATCAAAAAATCTATAGTAGATCACCTGCTCACTTAATTTGCTGTTGGAGCCGAACAAAATATCTTAATATATCTGTTGCAATATTTTTAAAATACCAATGTCTTAATTCATAATAAATGACTTTTAACATATGATAAAACTAATTAATTTTGCGGTTCATTTAAAATTTTGGGAAATTCCACTAGGCTAATCCATAACATTGTCTGATTTTAGCAATTGTATTATATATGAACACATTTCAAGTATTAATCAAAACTTAACAAGCATAATATCAATTTCTATTCGAACGAGTTATGCAATATTTTTAAAATATCAATGTCTTTTAACATATGATAAAATTAATTAATTTTTTGGTTCATTTAAAAGTTTTATTTTTTTCCCAATAATTTTAATTAATAATTCAATAATATTTGTGTATAAATATCGATACTTCCATTGAACCAGTGATTCATTAACTTAGCTGGATCAATGTCTAGCCTAGACAACCATGAATAATACAGTATTTTAATTGATTGGGAATCAACTTAGAGGGCTAGGCCTTTTCTATTTTGGAAGTGGTTGATAGTTAGATTATCACATTTTGTCAATAATTGTGAATCATAATTTTTCTTTTAATTACAGCGATAATTGTCTGATCTAGTCTCATAATCTGAGGTTTCGACCAATAAGTAATATAACAATGGTATATTGAGGTAGGACATCGGACACCAACATAATTTTTGTCTTCTTCTAAATAAGATACGTACATTTTTATTTTAAATCTCGACCCAACATATGATAGATAGAGTATCTTGACCAAGGGTCAAGATTTTAGATCTTGGTCAAGATTTTTTTTTTTTTTAAATTTTCTAGATCAAAGTCGAGAATTTTGTCAATAATATAATTTAAGGGTCCATTATCGATATTATTTTCAATTAGTCTGGACAAATATTCATCAGTTAAAGAGTACATATAGCAAAATTCTTTAATTTTATCTATCTAGACTTCATTTTCCTTCTTTTTAGGAAAAGTGAAACCACTACACTTTGTTGCCTTTCACTGTATAAGGAATCATGCATTGAGTCCGCGTGTCCACCAGTCGATTCTGTAAAAAGCAAAAGATTTTTGCAAGATACAAAGTTGGAAATAAGTTCACATGCTTTGATTATGAGATCATAATTATGATTAAAATCTGGGGTTCCGATCTCCACGAGAAATTCGAAAAAATGAAAAAGAATTACCCTTAAAATTAGGACTGAACATATATCTCGAATCAAATTGAATCGAATTGGACTCGAACCGAACTGAATCGAGCAGTTCTTCGTAACTGAAATACCCGAACGGATATCTGAATCGAAAATCGACGGGTTCGGTTCGATTCTCGGTTCTAGACCTAGAACCGAAGAACCGAATTTTTTAAAATTTTTTAATTTTTATATATGAGAAAGATTAAATTATTTTAACTTTTTAAAAATAAATTAGTAAAGATAGAGTTTGCATTGAAGACACTGGGTTCTATGAAGGCATTGAGACAGATAATAAAATATATATTATATTTTTTCTTATTAAATCTTATTAGTTGAACAATTTTTAGTTTATTTATGTCAGTTAATTGTGATTTTTCAATTTTTCTTTTAGAATTTCTTAGTATCTAGTATGACAAGTCAAACAATTGATGGTCAAATAAAATAGTTGATAAGTACTACTGTATAGCAATATTTTAAAATATTTTATCTCTACGAATCTATGACTTCTAATTTATATGGATCACTGATGTTTTAGTATTACTAATTTACTATCTAGTTTTTGTTATTTGTATACATTGGTAAATTAATTTTATTGGACAACTTGTTATTTATATATTATTAAATTGGAATACGTTAATTTGTAAAAGTTAAGATTAAACATGTCAGACTGTAGTGTTGTTGTAAATGTTAAAAAAAATAATTATAGTATGAAACCGAACAGACCCGAACCGAACGGAACTGAACCGAATCCGAACGGTTCCAAAATTAAATTTGGATCCGACGGTTCTATTTACGCACTACCTGAAAATTTTCGGTTCAATTCGGTTCTCTTCAGAATCGAACCGAACCGAACCGTGCCCAATCTTACTTAAAATAGTAAAATTTACTAATGAATCTCAATTATGGACTAATATTAAATCAATTATATGGAAATGACTGAAAATATTCAATTAAAAGATAATTTCTTTATATGAGAACGGGTGGCTAATTAATCTCAATTATTGACAAATATTAAATTAATTATATGAAAATGACTAAAAATATTCAATTTAAAGATAGTGCTTTCATTAGATAAGAACACGTAGCTAACAATTTCTCAATCATTGATTAATATTAAATCAATTATATGAAAATGACTAGAAATATTCAATTAATAGATAATACATCCGTTAGATGAGAACGCATAGCTATGCCAAGCATGGCATCATTTTATTTAATTATTAAAATTGAAAGTTCAGAGTACTTTGAAATACTTACTGCATAAGCACAAGAGGAAGAAATGAGATCCATTGGAACTTTACCTAATACTAATAGTGTTAGTGTGAGCCAGCATCCATATTGATATTTTAAGTTTCTCTATCTAGAATCATTTTCCTTCTTTTCAGCGAAAGAGAAACCACAACACTTGATTGCCTTTCATTGCACAAGGAATTATGTGTTGAGTCGCCTGCCCAACAACTCCAACTTGTACGTAATGGGATAGATTTTAATAGATTTTAAAAGGTAATAATTTTTTATGAATTTCATAAATTTGATTAGATTTTCACATAATTCATAATATTTTTTTATTAAAAATGGTGAAATTTCAAAAAAGAGTTTATTATGTGTATGTTTATGCGTGTAATTTGTCCATTTTTTTGAAAATTTCTTTATTAATGAAATCCTTATAAATTCACAAGTTATTGATTATATCTAAATTTTAAAAGATTTCGTTAAAATCTCTAGTTGTGGGTATCTATATTTTAGCGAATATTAGTAAAATATATTAAAATCTTAATAGAGGATACCTAAGTTTAAAAATGTTTTTTATCTCAGCCGAGGACACTTGTTGTGCTGGGATGATTTGATTTTTTTATCCAACTCAAGCCCAATCCAACTTAACCCAAATTGATCGAGCTTGGGTCGGTTTGGGCTTGGACGCAATTCAAGTTGGATCCGATTATTTTTTGTTGAAATTTAACAATTTTTTTATGTGAAAATTACATGTCAACATGTGTTTAAAAATTACAATTCATAAATGAGGTATGAAGTTTATTTGTTCAAATATCAAGTATTAATTTAATTATTTATAATAATATTATTATAAAATCTACCTACCCTCAACCGCCTCGCCTCAAACCCTAATTATTTCCTCTCCCTTCTCTCTCTACATCTCTCTCCCTTTTTTTTCTTTTAAAATATTGAATCGTTGTTGGAGACAATGTCGCGCAGACGACGACCGCAACATGACACCATAGATCTGCTTGCAGTGGTTTTCATGATGTCATTGTATGGTGATAACTTGCTGCGGTGGTGAGATGCTGGCGATGTTGGAAAATTTGCTTGGGCGTTGATGCCACTTCTGTTGGTGGTAGTGGTGGTTTGGGATGGTTTTGGTATTGTTGGGATTTTTATGTGATTTTTATTGATTGTGCAGGTAGAGGTGCTGGTGGATCTGGCGACAGTGAGGGTGATGGTAGTAGGGGCTCTAGGGACCTTGGTGATGGGGTTGGCTATTGGTTTTTTTGTTGGTTGTACGTTTTTTTTGGGAGGTGTAGATTGTTACGGTGGTGGTGGTTGTGACAGTTCTTGTGGAGGATGTCGATGATGGTAATGGCGTGTCGTGATGGTATATATTTATTGATAGTGGCGATAACTTAAGGTTTGGATGTGGTGGTTTAAGGAAGAAGCGACGATTATCTACGGCACAAATTGTGGTGGCGACGGTGTCGGGGTGAGGGCAGTCACAAGTGGGCGTAGTGGTCGTGGTATGGTATACAACCCGCTATTTAGTGTTGTGACCAATTATTCAATTGTGACCTAAAAGTTTCGTGATCGTGGGTGGGGTGTTTGGTGTATGTGATCAACTATTTGGTTCTTTGTAACTAACTATTTAATTGTGACCTTAAAATTTCATAATTTGTGATTAAAAAATAATTTGTGACCAATAAATTTTAAAATATGTGACCGATAGATAAATTGTAACTTATATTTTTTATCTGTGACTAATGAAATAAATTGTGACATATAATTTTTTTGACTTGTGACCTCAAAATAATTTGTGATCAATTAATTTGATAACATGTGATCAATAAATAAGGTGTGACCTATAATTATGTACTTGCAACCATTAATTGTAAAATTGCGACATTATTATATTTAATTAATAAAACATTTTTATTTAATAAACAAATAACTGATTTTTGCATTTTTAAACTTAAGGCCTGAAAATTGATTTCGCGATACTTAATACCCGATTAATAATTTTTCCCTTTTTTTTAAAGTTTGAAATCATCTGAAAACCTCCATTATTTTTAACATATATAAGGAATTCTTTTTGAAAAAAATGTATAAATAAATATGAAATTAAGGAACATTTTTTTTTTCACAATTTTTTTGAGATTCATTCATTTCATCATCATGTCATTAGTTTTAGTTTATATAAAAAAAAAAAAAAAGCATTTACATTTGTACATTATAGCCCTGTTTGATTCTCATTTTGGGGGAAAGAATGCATTTTAAATAGTTGATTGATGGAGAATGTGTGGTTAAGAATTAAGGAAAAATTTTGGATTTACGTGTAATATTATTTTATTGAAGAATGTGTGGTTGAAAAGAAGAAAGAGAAAAATAAATTTTGAAAAAAATGAAAATCAAACAGGGGTTATATTCATGTCAGTCAACCCATGTTCAAAAAAAGGCGTTTATACATTATAAGTCTTTCTCTTATATTCATTATTGTGTCTATTTAAATTTTTCTATTTAAAATTTTTAGTTAATATAATCGGGTTAAGTTGAATTGGATTGGATTTTAATTTATAATCCAAGACCCAACGTCAAATTTGATTAATAAACTCAATTACACTTAAAAAAAAACTAATCCAAACCGATCCATTTGGGTTGGATTGGCACTTTAAGCGATTTGGATTGATTGTTGTGTAGTCCTATATAAAGATAAATTAATATCAAAGCCCTTGTTTGATAGAAATTATAATTTAGATTTTTATCAAAGTCAAAGTAACAACTAATTTTAATCATATATTTTATGGGTTCTACAATTTTTCAATTACATATTTCATCAATTTTTATTAAAATCTAATAAAAATATGATTTTAAGGGGGGTAATCAATTGAGACTTTTAAAAACTTTTAAAGATTTATAAACTTTTTAAGACTCTCTAAAAGTCTCGATGTATATTATAGAGATTTTCATAAACTTTTAATTTTAAAAAGTATTTAAAAGTTTCGGTGTATTTAATTAAAACTTTTTAAAAGTTTCTAAAAATTCTGTAGTTTTCAAAATATTAATGACTTTTGAAAACTTTTATAAAAATCTTCAGGGTACTAATTTTAAAGCAGAAAGTACAAAAATAAAATTTCAAGATTTTAAGAGACTTGACAAAAAAAAAAAAAAATATTTAGTATATTTTTTGTCCTTTAAATATATTATCTCTCTTCTTCCATTCTAAGAATCTTACAATTATGATTAAAAATTTATTATTTTTTCTTCTATCTGTTATATTTGTTCTCTCTCTCTTTTTTTTTTATTGTTTCTCTTCATTCTTTAATATATATATATATATATATATATATATATATATTTGTAATTAAAAATTCTTGTAACATTTTTTCATCCAATTTTTATTTAAAAGATCAAATTTATTATAAAATTTTATATTAAAAAGACTAATTTATCATTAAATTTTTAACATTTTTTTGTATTTTAATTATTTGTTTATTTAATTAAAGAAAAAATATTCTTTATTACATAGGTGTACCTTTTATATGGGATTTCTCGACCTTTTATATGGGAATTTAAGTGATTTTTATTTTAAATGAAACTTTTCAAAAGCCATAATAATTCTACGAAAGTTTATAAGAAAATAATTGAAAATAATTGACAAATCTATGAAAATAATTGCAAATACGCAAAATAAAAGATATATAATGAATGGTTGGTATACCGAAAGGCAAGACTCATATCTTGATCTGAAGCTCTCATAGTTTATTCTCGAAGCACATTAAAATTTATTCCCGATACTTCAAAAGACGAGAGATAGAACTAAACGAGACTAGACTAGACAGAATTTGCTCGTCGCTCAACCAATGTAATACAAGGGATCTGGGATTTTGAACGTTCGATTGCCAATATTGTCGCCAAGCAAGTCACTCCATTGGTCTCCAGAATTTCCAAGAATTCTGTATCCTGCATTTACTAGCTCTGTCCTCCTTTTTGATTTATACGCCAATGCTGTGAGGCCCTTATCAGCATCTCCCCTGCACCCAAATTAATACTAGATTATCGTCTATATTAATAAAACAATGCAGACAGATAATAGAAAATATAATTGCAAGTTTACTTGAGAATGAGCTTCTCCCAAGTATGGTAACCAACTGCCTTCAGATTTGCTGTCCTGACCTCTCTGAACTGTTCTTTAGTTCCTGATAAGAAGACAATTTTGAAACCGAGACTCAACAATGTTCTATATAGACGAAGCGCTCCTGGAACTGCCGGTGCTTCTCCCTCTGCAACCCACTCGTTAAACTTTGTGTCGTTGTATGGTAATGCCCTGAAATCAAATATATTTAACGTTAGATTTGGTGGCAAATTCAAACATACATTGGGGTAGACCCGATTGTCTAACAGATTGGAACAGCGTTTTTCAACCTTTTTTAGAGTTGGATTACTATTAGTCGAAATCACATGGGAGGTTAGTCTTTCTCAATGTAATGTATATACAACTTGTGTGGTGCTACGGTAGAGAAAAGAAGCGCATACAGTTGCCAAGAAATGTCCTTCTTGTTTAAACTATTAGACACGATTCATTTCATTTTAGAGATATATTGTGCATTAGGGCTTAATCCCTAACAAAAGTAAATAATCTAAGTCTTTGACTCATTTGTGTAGTTAAAGTATTTATCGTAGTACTTACCCAAAGAGCACATCAGATTGAGCATAGTATGGCATATTAGAAAGTGTAGTCTCGTCAATGTCAAAGATCCAAATATCATTGCCGTCGCCAGCAAGTTTAAGGCTCTTGGCATATTTAATTGCGGCATCTGTCACCAATTCGCAGTCATGTCGGTATTGTTTGCCTAACATGTAGTGACCTAAATAGTTTTCACAAGACATGGGCACAGTTCCCCAACTTTGAAGGTTGTTGGTTTCGACCGCCAAACGCCAACTAAGGCAGTCAACACCCTCAAGCTTGTGGCCGGCGGCGCCAGACCGTGGCCGGAGAAGGTAGATTTGACCCTCTTGAAAAATATGGCAATCTGCATTGCACGTTGCCACAATTGTAGCCAGAAAGAAAAATACTGCCAACCTCATGTTTGCAGCTTATGTGAGTGAAGTCTAGGCATTAATTAGTCGTTTATATAAAGTTTTACCACCAAATTGGCCATTCTTTTGCACGAAATTACATGTGATGCCCTTTCTAGCAAAAGAAAAAAGCAATCTCCGTGAATATTTATTGCTACTTCATTTGATTTGTTATTAGAAATATTGAAAATTTTAAAATAATTAAATTCTTAATCACTACAAATCTGCAATAACTACGATTATTTTGGTATAATCACCCTCTTCTAATTAAGTTTCTAAGGTTGCATCAGTCAATTTTTTTTATAATGTTTCATTTAATTTTTATACAATTTATGGTACCATTTGGTTCGTTTTCTAATTTGTTCTGTACTTATTATTTTTTACACATAATTGTAAAAAAAAAAAAAAAAAAACTTTTAAACCTAGCAAATTAAATAAGACACAATTGATAAATTTTATCACACTAACTTTTTTAGATACTCATATCTAATTTTGTATATTAACTATAATCATAAACTGTCAAAAGTGAAAAGGTAATTAGCAAAAAGGAAACAAGAGGCAATCCATTTCTTCTTACTCTTCATAATTTCCAAGCAGATTATCTACGATATATTAAAAGATAGGGTTGAGGACAAACTTTTTATTACTAATTTTACCCTTATATATTTAGTTATAGGTTCAATATACTCTCATTTATCCTTATATTTCCAATTTTCCATTTTACGTCCTTACATTTTCATGTGTATGGTCAATCAAACCCTTAAAATTAAAATTATTTTTAATTTCCACCAAACACTATTATCATTAATTATCAGTATATGATTAATAAAACTTTATATAAAAATAACATAAAAATTATAACAATACTACAATATATAGAACTTATAAAAATAATAAAATTATATATACAATTAAGTTTTTTAAAACCTAATGTTACATATTAAAAGAATATTGCATTCCTGAAGGATTCCATTGAAAATAAAATATAATAGTTAAAAAAAAATCCCCATTAACTAACATTCACTTGATAAGTACTAGATGAGAAGTCATTTTCTAATAACCCATTAACTCTTTAATCCCATTAATTTACATTATTTTGATAAACTATGAGACCAAAAGTCATTTTTTAATAACCTAAGAGTGAGTAGATGATAAACATTCGTTTTTGCATTTTACTTTTACATTTGTATTTATTTATGGTGCACAATACCCTTAATATTCAATTTGTTTCTTCTAAATAAGATAATTAGTAATTATTATTGCTTTAAAAAATCAAGTCAAATATTTTTTACTAAACACAATTAGTACTAATTATTAATACACAATTAATAAAAACATCATTAATACAATCAAAAGAAATTACAAATAATTAACTTGAAATTAAGTCAATTAATATTAATATATATAATTTATAAAAAAATTACTTTACAAAATTACATTTTTTCAAACTTAATAATACATATTAAAAATAGTATTGCATTTCTAAAAAATTCTATTGAAAATAATAAATTCAATACATAATTGCAATCTTTAAATCTTTTATTAATCAAATACATAATTATAGAACATTTCATTGTCTATAATATAAATGTTTTTCTTTAAATTGATATTTTCAAAGAGTTTTAGACCAAATGAAGGTAATAAATGGGAAAAACTATATGAGAACTCCACTACTCCTCAAGACTCAATTATGAATTTGTCACTCGTAATTTATCACTTACAGATCACATATCGAGTATGTATTTATAAATTATTTTCTTTCATATCATACTTTCTCTAAGTAATTGTTAACGTGTAATATGTTAATAACTAATTATTAATTTATTAATCGAAATTATATTATATTATGATGATAGAAAATTCAAATGTAGTCTCTTTTTAATCAGAATGATGGCCAATTTTTTTTTTTTTTTTTTTTAGGGAACAACAACCAATCATAGATTTATTTTATTTTATTTTTATTTATGATGAACTTTTCAGTTCCAGTAGTGTGAATTATGTGAAGATTTATTATATTAGATAGTTAATTTTGAATTTATTTTCTATAAATACTCTGTTTTTTAATCGAAATTTACTTGCATTCAGTTAAAAAATCTTTCTTCGCTCAACTTTAATTTTGTGTATGTTGTCTCTAAGATATTCATTGATTAATGGACATGTTTTTATCTTTATTGTTACAATTGTACAATGTGCGAATGATAGTTTTGATTAAGCGAAAAAGCTAATACCACATTTTCACTTACAAGGAATTTATGTACGAGTAGTTAGTTTGAAAAGCATTTTTGTGCTTATTGAAATTTGCATTTTTTTTCACTTAAACATTGGATAAGAGGAAAATCATCAAAATCTAAAATTAGGTTCTCCCAAATTTTGAGTGGTCATATTCTCAGAATTTTTAACCCTTACAAGTTTGATTTAATACAGATTTTCACAGAATATTTAATAATTTTTGAGTTATTAATTTTTTTGATTATATTCATTCTCGTAATTTATATTCCCTCAATATTGTTACCTTTAATTCATAGGGAAAATTTAATTTTTTTTAAAACTAAATTATGACTACTAATCATTAAGAAGATTCTTGAATGCATAACCTCCCAACTTGTTTTTTGAAAATTTGGTTTTGATGCTAAAATTATAGTTAAAAATTAATTATGTAAATCATTTAATTGCATAATCAAATAGTTAAAGTTTTATGTCCCATCTAACAATTTTTTGTCTAAATATTTTGGTCAATTATAAAAGCAGAACATGTGTCTTGTTATCATACTAAAAATGTATATTTTAAATTTTAATGTTGTCATGTTAAAATATTATTATACGATATACTAAAAATTGTAAGTATCATTGATACCTATTAAAGTTATATTATATATAAATATTACTAAAAATATTAATAGTATTAAATACTGAAAGATCTTAAATTTGACTTAATAAATTTGTTTTAATTTTAAAATCTTTTGTCGTATTATACTGTATGCAAAGCATGTTTAGAAAACTAGTTTTTGATTTTAAGTTTTTACCAATTATTTTTAAAATTTTTATTGTCATCTCCTTTCGACTTTCACAAAATTATTAGAAAAGATGTGCATGTCGTCAATAATACATAATTTAATCCGATCGATTCGATTTGAATCGAAATGAATCGAATATGTTTACATGAATTTAGGAAACCAAAGCAAGAGATTAAACGTGTCACTACTTTTAACAAATTAAATAAGGTATAACTTTTTATATTTTGTGATTTCGAGTATATTTAATGAATATAAACTATGCATCGATTTTTGCATTTTAATATTCACATGCATACATACTTTACTTTTTAAATTTAATTCGGCATATATTATATTCAAACGGATCAACTATAAACTTTGTTACATTAAAGTAAGAATTTTATAATGTATTTGAAGTTGTCATTCAAAATAAAGCATAAATGATAAAAATTCAATTTTTATGAATTTAAGTATGCCATTTGTTTGTAGAATTGATAAAATTTAGTAATTTTTTGGCATGCTTGCTTATTATCAATTCAATTCAATAATTGATCATTTTAGATCTTCATCCTCAAGGTATGTTCTTTTTTTAATTCCATTTCATATTTTATTCTCCTTTTTTTTATATCTTTTATATGGACTCTAAATACAAATCAATTTTACCAAGAAGAGTTCATAAATATATTGTTGTCAATTGGTATCCTACCACATAAGTTAATATTGAAAAAAAAATTGTCCAGTGATACTCTTAAGAAATTTGAACCCGTCCAATGATCTTTACAACTGAACAATAATGATTTATCGTGATTTCAAAAAACATATTATCCATTTAGAAATAACTGTTAGACGACAACATTATCATTAACAAGATTCAAGAACAAACAATGAACTCTAGCAAATGAAGAAGGATATCCATTTAAATTCAAGAGAAAATAATTTTCAATACATCCATGCTTGCAATTATCATTAACAAGATTCAAGAACAAACAATGCCTACTATTGAAATATACATATATGAATATGTATTATCTCATGGGCAACTATATATATATATATATATATATATATATATATATATATATATATATATATCTCACACTTTTTTTGTGAAATTTTAATGCAAACAACAAAAGTTTTGGTAAAAGACTAAAAACAGAAAATAAAAAGAAGAAAAGTTGTAGGACGTTGACAAAAGATATTGCGTACAAAGAAATATTATTCTAATAAAAATATTATATTTCAATTTATTAAACCATTCACATTATAACTTTCATAAAAAGTGTTATTCATATTGATTTTTTTAACAATTTTAATTTTTCCTTTAACAATATAAATTATATCAGCTACTTTAAAAAACATTATTAGTACTTAAAAAATATTACGCATATCATTCATAGGATACATAATATATATAATACACTTGCTTACTACTAGTTAGCAAAAAAGGGAACAAAAGGCAAGCCCCCACATTCTTAACTTTTATGGCAATATTAAAGTTGGATTGAACTTCAAGAATTTTTTAAGCCTAGTCGTGCATGAGGTGGCTCCACCCAGATCCGTTCATGTGCAAGCTAAGATTTGTCCATGTTTGTTGCAGTTGAAAATAAAATTTAGAGTAAATTTTGATAAAAGTCGATCAAATATAGTTACAATTGTGAATTCCAATAAATACATGTTTAAATTAATTATTGATATTAAAATTTTAAGTTACACCAAACATAGGCTTAGTTTTAGTGAAAACACAAATACAATTTTTTAATAAATAAGTAATGACAAAACTTGAACTCGAGATTTTAACTAAGTCTAATATTGTTGTTGAATTTTCTTATTTAAAAATTATAGAGACAATATGTTTATTCATATATATTATTTCAAAAATAATTAACATCAAAAGTTAGGATGCTAATTGACGACAACTACTGAAAATTCCAATATTATGCCCCCTTTATGTTTAACTAAAAAAGTTGATTAATCTTAATTATATTTCATAAACTAGCGACTTTTACCAATTTAGTAGCCGTATATTTCATTAATTTCAAATCTAAAAAAAAAAAAAATCAAACTTGGCTTATTTGTTATGTGTACACGTGTAATAAATTTTCATTCATGCTATGAAGAAAAAAAAATGGAAAAAAGGGAAAATAATAGGCAAACATGGGCTACATTTCACTGATTTGACTAAGGAAAAAACGAATAATATTTGGTCCTACCTGCAAAAATTGTACACTGCAAAGACATCACGGGTATATAGTCACATGGCCTACAGCTTTTAGGACCACCCTATTCTGAACGTGAAGTTATTCATAAATTTGTATAAAATTCTTTACTCACTACACACAATAAAAATGATGATCACATGGTCAATATTTTTTAATTCACGTGAAGTCCACATTTTTTGTGAGAGTGAATAAAAGATTTTGTACATTTTATGGGTACATATATATTTATCCAATTATGTATCGTAGATATTTTTATGAAAAAAGCTAGTTGTATTTTATACGGTACAGTTGAGGAAAATAGTAGAATTAAAAAATTTCATTTTTGCATATTTTACCCTTGTTTGATTTTCATTATTTTAAAAATAAATTTTTTTATATTCTTTTTAACAATACATTCTTCAATAAAATAATATTAAACATAAATCTAATTTTTTTCTATTTTTAATTAGGCTAATTAGCACAAAACGTCCCTACATTTAGAGGGTATGATAGATACCGTCCATACCTTTCATTTCTTGGCATTTATGTCCCTACATTCAAAATTTCGTACGTCGAATACCATTTTCACTGTTTTTTGACTATTTTACCCTCCATTTAATTGAAAAAAAATACAATAAAAATAATCGAACAAATTGCAACTATAGGCCCAAACTTTTTAAAAAGTGCAAATAACCCACCAAATTTTACATTCTTCCCACAACTCACCCCCACCCCATCGTAGCCTGTCAGCAATTTTTGGGCCACCGTGACCACCGAATTTTTGCACCAATATCATCTCTTCATCAATCCCTAACATACCTTATCCATTTGTATTATTCAACCGTCAATTCAGAAGATATTGGACCTTATCCATACAATTTTGAATGGTTGGTGCAGAAAATTTTGTACATCCAATCTTAATGATTCTATCAATGTGCTATCGATTCTTGACATTTAGTTCCTTTAAATATAGGTATTTAAAATGATTTTTTTTTTAAGTTCAATTTAATCATTCGTTCTCATAATAAAATAATATTACACTAAAATTCAAAAAAAAAAATCTTATTTTTTAACTATATATTCTCCATCGATTAAAAAAAATGGGATCAAACATTTGTTTTATTCAATCAATAATTCGAAAATTATTGGACCTTATACATACAATATTGAATGGTTGGTGCAGAAAAAATTGTACATCCAACCTTAATGATTGACATTCTATCAATGTGTTATCGATTTTTGACATTTAGTCCCTTTAAATATAGGTATTTAATTTTTTTTTCCTTTTTTAATTTAATTTAATCATACATTCTCATAGTAAAATAATAATGCACCTGAATCCATAATTTTTTTTCCCTCTAAAATGTATTTTTAACGAAATTCATTCAAAAATTTACATCAAAACAAGCCTATATTATTATTATATTATAAAAAGGATCATCTTGTTAGGAAAAAAATGGTACACTGCAAAGACACCAGAGGTGAATAGTCATATGCCCAGCTTTTATGACCACCCTATCCTGAACGTGAAATTATGTATAAGACGTCACAGGTGAATAGTCACATGGCCTACAGCTTTTAGGACCACCTATTCTGAACGTGAAATTACGTAGAGAGAGACTATACGTAAAGCACCGTGTATGGTCCTCTCACATTTGAGAGTGGGGTCCACGATTATTTATTATGTAGAGTCTAGAGAGAGATTACATGTACAACATCGTGCACAACCCTCTCGCATTTGAGAGTGGGGCCACGATTAAAATAATCGCGGACCCACAGTTTGTGTGAGGGCTGTGAACAAGAGCGTACAACAAATGTTGTACACTCAGGTTTTTTCAATTATGTATCGTAGATATTTTTATACGGTACACTTGAGGAAAATATTAAAATGCATTCTCAAAAGAAAATGGGGTCAAACATGGGAAATGCTGTTTGTACAGCACGGTGCGGTACCGTGCACAACACTCCCTATTGTGAGGGGGCTGTGCACAATACTGTGCACTGTGTTGTGCCCCCAGCACAACTCGTCAAACATTTGTATTATTCAACCAATACAACACCGTGCTGTGCACCCAGCACAACTCGTCAAACATTTGTATTACTCAACCAATAATTTGGAAATTATTGGACCTTATCCATACAATTTTGAATGGTTGTTGCAGAAAATTTTGTACATCCAACCTTAATGATTGACGTTTATAAACGTGCTATCGACTCTTTTCATTTAGTCCCTTTAAATACAGGTATTTTAAAAACAAATTTTTTTTTTCTTTTTAAACTCAATTCAATTATATATTCTCATAATAAAATAATACTGCACCTGGATCCATAATAATTTTTTTCCTCTAAAATGTTATTTTTAACGAAATTCATTCAAAAAATTTACATCAAAACAAGCCTATAATATAAAAAGGATGATCTTGTTAGCAAGAATACTATTTAAACGATGTGAAATCTCATCATTAACATTACAATTCATTTGTAATCATTTCTACTGGTCGTTTAGTTTTATACTAATCAAATTGCTGGTAAGCATGTTTGAAATGTGTTTATAAATGATTAAAATTATAAATGAATATAAATGAGTAATGAATAAATGTACTTTTGAATTTCTCAAAATATGTGTATAAGAGTAACATAATTATTTATAAACATGAGTGAAACACTGACAATTGAGTATTCGATTTCGTCTTTTGATGTTAACTTGAGAGGTGAAGTTTGAAACCTAATCAATTTTTCAGAATCGGTTTGAAAATTATCAAATTTTAAGAATCGGCTTGAAAATTATCCCTAAAGGTAAAGAGTTCGAGGTTAAAATTAAAATTTTGGCATGAACAGACTGGGTCTTACGTCATTTTTATGGTTTCTAATTTCTAGATTTGAAATAGATAACCTTACAGCTTTTCTATATTTTTTGTTAAACGATTCAGTCTAATTTAGATCTTATGACACTTAACTCTTATATGTTGATTATTGTTTATTTAGTCGCAATGACTAGACTACTTGTCACCATGCTTGGTTAAAGCGAAATTAGAGTGTGAGGATGTGCAATATTTATCAAATAGGAGTTAATCACCGATCTTTGTTGTGTTACTACTTGCTCACCGAAATGTAAAAAATTACTCTCTGCTCACTAAATCTTGTTATAAGTTAACACTTCCTCACTAAAATTTAAAAGGTTACTCGTTAATTCAAATTTAAATAACATCAATCACCCATATTATTTCTATCAATGTCACCTATAGCAAAGTCTAGTGGGTAAAGAGTAATTTTTTAAATTTCGATAAGTAAGTAGTAACTTATAACAAAATTTAGTAATCATTAATTAAATTAGCATTAATGATCTCGTCCGATAAACAAGTTGACTAATATTGAAAGTGAATGGCGGACTTGGAATTCGTATTCTCAATCGGTGAAACATCGATACCTATAGAGAGTTGAGAGATCTACTCTTGAAATTCCTAAAGATTATTTCTAGGAGTTATATTCCTGCTTCAATTAATGAGAAAGATAGAACAAGGAAAATTGTCTTAATGGAGCACCTTTTCTAGGTAATCTAGAAACCTTTCAGGCGCCTCATCAACAAGTAAAGCACAAGAAGCTGAGCTACTACGAGTGGGAGACATTTCGAGAAGTGCAATCACACTAGCTCACTATACAAGTTCGATTATTTCGTCATAAGAGTATCTTCTAAGTGATGTCAAATTTTGCCTTTAAAAGATCATAGCAAACACTAAAATTAATAGCTTCTGGTTGTACGATTACAAATTACAAATATTATACATTTATAAGTGTATTAATATGTCAATTATTTGGAAATAAATAAATTATTCTCAATCATTTGTTAAAAAAAATGAATAATATTTTAAGAAATAAAAAATATTTCTTATATTTATTCGAACATTATTGCAAAAATTCTATATATATATATATATATATATATATATATATTTTTAACTAAAAGCATTGCTTGCATTTAAATTTAAAAATCTTAATAAAAAAATGAGAAAACATCAATGTTTAAATTTATGTGTATTCATTCACTACAAGAAATTTAGCATTTCTCTACAAAATTTTCATTAACAAATTATGATTTGTAGGCGAAGTTTACTTTTTCCCACAAAAAATATTTTTTGTAGGGCTATGATTTATTTCAAGTTTTCCAATAGTAGGATGCCTTGTGCCTACAATTTTTTTTTTCTTTTCTAGACAAAAAAATTTATGGGCAAGATATATCTTTTACAGACAAAGAATAATTGACATGTTTGTAGGCTAATAATTAGCATGAAAAATTTGGCAAGATATATCTTTGGAGACAAAAAATATTTGACATGTTTGTAGGCTAATATATCCATGGTCCATGGCCCATGGATTGGGCCTTTTTTTTAAAAAAAAAAAAAAAGGCCCTTCAAGCATTAGCCCAAACTGGTAAAAAAATAAAAAAATATTGCATGTGTCATCTTCTTCCACTCCTTTCTTCTAGCTCTGCAATTGGTTCCCCGCGACCACTGAAAGTTCCAGTAGAGCCCAGCACGCGAGGCCGTGCCCCTTCGCCGGGTGCTGGCTTCGCCACTAATCATATCACCCCAAAAGTTTCCAGGCACATTCCTTTGAAGTGTTGTTTATAAATAATCATACCACGTTATATAGTATGATGAATTCACGAGTGTTACATATATATATATATTCATTACTCATTTTTATCTATTTATACTTTTAATTATTTATAAACACTTCATAAACACGCTTTTAGATTCATCAAATATGTCATCAATGATGAAAAATGAAAAATCGAGAGATTCATATGTACATACCTAAAAATATAGTGCGAACTGTTGATGGCAATAAATTTATAGTGTCTTTCTAAATGAAATTCAATAAATTTAGGGTAATTATATTCACACTATTTTTATATTTGTTACATCTATTTAAAATTCTCAATTTTTGCTTACTGTAGCCCTTATATCCTATACTTTATTTTTATCTTCAATATTTTATTAATTAGCACATCTCATATCTTAAAATAATTTTCGTCAAACAAGTCAATTCGAAGGTGTAAAATAATTTATTATCCAATCATATTTTTTAAAAAGTAACAAATACAAAAGTGTGACATATTTTTTCCCCTAATTTTAAAGCACGCACAAAAAATATATTTTAATTGAAATCAACATAAAAAATAAGATTTGCTAATTAATATAATATTGAATATAAGAATTCAATAAAAAAGAAATATGGACAAAATTTTAGAATGAGCAAATATTGGAAATTTAAAATAAAAAAAAATATGGTGTCAGTAATAAAAATAGTGGTATGAATACAATACCTTAAGAACCTAGCAATGCGATCTTTCTTTAAGTAGTTCAAAAATGATGCAAGTAAAATTTCTTGCCAAATGCATGATATAATGCACTAATTCGTTACTTATCTCTCAAAATGTGAGTAGTGCTTAATCTTGGATGGTGGAGTGGAGACAAAGAATTGTGAAATCGGAAAAATTCAAACATTTTGTGCTAGAAATGTTTCTCAAGAAGACCTCCTTTTAATTCTTTTTAGTCGTTTAAAATGTGTTCGGGATGACCATTGTAATTTTGAAGAGTTTCATGTGAGATAGGAAAATTAATTGACTTCAGGTCTCTCAGAGGACCTATATATAAAGTTATAAACTGATAAATTTACGAAATCTTCTCTTTTATATAGCTCCAAGTACGAAGCCAATTCCTCGAGGACAACCGGTCTTCGGATGTTGAACAATTTCAAAGCAGGAAGATGATTATAGATTTGTTAGATCAATTGCTCTATAAAAGCAATCTACATGACAAGTTGCAAAAACAAGTCTTGACATGAAATCTAAAGAAATTTGGTGGTTTATAGAGAGCTTTGCCACCAAATTTATCCCTTATTCCGCAGAAAATTACATATGGTATTCTTGATGTGACACCAATTTTTTTTTATTAATATATCATAGTTAATGCAGAGATTTCAAAATGTGTTTTGGCAAGTAAAATGCTCAGTCCAAAATTAAAATATACTATCATTGACCCAATATTTTTTAAACATTGGGTCTTAGAAAAATTGGCAAATTAAGGGTGTGTTTGATTCACATTTTTTTTTTTTTTGAAGAATGTATCTTAAAATAGTAGATAGATGGAGAATGTATGGTTAAAATAAATATAATTTTGAAAAATGATTCTCATTTATCAACAATAAATAAATAGTGTTTTTTAGCCCTTGTTTGGCCTCCATTACTTGCCTATTTTTCTTCTCATTTTCAAAATTTATGATCCCTGCACGTGTATATTTTGTTGCATTTTGACATTTGGTATTGACTTTTCAATGAATGTTTCACCTCAATTTCCCAAATTGCCATTGATACGTTCTTGTGGTTCATTGTATTAATTGTAGACGGTAATTGAGGGTAATATTGTCCAATGTATTTTTAACGGGACAATAATGAAAAATTGAAGTTTGACAAAGCAACTCTATTTTTGTATTTTTTATTAATTCTTTTACTGAGAAATAATGAGATTTGGAAAAAAAAAAAGTCATTATAATGCGCTCCAATTCATTAGTGCATTTCTCTTTTCAACAGACGGCTTCTTTATTTATGGCCCCACTGAAGCAGAAAATGAAAGTGGCCTCTATCTCATATTAATGAATCTCAAACAGGGGCATAAATCATACTGCATTAGTCCAGCCAATTTACAATCAGCCACTGTATTCACAGCATTACAATCCAATTACATACTAAATCTCTGTCCTATTGAACAACATATAATCTTCCTGGTTGGTTGAGCAGATCTGCAGCAGCCATCACAGCCATTAGATCTATAGTTGCAGCTGAGAAAAAGCCCCCCAGCAGTAGAGTTATCATCTATAGATCCATCACAGCATCTTCAGCTGCCTGCAGGAACCTAACAGTTACCTTTTTGAAACTAACTACTAAAAGAGTTGTTTTGTCCATGAGCTTTTAAGGATACCTGTGTCAGTTTCCACCAAAAGTTTTTCTAACGAGTTTTTTGCTTTGCGCTAGTTCGATCAAATTCGACGATGGCTGTTTTCGCACTGGTGGAGCGATTAGCTCATCTGATAGAGAAGGAGGTAAATCTGCACCTCGAATCCAAAAAGGAAGTGGAAAATCTCACTGGGAAGTTGAAGAAGGTCCAGGAGGTGCTGAAGGATGCAGAGAGAACTGGAGTGACTGATTCAAAGGTCAAAAATTGGCTAAAAGAACTCCAGGATGTATCCTACGAAATGGATGACGCATTGGATGAATGGCAAACCGCGAATCTTCAACTGCAAATCGAAGGATCTGAGGAAGTTTCTGATCCTTGGGAGAAGGTAATTTCGTTCATTCAATCTACTTGTTTGTGCTTCAAACATGTTGTTGGGCGTCGTGAAATTAATCTGAACATAAAGGGTTTGATCGGGAAACTAGATTCAATTGTTCAGGGGAAAGATGAGTTTGGTTTTCTTCCAAGTGTTGGCCATAATTTGCAGGAATTTACGGGAATTGAATCGACTTCTTTGGTTGATTCTGCAAATGTACATGGTCGCGATATTGATAAGGAAAACCTGATACAAAATTTGTTGTCTGAGGGGGGCAGTGGAGTCCAAATTGTTTCGATAGTAGGGACAGGAGGGGTTGGTAAAACAACTCTTGCTCAATTAGCCTATAATGATCCTAAAGTTAAGGAACATTTTGAATTAAAAACCTGGATTTGTGTTTCGGATCCTTTTGATGAGAAGAAGATTGCAAAATCAGTTCTTGAAGCCATTGGGGAAAGTTCCTCCAACATCTCAAATCTGGAAATGTTATTACAACATGTGAAAAACTCAATTTCAAAGAAAAGATTTCTTATTGTCCTAGATGATGTGTGGACTGAGGACCGCAAGAAGTGGGAACCACTGAAAAACTCTCTCCAGGGTGCCCCCGGAAGTAGAATTTTGGTGACAACGAGGAGCGATCGGGTTGCAAGAGCGATAGGCACGGATACATGGCAACGATTGGACCAACTATCCGATGAGGACTGCTGGTCATTATTGAGTAAGATAGCTTTTGTTGGAAAGAGTCGGGAGGAGCGCGTGAAACTAGAAGATATTGGTAAAAAGATTGCACTGAACTGCAAGGGGTTGCCACTTGCTGCAAAAACTATGGGAAGCCTGCTATGCTTTAAAGATACTGTAGGATTGTGGCTAAATGTTCTGAAGAGTCCTTTGTGGCAATTGGAGGAAGTGACGGTTGAGCTTTTCCCCCATTTGTATTTAAGTTACAATGATCTGTCTCCAGTACTTAAGCGCTGCTTCTTGAGTTGTGTCATCATCTCCAAAAGATACCTCGATACGTTTGGATAAGCTTATCAGGATTTGGATGGCACATGGTTACCTTGGTACGAGTGGAGATGTAGATCGCATGCAAAGAATGGGGTTAGAGTTCTTTAAGAACCTAGAAATGCGATCTTTCTTTCAAGAGTTGGAAAAGTATAAATATGATGAAAGTAAAATCTCTTGCAAAATGCATGATATCATGCATGACTTTGTTACTTATCTCTCAAAAGATGAGTACAACTTAATCTTGGATGGTGGAGTAGAGATTACAAATTGTGATATTGGAAAAGTTCGCACGTTTTGTGCTAGAAAAGTTTCTCAAGAAGGTGGTCTCCCTTTAAATCTCTTTCGTCGTTTAAAATGTGTTCGGGTACTTATTGCAAGTGATTGTGATTTGCAAGAACTTCCACAAGAGATAGGAAAATTAATTCACTTGAGGTATCTTGACTTGAGCTCCAATCCTATAAGAGAACTCCCAGAAACCTTGTGTGATTTGTATAATTTGCAAACCTTGGATCTCCGAAGATGTTTCGATCTCTCTGCACTCCCTCAAGGGATCTTTAAACTAATAAATCTACGACACCTTCTCTTTGAAGCTGAGGAAATGGATTCAATTCCTCAAGGACTAGAGAGATTAACCGGTCTTTGGATGTTGAGTGGTTTCAAAGCAGGAAGAGGATCAAGTAAGTTGGGATATTTGAAAGAACTAAACCAACTTCGAGGATCTCTACAACTTTTTCTAGGAGACTTGACTGAGTTAGAAGACTTGGTTGACGCTGGGAAAGCAGAATTGAAAAATAAGCTACACATTCAAAACTTGGAATTCATTTTTGAAGGGGAGGTGAGGGTGGAGGTAATGGAGGCTCTTCAACCACCTCCGAACCTGCATTGTTTACTAATGTCTGGATACAAAGGCACCCAATTGCCAGTATGGTTCACCACGTCCCTTAACTATTTAAGGGTGCTTAGTTTCTCTGCATTTACGAACTTCTCATCTTTGCCCCCTTTGGGAAAACTGCCGATGCTCGAGGAGCTTAAGATATTATCCATGGATAGCCTGAAATACGTGGGAAATGAATTCTTGGGGATAATAGAGACTATCCAGGAACTACCGAATGCAGGACCTGCATTCCCGAAGTTGAGGAGATTGCATTTTTTCAATTGTCAGAACTGGGAAAAGTGGGAGGATATATCTGGGGATGAAAAAGACCATCTCTTAATAATGCCATGTCTCAGGGAGTTACAAATTGATTTTTGCACCGGGTTAAAGGCATTGCCACATCGCCTCCTTAGTATGGCATCGTCTCTGGAGTATTTGACTATTGGGACATCCTTAAATCTAGCTTCACTTTACAGGGACAGGACTGGAGACGAATGGGACAAGATATCTCACATTCCCCACATTAAGGTAGACAGTTTGGAAGATATAAAAAGGTATGGCTTCTATAAACAACTGTACCATAAAAGCGTTTAATGCTGATTTTTTCTTAGAAGTAAGTTCCATTGATTTTTGTTTAAGAGCATATCTGCTCTTATCAGATTTATTTTTATTTTCCATTGATTTACTTTTTTAAATAAATATTTTGAGTTGAAAGAAGTTATCGTTTTAAGTTTGAAGGCCTTAACTGAATGGTTGAAAAGGTCTCAAAAACCCTTAACTAAAATTCTGCCTTTTTTCATTTGTAAAGCACGAGAATTATGCTTCCTTATAAAACCCAATTTCTTTATTTATTAATTTTTCTTTGCTTCCAACAATCATCCTCTTCTCTTCCGGGAATAAATAAATCTCCCAAAAACTGTTACTGCATTTCAGTCCTTAATACAGTTTAAAAATTGTTGAATTTGCTTTCTATTCCACCTCCAGAAGATGAAAACTGAAATTATGTTTGGAAAGTGTTTATAACCGAATTTAATTATAAGTGGAAAGTATTTTTAAATGTGTTGATAAAAAATGACTAAAGTGTTTTATTAACATGAGCTAAATATAAGGTTATAAAGTAAAAATGTAGATGTGTCATTTTCTTCTATAATTAGGTTCCGTTTTGTATATTTAGCCAAAAAGTTGAGAAAAATTCTCTCCTTTGAATTCTTTTATTATTTTGCCTTTGTCTACAAATGTGAATTTATTTTTTATGTATATGTTAATGTTGAATTGCAGACTTCATGAAGCCATTAAACCACTGATAGAGCGAAGGAGAGGTTAAAGTGATCTAAGCTGATGGATGTGAAAATGGGCAAATTAGGGGAGACACTTGTGGTGGATCTCTGTGTTGAAAAACTATTTCTTAAGACTTGTAGTTATTAAATGAGATTGTAGTTTGTATTTTAATAAATATGGGTTCGAAATTTGGTATTCTTGACTTTAATGTGTTGATGGTGTGGGTTGAAATTTTGGTTTTGATATATAAGAAGTTGCAATTAAGTTGATGCCAACTATATTATATATATTAGCTGGTAGTTAATCTGTTGTATTAATATTCATTTTAATATAGTCACATATTATTTTCGGTCACAATCAGAATTTTTGAATGTCAAAAATTATTTTACGTCACAATTCAAAAATTTTATAGGTTACAATTTATTCATCGGTCACAAATTCACAATTTAATTAGTCACATATTATTTTTCGATCACAAATCAAAATTTTTAAATGTCACAAAATTTTTTACGGTCACAATTCAAAAATTTTAAAAGTCACAATTTTTTCTTGGTCACAGATGAAAAATTTATAAGTTACAATTTCTTTATCGATCACAGATCACGAACATTATAAGTCACAACTTATAATTGGTCATAAATTAATAAATTTTAGATCACACGTAAATGTCACAAATTTTTTTACGGTCACAATTCAAAAATTTTAAAAGTTACAATTTTTCCTTGGTCACAGATGAAAAATTTATAAGTCACAATTTCTTTATCGGTCACATATCACGAACATTATAAGTCACAACTTATAAATCACAACTTATAATTGGTCACAAATTAACAAATTTTAGGTCACACGTTATTTTTTAGTCACAGTTCATTTTTTTCATTAGTCGCATATTATTTACTGGTCACAGATTATTCAATTTAATGGTCACAGTCAGTCAAAAATTTGTCACACACCACAGCAACACCACCACCACCACCACCACGCAACACCACTGTCATTCACCATTAACCACATACTACTATGAAATAATCACAAACAACAGCACTGCAACCCACGCCGAACCGCACGCCAGATCCACCACCGCACCACACCGCCATCAACCACCACCGCACCACAACCGCCAAACCAGCCAACCCCCAGTCACCAATAAATCAAATACAAAACAGTCAACGCCCCACAACCGCCATCACCTCTCTGCCGTCGTCTCCACCTCTACCATCGCCGCCATTAGTACCAACACCACAACCACAAACTCGCCACTGCGCCTGAGAGAAATCACCGCACCACAACCGCTAAACCAGCCAACCCCCAGCCACCAATAATCACACAGCACCGCAACCACACCTACGCCAACGGCAAACACTGCACCACCACTGCATCCACATCACACACTCACAAATCGCAACCTCCAACCATCTCGCGACGGAGCAGAGGGAGGGGAGGAGAGGAGTGGAGAGAGAGAGAGAGAGAGGATGAGGCGTTGTAGCGAGCTGTGGTCTTCGGCGGCAGCGGCAACTGCTTCTTCTGGCCGACGATTTACAGCGGCAACAGTGAGAGGGGAGTGACTATTGCGCAGAGAGAGAGAGAGAGAGAGAGAGAGAGAGAGAGAGAGAGAGAGATGGGTGAGACGAGAGTGAAGAAGGAAGTGAGAAAATTAGTTAGGGTTTGATTATTAATTAATTAATAAAATATCTGATTTTTGTACAATGAAACATCACATCTGATTTTAGAACTCTCAATATTTAAAATAGGATTTTGTGTAATTACAACTTTTTTTTACCCAACTCAAGCCCAATCCAACTTAACCCAAATTGACCAATCTTGGGTCAGTTTGGGCTTGGACTCAATTCAAGTTGGATACGATTATTTTTTGTTGAATTTTAACAATTTTTTTATGTGAAAATTACATGTCAACATGTGTTTAAAAATTACAATTCATAAATCAGGTATGAAGTTTATTTGTTCAAATATCAAGTATTAATTTAATTATTTATAATAATAATAATATTATAAAATCTACCTACCCTCAACCGCCTCACCCCAAACCCTAATTATTTCCTCTACCTTCTCTCTCTCTCTCTCTCTCTCTCTCTCTCTCTCTTTTTCTTTTAAAATATCGAATCACTGTTGGAGACAATGCCGCACAGGCGGCAACCACAACATGACACCATAGATCTTCTTGCGGTGGTTTTCATGCCGTCGTCATATGGTGCTGCGGTGGTGAGATGTTGGCGATGGTGGAGATTCTGCTTTGGCTATGGTGGTGGTGTTGATGCCGCTTCTGTTGGTGGTAGTCGTGGTTTGGGGTGGTTTTGGTATTGTTGGGATTTTTATGTGATTTTTGTTGGTTGTGCAGGTAGAGGTGCTGGCGGCGATAGTGGATCTGGCGGCAGTGAGGGTGATGGTAGTAGGGTTCTAGGGACCTTGGTGATGGGGTTGGCTACTGGTTTTTTTGTTGGTTGTACGTTTTTTTGGGAGGTGTAGATTGTTACAGTGGTGGTGGTGGTTTGTGACGATTCTTGTGGAGGATGTCGATGATGGTGATGACGTGTCGTGATGGTATATATTTATTGATAGTGGCGATAACTTAAAGTTTGGATGTGGCGGTTTAAGGAAGAAGCGACGGTTATCTACGACACAAATTGTGGTGGCGACGGTGTCGGGGTGAGGGCTATCACAAGTGGGCGTAGTGGCCGTGGTATGGTATACAACCCACTATTTAGTGTTGTGACCAATTATTTGGTTATCTGTGACTAATTATTCAATTGTGACCTAAAATTTTCGTGATCGTGAGTGGGGTGTTTGGTGTATGTGACCAGCTATTTGGTTCTTTGTAACTAACTATTTAATTGTGGCCTTAAAATTTGATAATTTGTGAGCAAAAAATAATTTGTGACCAATAAATTTTAAAATATGTGATCGATAGATAAATTGTGACTTATATTTTTTTTTTACTTGTGACTAATGAAATAAATTGTGATCTATAATATTTTTTGACTTGTGACCTCGAAATAATCTGTGATCTATTAATTTGATAACATGTGATCAATAAATAATTTGTGACCTATAATCATGTACGTGCAACCATTAATTGTATAATTGTGACATTATTATATTTAATTAATAAAACATTTTTATTTAATAAACAAATAACTGATTTTTGCATTTTTAAACTTAAGGCCTGAAAATTGATTTCGCGATACTTAACACCCGATTAATAATTTTTCTTTTTTTTAAAGTTTGAAATCACCTGAAAACCTTCATTATTTTTAATATATATAAGGAATTCTTTCTGAAAAAATGTATAAATAAATATGAAATTATGGAGCATTTTTTTTTTTTTTTTTTTTGAGAGTCATTCATTTCACCATCATGTGATTAGTTTTAGTTTATCATAAAAAAAAAGCCTTTACATTTGTACATTATATTCATGTAAGTCAACCCATGTTCAAAAAAAGACGTTTATACAGTATAAGTCTTTCTCTTATATTCATTATTGTGTCTATTTAAGTTTTTCTATTTAAAATTTTTAATTAATATAATCGGGTTAAGTTGAATTGGATTGGATTTTAATTTATAATCCAAGACCCAATTGACCCAACGTCAAATTTGATTTATCAACTCAATTGCACTTAAAAAAACTAATCCAAACCGATCCATTTGGGTTGGATTCGTAGTTTAAGCGATTTGGATT
Source organism: Osmanthus fragrans (assembly GCA_019395295.1). Classification (NCBI taxonomy): domain Eukaryota; kingdom Viridiplantae; phylum Streptophyta; class Magnoliopsida; order Lamiales; family Oleaceae; genus Osmanthus; species Osmanthus fragrans. The sequence goes on from JAEDXY010000055.1 coordinate 987,590, forward strand.
GATTTTTGTGTAGTTGATATAAATTATAATTTAGATTTTTATCAAAATCAAAGTAACAACTAATTTTAATGATATATTTTATGGGTTCCACAATTTTTCAATCTCATATTTCATCAATTTTTATTAGAATATAATAAAATATGATTTTAAGGGGTGTAATCAATTGAGACTTTTAAAAACTTTTACAGACTTAAAAGTTTATAGGTATTCATTGTAAACTTTTTAAAACTCTCTAAAAGTCTCGATGTATATTAGAGAGACTTTATATACTTTTAATTTTAAAAAGTATTTAAAAGTTTCGGTGTATTTAATTAAAACTTTTTAAAAGTCTCTAAAAATTCTGTAGAATTCAAAATATTAATGTCTTTTGAAAACTTTTATAAAAATCTTCAGGGTACTAATTTTAAAGCAGAAAGTACAAAAATAAATTTTCAAGATTTTTAGAGACTTGACAAAAATATATATATATATTTTTTGTCCTTTAAATGTATTATCTCTTTTCTTCCATTCTAAGAATCTTACAATTATGATTAAAAATTTATTATTTTTTCTTCTATCTGTTAATTAAAAATTCTTGTAACATTTTTTTCGTCCAATTTTTATTTAAAAGATCAATTTTATGATAAAATTTTGTATTAAAAAGACTAATTTATCATTAAATGTAAAATATTTTTTATATTTTAATTATTTGTTTATTTAATTAAAGAAAAAAATTCTTTTAAAAATATTTTTTATTACATAGGTGTACCTTTTATATGGGATTTCTCGACCTTTTATATGGGAATTTAAGTGATTTTTATTTTAAATGAAAATTTTCGAAAGTCATAAGAATTCTACAAAGTTTATAAAAATTTGAAAATAAATGTCTAATGAGATTTCACAAATTCCAAACAAATGTATAGAAGTCCATAAAATTCGTAATTTTTTTTTTTTAGAAATTTCAATTATTAGCTTGTTTGGTTCCATTATTTTCAAAATATATTTTGCTCTCTTATTTGTAACTACACATTTTATAATAAAATAATATTATGCGCAAATCTAAATTTTTCTTATTTTTTAACTATACATTCTATATCAAATTACTATTTCAAAATACATTATTTTCAAAAAATAGGGCTCAAATATTTTCTAAATACTCCTCTTAATCGTCATAAGGAGAAACACTTTAACTTAAAAGTAAAAGCAAAAGTATTTTCAGAAAATTGCACAGAATAAAAGCGAAATGGCAATGTACCATCCAAGTAACAAAATGACACTTCACCTTTTCAATAAATTTCCACCTCGACCTGACTATATTTCTATTTCTGTCAACACAAACTGGATAGAAATAAACTTTCACCATCTCTAAACATCTTGGGTAGGTTGAACAGGTAATTTAGAAACTACAAGTAAGCTAATTCCAGCTATATTTTACTAGTTAATTGTTAATTATCCTTCTATATAATGTTGTATTAATATTCGTCTCCCTACATTTAAAAAAGAATTCTCAACTCTCTCATCTGCTCATTTTAGCCCCCGTTTGGTGTACATTAAAATCAGATTAATTTTTCAAGTCAAAGTAAACAATTAATTTTAACTACACATTTTATATGACTCCCTACTTTTCAATTACACATTTTATTAACTTTTATCAAAATTTAATTAATAATATCTGATTATAATCTCCACCAATCCGGGCTTAATTTGATATTGGAGCTAAACAAAAAATTTGGGTTCAAGTCTCCTCTCCAACGATTTATGAAGAATTAGTGGAAATTACAGAAAATCATACTTTAAATATTGAGAGTTCTAAAATCAGATGGGATGTTTCATTGTTCAAAAATCAGATGTTTTATTTTAATTTAATATTTTTATAAAATAAACAGAAACCCTATTTTCCCCCCAACGTCGCCTCTCTCTCTCCCCCGCCCCCAAGCGTCGCCTCTCCCTCTCCCCCACCCCCAAGCGTCACCTCTCCCTCCAGCATCTCTCTCTCTACGTTTCTCCACAGACGGCGGAGCACGGGCGCAGCAAGACGACGGAGCCTGCGAGCAACGAGGCACAGCGCCGTGACGGAGTAGCGAGGTGAGGCAGCGTTGTTGTGGTGGTTTGCCGTCTTCGCAGTTCGGTGGTGGTGGTGGGATGTTAGTTGAAAAATTGTGGTTTTGGTGGTGGTGGGGATGGTGGTGATGGTGGAAGTGGTGACGACGGCAGTGAGGTGATGGCGGTGTGAGGTGTTGGTGGTTTGTGTCTGATTTTTTGGTAGATCTGGCGGTGGCGCCATTCTGCTCGCGGTGGTTGTGTGTGAGAATGGATGGAGTGTCGCGATCAAGCTCCATCCTCTCTATCTCTCCACTCCTCTCTTCCCCTCTGCTCCATCGCGAGATTGTGGTGTTGGTGGTGGGGATTGGGATAGTGCACGTCCTCGTTGTGGTGGCTGTGATATTGGTGCGGGTTGGTGGTGGTGCGGTGGTGATGTGGTGTTGGAGAAGAGAAATGGTGTCTGTGGTGGTGTGGGTTGGTGGTGGTGATGTGGTGGTGAGGCTGGGTTGGTGGTGGTGAGGCTGTGGGTGGTTGATGTAGCGAGATTTCTACTAGATCTGGTGGCGGAGTGGGTTTTGGTGGCTGCGGTGGTGGTAGAGGAGATGGTGCTAACTGCTGTGACATTGGCTGTGAGGAAAAGTGTGATTGTGACTTCCACTTGTGACTCGAAATTGGATATGTGACCTGAATATTGTGACCGTGACTTTTTATTGTGACAAAAAATTTGATAAGTTGTGACTAAAAATTAATCCGTGATTTGTTGTGACCTATAAATAAATTGTGACTAGTAAAATTTTGATATGTGACCAATGGAACAAATTGTGACCCGTAAAATTTTTGAATTGTGATTTCAGAAATGATTTGTGACCTATTGAAAGTTCAATTCATGACTTCGAAAATGATTTGTGACTTATAAATTTTTCATCTGTGACCAAAGAAAAAATTGTGATCTTTAAAATTTTTGAATTGTGATCGTAAAAAAATCTGTGACATTTAAAAATTTTGATTTGTGACCGAAAAATAATATGTGACTAATTAAATTGTGAATCTGTGACCGATGGACAAATTGTGACCTATAAAATTTTTGAATTGTGACGTAAAATAATTTTTGACATTTGAAAATTCTGATTTGTGACGGAAAATAATATGTGACTAGTTAAATTGTGAATTTGTGACCAAATTATATAGATCTGTAACCTTAATATATTTAATTAATTAAATATATATTTAATTAATGAAATTATAAATAATAATAATAAAAATCTGATTTTTGAAAGTTAAAACTTATTTTCTTATTATTGAAATGAGACAAAGTTATACTCTTATTTATGAAAATTACCCGAAGAATTATGGTACATGAGTGGAACAAATGTTATTGGACCAATAGTAAGCCCATTAACCGTTTTGGTCAGAACTGCCAGTTCTCTGAAACGCTCCATAAATTCACCTTAGTGGGGCTTTATCTTGGACCACCCAGTAACCACAGATGGGAAATCACCACTAGCCTAACCCATAACATTGTTTAATTTGAGCAACACATTTCAAGTGTGAGAAACGATATCCTAAAAACCGATGCTTAATTAATGTTAAGTATGGATAACATGATATATCATTTAATTGATAAATAAGTTCATGATATGTCTCAAGAATTAAATGATTGACAAATAAATTGATGAAACATGTTGTTAAGCATCGGTGTTTAGAATATCGATTGAACTGGTGATCCATTAACTTAGCCGGGTTAATGTCTAGTTTTGATAACTAGGAATGCCAGTGTTACAATATTTTAATTAATCGAAATCAAATTAATGTCAAGGGGTTCTACTTTAAGGCCGTGGCCACATGGGCTTTGGTCATTGTGGCGCCTCCTATTATTTACTTGATGAGTTAATTTTACAAACAGTCACTGAATTTACATGAAAATCATAAAACAGTAACTGAATTTTAAAACTTGCAGAAACGGTCACTCAATTTACATGCAGTTTCACTAACGGTCACTGAAGGACCTTTATGATTTGAATTCAAACTTAAATGACCAAAATGCTTGAAGATAGAACTTTGAGGACCAAACCACCAAATCTTGACAAAAATGAACTTTTTCTCTCTATTTTTGGGCGAGCTTTGAGGCAATTTTCTGACACCTTCCGACCCCCGAGACCGCCGGATTTGGATACCGTTGGAAAATCCACAATGTCCTATTCAATTACTACCCAAAATCTCCCTATAACTCCAAAAGATTCGGTCGGAATAAACCCACAAAGTCGATGGTCGGAAGGTGCCAGAAAATTGCCTCAAAACTCACACAAAAATAGAGAGAAAAAAATTCATAGTTGTCAAACTTTGATGGTTTGGTCCTCAAGATTCTATCTTCAAGCGTTTTGGTCATTTAAGTTTGAATTCAAACCATAAAGGTCATTCAGTGACTATTAGTGAAATCGCATGTAAATTTAGTGACTTTTTTTGCAAGTTTTAAAATTCAGTGACCTTTTTGTATTTTTCATGTAAATTCAGTGACTGTTTATGAAATTAACCCTTTACTTGATATATTGATGAATTCAATGAGTCACGTGTAATGGAATGACATGCATGGTTTATTGAGGTTTTGTTGAAGGTTCTTATTGTCATTGTAAATTGTTTATCTACTTCATCACTTTCAATATGGAAGAGAAATAATTAATAATTATCTACTTCATCACTTTCATAGATATATTCTCTCTTCGTCCTATAAAGAAAGTCATGTTTTCCTTTTTGCTATATCCCAAATTATAGTTTTATTTCTTATTCGAGAATACAGTTAATATATTAGTTTCCTAATGTGCCTTTAATGTGCTTTGTTATAAAAAAAAAATATGAACCACTCCATTATTCAATTGTAGTTTGAATAATAAATTAAAATAAAACATTTCATCTTCAATGACATTTATTCATTTGTATTTGTATTGGATGACTTCGGAATGTTAATTACCTTGATTCTTGTATTGAACAATGATTAGTACCAAGAATAGTTTAATTACCTTGAATATTGCATGCATAATTTAATTACCTTGAATGTTGATTACATTAATGTAGGGGTATATTAAAAAAAATGATAGTAAAATTTATTATTTCAACTATATTAACTAAATTTTCTTAATCTGAATGAAAAAAGAAATATGACTATCTTTATGGGATGGAGGAGGGAGTGACAATTTTTTTATCTTATATAGACAACATATGTATCGGTAAAAGTCTTATATTTAGTGCTTATTTTTTCTTTCTTTATTTGCTTTTTTTTTCTCGATTTCAATGTTTTCTTATGCAAATGACTTGGATAATGTAGATTCATTGCAATCTATGATACTATACAAACATTTTATCTTTTAGTTAATTGTGTGTGTTAAGATAATTTGACCGATGATTAATTAGGATTTAGACAATATACTTGACAATATTTGCAATCTCTACTTCAAAACTATCGAAAATTATTGCTTACAAGGGTTAGTACGTAGAGAGGGAACTAAATCAAATTTACTCTAATTATGATAACACTACACGAAAATATCAATTTTATCATTGCTACATTGGTTGGCAAATTTTATTATATGTAAAAGATATTAGTGTGACATGTTTATAAAATTAAAGTTGTTCCAAAACATTTCTTTTTCATCCTTATTATTTTCTCTAAAAACTCTTATCTTACTTATACTCCAACTGTGAAAGCCTTGATGGTTTGTGCATTTTCTCGTTGATATGTTACCGTTTTTGACGTTGTTAGAGAAAGTCATTAGAACTATGTTATCATTCATGGTGATGTTTTAACAAGGAGTTGAAAGGAAAACTATGATTCCGTGAGATCCATTGTGAGATATGTAAAAGAGTCATAGAGAAAATCAATAAGTGTGCGGAAGTCGTGTTGGACCATAACCCACTTTCTTAAATTCAAATAACACCGATCACTTATGTCTGAGTATACAAACATATGTGTGTAAGTTCGAGGGAAATTTCGTTGATATTAATCTACTTTTACCTTCTGCTCCAATACTGTAAGATCTTTCTTATTTATGTTATATTCTTGCATTAATATTTGCTTTTCTGCTACTTATGATGTTTTAATTACTGTTATTAGAAGTTTAAACTCGCTAAGATTATTTATTATATTTGTTGTTTGATGCCTGGATATATTATTGAAGGATTATATAATTTATTTGAAAAATGTTAGATAAAATAAATAATATTACTTCTCAATTAGAAAATATAAATACATTATCAGAAGAATATAATAGAATTAAAGAAAAATATGAACAATATGTTATAGATTATTCTAATATATTAGATCAAAGAATAGATTTATATTTTGAAATTCAAGATAGAAGATAAAAACTAGTTTATAAACCAATTATAAAAGATAGGATATATTTTGCAATATTCTATTCTTTTCATTAAGGGTAATATAGTCCTTTTATCATTTGGTTATCTTAGGAGATTTGACTAGGTCATTTTTAAAAGTACCCCATGTGTAGTTAGTGTATTCCAGTGAATCCATGAACTGTTAAAAAAAAAAAAAAAAAAAAAAAAGGGAAGAAAATCTGGATTTTGCCATTTGTATATTCCAAGGTTTACATCAATGATGACATTTGTCTTGTATTAAAAAAATTAATTGGATGAAAATAGTTTTTATTTTTATTTTTATTAAATTGCCAAATAAAACTTTGCTACATGCGGCAAAGTATAAACCATGGTGTACACTTCGCATGATTTAAAAAAACTTCTTCAATGAGAGATGCAATTAGGGATGTCAACTTTTCGAGCCGGCTTGAGAGTCGAAACTCAAGGTTCGGGCTCGACTCGAGTAAAACAGTGTGAGCTTTTTTGGGATCCGAGCCGAGCTTTTGCTAGGTCAAAAAATCTAGATTCGACCAGAACTTTCGACTCGGAACTTATCGAGTTGAATCGAGCCGACTCACATTTTTTGTTTTTAATAAGTAACAGGCAGCGTGTTACTACCATATTTTTAAGGCAGCAACACATTGCCATTTTATTTTTATTTTTTGAACGACCCGCCCGAGCAGGCTCGGGCTCTTGCCAATGCCCGAAAATGGGGCTCGATTCTACAGAGCTTTGGGTCGGACCAGCTCGAGCTTTTTTCGAGCTAAGCTACGGGCGGTTCGAGCCGACGAGCAAATGCCAGCCCTAGATGACATGGACACTATCAAGGTAAGGTGGGGTGGGGTGGGGTGGGGTGGGGGTGGGGAAAGTTGTCAAGAAGATCCTCTATTTTTTAAGGTAATTTTTTACTATTAATTTATTTGAGGAAAAACAAGACGTTTCTAACTACTTGAAAAAAAAATGAATTCAACCTGAGTGAAATTTTAATCAAATTTGCGCAATTGTTAAGGTAAATCCTATTTGAGGCACTTGGTCCACTTGTCAAGGTTTATTGAGCCTAGGCTAGTCTTGGAGGCAACTCCTATTCGAGAGAATTGGCTCTCTAACCTAGGTAAAAGTGTAAACAAATCCGCACTGTTATTGAGGCTAGTCTTTTTCGACGCACTTGACTCACTTGTTGAGATGAAGCAATTGACAGCTGAGAGTAGACGAGTTTGGGGGGCAAGTACCTCAACTAGGACTTGTCTAAAAATTTGCCTGGACTCAATCTGAAGCAAGTCCTAGATGAGATACTTGACTCCACCGCCTATATGAAACCTTTTAAACAAATTCGTTTAAGAATAGAGGCAAGTCATTTCATAGGCACTCCACTCACTTGTCAAGATGAAGCGTTGATTGAGCCTTGACAGACTTTTTAGGCGAGTCTCAGTCGAAGTACTTGGCTCTCCCACCAATGAAGCTCTTCTAGTAAATTACTCGTGTGGCTTGAAGAGGTTAACCCTAAGAGGTGGTTCACTCTTTATGGAGATGGTTCTTGTTAAATATTATTCGTGTAGGTTGGGAAGGCAACCCTGAAGAAGTGCTAGACTCTCCTGCCAAGGAGTCTTTTAATAACTTGTGCGGCTTGATGAGGCAAGTCTTGAAAGGTGCTTGGGTCTCCTGCCCAGGAGGTTCTTCTTGTAAATAGTTCACACGAGTTGAGGGGGCATTCCCAAAAGAGGTTTTTGGCGCCCTCGCTGATAAGACTCTTGTAAATACTAGGGCTGGACATATCTCCCGAACCGAACTGAACTGAATCGGACCCGAACTGAACCGAACCGAACCGAACCGAGCAGTTCTTCGTAACTGAAATACCCGAACGGGTATCTGAATCGAGAACCGACGGGTTCGGTTCGGTTCTCGGTTCTAGACCCAGAACCAAAGAACCGAAAAAGAACCGAATTTTTTTAAAATTTTTAAATTTTTATATATGAGAAATATTAAATTATTAACTTTTTAAAAATAAATGAGCAAAGATAGAGTTTGCATTGAAGACACTGAGTTCTATGAGGGCATTGAGACAGATAATAAAATATATATTATATTTTTTCTTATTAAATCTTATTAATTGAATAATTTTTAGTTTATTTATGTTAGTTAATTGTGATTTTTCAATTTTTCTTTTAGAATTTCTTAGTATCTAGTATGACAAGTCAAGTAATTGATAGTTAAATCAAATAACTGGTAAGTACTACTGTATTAGCAATATTTTAAAATATTTTATCTCTACGAGTCTATGACTTTTAATTTATATGGATCACCGATATTTTAGTATTACTAATTTACTATCTACTTTTTGTTATTTGTATACATTGGTAAATTAATTTTATTAGACAACTTGTTATTTATATGTTATTAAATTGGAATACGTTAATTTGTAAAAGTTAAGATTAAACATGTCAGACTATAGTGTTGTTATAAATGTTAAAAAAATTAATTATAGTATGGAACCAAACAGACCCGAACCGAATCGAACCGAACTGAACCGAACGGAACCGAACTCGAACGGTTCCAAAATTATATTTGGACCCGAAGGTTCCGTTTACTCACTACTCGAAAATTTTCGGTTCGGTTCGGTTCTCTTCAGAGTCGAATCGAATCGAACCGTGCCCAGACCTAGTAAATACTCTGTGTGGGTTGAGAAAGGAAAGCAAAGCAAAGCAAACAAGTTTTAAATAATTAATGAACTCAAGACACGAAAGTAATAGTCTTCTTCAATACCCATAACGAGTGGCTTACTTTATTTTAATTAAACTGAAATAAATTCCATATATAATACCAGATGACTCTTCAAGAGTACACATGCGCCTTTATGAATTAGAGAAGAGAAGAATTCAAAAATAAGGCATTAACTATGCATACTTCAATTTCCATGTTTCAAGTTGTCTAAGTGCAAAAGGCAGGCTTTTATTTTTTAATTAAAAATATTTTACTATTTAATTGAAATATGGTAAAAAAATATACAACTAATGATCAAAGATACATAATTATAGGTCACAACTTATTTGCTGGTCACATATTATCAAATTAATTGGTTACAAATTATTTCGAAATTACAAATCAAAAAATTTATAAGTCACAGATTATTTCGAGATCGTAAATCAAAATTTTTATAGGTCACAAATTATGTTGAGGTCACAAATCAAAAAATTTATAGGTCACAGTTTATCTCATTGGTCACAAATCCAAAAAAATATAAGCTACATTTTATTTGTCGGTCACAGTTTTCAAATTTATTGGTCACGAATTATTATTTTTAGTCACAGATTAATTTTTTGGTCCCAAATTATCGTCATTTATGATCACAATTTATTTTACTGGTCACAAATCCAAAATTTACTGGTCACAATTTATTTGTAAATCACAGATTTTAAAACTTGTTGGTCACAAGTTATTAAATTTTAAGGTCACAGTTTAATACTTGGTCACGTATAACCAAATATTAGGTCTAATACCATCACCACCCAACATCACCACCATCGTACCTGCCATCACCATCATCAATCGCCTCCACCACTGTCAACATCTCCACCTACACCACCACACAAAACACACATCGCTGCCCAAACACCATGGCGAACACCACCCACTGCCAGAAACACTGCACACCAGCAGAGCCACCGCCACCATACCCACATCCACCACCACCCACATCCACATCCACATCCACACGGCCACCAAAATCACCACTATCACCACCACCCCAACCATATCTGAACCCACCATAAACCACCACATCTGCACGATAACAATTGGGCAAAACCACTCGACACCGACAGTGCCACCACTATCGCCGCACTCGCAGCTCATACAACCACCACAACCGCATCCAACCACACTACCATTTTCACAGCATCGATCTGAAAATAGTCCCCATCTCCAGCACCACCATGAAACTCACACAAATCAGCGCACATACACCGCACCTCACACATCCAGTAGCGAACCACTCAAAAAAAGGAAGAAAGTGAGAAGATATTTGTAGAGATAACGTCGCCCAGACGACGACTGTGATGCTCGCAGCGGCGGTCGAAAGTGTCTACGACGGCGAGCACTACTCAACGGCGACACTGAGGGGTAGGGTAGAGAGGTCGCCGTTGAGAGATATGGTAGAGAGATAGTGTGTGTGGAGAAGATATGAGGAGAGAGGGTTAGGATTTTTATATATCATATTTTAATTATTAATTTGAAACCTAATTTTTTATTAAAAAATCTTTGCACCTCATCTATGTAAAGTGAGGTGTTTGAAACACCTGTATCTATGTAATTTCCTCATTAGAGAATCATTTTTGCATTGAACTATTTCATTTAAGAACTCAAGCTTTTAGAAAGATGCTATATTTATTTATTTACATTTTATCTTCAACATATATCCTCATATAAACTCTGAAGTCTTTTTTTTTTTTTAATGAAAATCTAATCCTATGTGAGACTTAAATTTTTGATTTCTACTAGTCTAATATTTTGCGTTGAAATACATATATAAAAACTTTACTTTTTGAAGAAATAAGAAACTTGAGTATGTTTTAAAGTGTTTATAAACAGTTTAAATAATAAAAAGATGAAAATGAGTGATGATTAAGCAATCATACTTGTGGGTTTCTTAGAATATATGAATAAAAAGTTGTTTGGGTGTTTATAAACAGTTTATAAATATGAGCTAAACATATTTTTATTTTATTTTATTTTATTAATAATTTCGAAACTCTAAATAGACTGTACCAAAAGAAAACAAATCTATGAAAATAATTGCAAATACGCAAAATAAAAGATAATGAATGGTTGGAATACTGAAAGGCAAGGCTCATATCTTGATCTGAAGCTCTCATAGTTTATTCTCGAAACACATTAAAATTTATTCCCAATACTTCAAAAGAGGAGAGATAGAACTAAACGAGACTAGACAGAATTTGCTCGTCACTCAACCAATGTAGTACATGGGATCTGGGATTTTGAACGTTCGATTGCCATTATTGTCCCCAAGAATATCACTCCACTGGTCTCCAGAATTTCCAAGAATTCTGTATCCTGCATTTACTAGCTCTGTCCTCCTTTTTGATTTATACGCCAATGATGTCAGGCCCTTATCAGCATCTCCCCTGCACCCAAATTAATACTAGAATACGATTTTCTGATACTTTTAAAAATCGACTGTATTAACAAAACAATGCAGTCATGCACAGATAATAGAAAATATAATTGCAAGTTTACTTGAGAATGAGCTTCTCCCAAGTATGGTAACCAACTGCCTTCAGATTTGCTGTCCTGGCCTCTCTGAGAGGTTCATGAGTTCCTGTTAAGAAGACAACTTTGAAACCGAGACTCAGCAATGTTCTATATAGACGAAGCGCTCCTGGAACTGCCGGTGCTTTTCCCTCTGCAACCCACTCGTTGAACTTTGTGCTGTTGTATGGTAATGCCCTGAAATCAAATATATTTAACATTAGATTTGGTGGCAAATTCAAACATACATCGGGGTAATCCCGATTGTCTAACAGAATGGAACAACGTTTTTCAACCTTTTTTAGAGTTGGATTACTATTAGTCGAAATCACATGGGAGGTGGGTCTTTCTCAATGGAATGTATATACAACTCGTGTGGTGATACGATAGAGAAAAGAAGGGCATATGCTTGCCAAGAAATGTCCTCGTTTAAACAATTAGACACGATTCTTTTCATTTTAGAGATATATTGTGTATTAGGGCTTAATCCCAAACAAAAGTATGTAATCCAAGTCTTTAACTCATTTGTGTAGCTAAAGTACTTATCGTAGTACTTACCCAAAGAGCACATCAGATCGAGCATAGTATGGCAGATTAGAAAGTGTAGTCTCATCAATGTCAAAGATCCAAATATCCTTGCCGTCGCCAGCAAGTTTAAGGCTCTTGACATATTTAATTGCGGCATCTGCCACTAATTCGCAGTCATGTCGGTATTGCTTTCCGAACATGTAGTGACCTATATAGTTTTCACAAGACATGGGCACAGTTCTCCAACTTTGAAGGTTGTTGGTTTCGACAGCCAAACGCCAGCTGAGGCAGTCGACACCCTCAAGCCGGTGGCCGGCGGCGCCAGACCGTGGCCGGAGAAGATAGATTTGACCCTCTTGAAAAATATGGCAATCTGCATTGCACGTTGCCACAATGGTAGCCAGAAAGAAAAATACTGCCAGCCTCATTTTTGCAGCTTATGTTACGTGAGTGAAGTCTAGGCATGAACTAGTCGTTTATATAAACTTTTATCACCAAATTGGCCATTCTTTTGCACGGAATTACTTGTGATACCCTTTCTATTGCAAAAGAAAAAAGCAATCTCCGTGAATATTTATTGCTACTTCATTTGATTTGTTATTAGAAATATTGAAAAATTTAGAATAATTAAATTCTTAATCACTACAAATCTACAATAACTGCTAATATTTTGGTATAATCGCCCTCTTCTAATTAAGTTCGATTCTAAGGTTGCATCAGTCATTTTTTTTTTTTTATAATGTTTCATTTAATTTTTATACAATTTATGGTAGCATTTGTTTCGTTTTCTAATTTGTTGTGTTCTGATTATTTTTTACACATAATTGTTTAAAAAAAAAAATCTATTAAACCTAGCAAAATTAAATAAGACGGTAAATTTTATCACACTAACTTTTTTTATACTCTTATCTAATTTTGTAGATTAACTATACATATAAACTCTCAAAAGTGAAAAGGCAATTAGCAAAAAGGAAACAAGAGGCAATCCATTTCTTCTTATTCTTCATAATTTCCATGCAGATTATCTACAATATATTAAAAGTGAGGATTAAAGAAAAAATTTTGATTACCAATTTTACTTTTATATATTTAGTTATAGGTCCAATATACCCTCATTTATCCTTATTTTTTCAAATTTCCATTTTACCCTTATATTTTTATGTTTATGATCAATAATACCCTTAAAATTAAAATTATTTTTAATTTTCACTAAACACTATTATTATAAACAACATAAAAATTATAACAATACTACATATATAATTAACATAAAATGACATAGACTATTAAGTAAATTAATATTAATATATAGAACTTATAAAAATAATAAAATTATATATACAAATAAATTTTTTAAAACCTAATATTACATATTAAAAGAATATTGCATTCCTAAAAGACCCCATTGAAAATAAAAGGGTAATTAGCACAAAAAGTACTTATCTTTCAATGTTATTGTGCAACACGTCCCTACCTTTTATTTTTGACATTTTCACCCATATTTTCACATTTCATTGAGAAAAAATGTCATTTTCTCAAAAAATTAAAAAATTAAAATGACAAATATATCCTCCTATTTAAATAAAACAAAAAAAATTAAATGAACAAATTATAATTATACCCCCAAACTTTTTAAAACATCCAAATAAATTATTAAAAGGGTAATTAACACAAAACGTCATACCTTTTAATATTATTGTGCAAAACGTTTCTACCTTTCTTTTTTGGCATTTTCACCCTTATTTTCACATCTCATTGCGAAAATCATTATTTTCATTCATTTTCTCAATTAAAAGTTGTAAAATGATGAATATATTCTCCTATTTAAATAAAACAAAAATAAAGAACGAAATGCAACTATACTCCTAGTTTTTTTAAAAAGTATAAATAAATAAATTAAAAATAAAAATCACTTTTTTTAATTATTTATTTGAAATTTATTTGCATTTTTTTTGAAAATTTTGGAAGTATAGTTGCAATTTGTGTCTTTATTTATTTTATTTAAATAAGAGGGTATATTTGTTATTGTACAGCTTTTAATTGAGAAGATGGATAAAAATGATGATTTTCACAATGTAATGTGAAAATAATGATGAAAATACATAAAAATGAAAGGTAATGAAATTTTGTGCTAATTACGTTTTTAATAATTTATTTGGACTCATTTGCAAATTTTTTTAAAAGTTTGAGAGTATGATTGTAATTTATTTTAAAATTTTCTTTCTGCTTTTATTTTATTTAAATAGGAGGGTATACTTGTTGTTTTATTTTTATTTTTATTGAGAAAATGACATTTTTCGCAATTAAATGTAAAAATAGGAGTGAAAATGTCAAAAAATAAAAGGTAATGACGTTTTGCACAATAATATTAAAAGGTATGGACGTTTTGTGCTAATTACCTTAAATAAAATATAATAGTTAAAAAAATCTCATTAACTAACATTCACTCGATAAGTACTAGATCAAAAGTCATTTCTAATGACCCATCAACTCTTTAATCGCCATTAATTTACATTATTTTGATGAATTATGAGACTAAAAGTCATTTTTCAATAACTTAAATGTGAATAGATGATAAATATTCGTTTTTGCATTTTACTTTTACATTTTTTTTTAATTATAGTGAACAATACCATTAATATTCAATTTATTTCTTCTAAATAAGATAATAATTATTATTGCTTTCAAAAATCAAGTCTGTTAACTTTCACTAAACACAATTAGTGCTAAATACACAATTAATAAAAATATTATTACATACAATTCAAATAAATTACAATAATACTATTTTATAATTAACTTGAAATGACATATTTTATTAAGTCGATTAATATTAATATATAGAATTAAAAAAATTGCTTTACACAATTAATTTTTTTCAAACCTAATAATACATATTATAAATAGTATTGCATTTCTAAAAAATTCTATTGAAAATAATTAATTCAATCAAAAATTGCAATCTTTAAATCCTCGTAATCCATCACTCATAGATCACATATTAATATGTGTTTATAAATTATTTTCTTTCATATCTTACTTTCTCTAAGTAATTGTTAATGTGTAATATGTTAATAACTAATTATCAATTTATTAATTGAAATTATTAATTATTATGATGATAGAAAATCCATTTGTAGTCTCTTTTGATCAACATGATGGTCAATCTTTTTTATAGGACACAACATTCAATCATAGATTTTCTATTTTTATTTTTTGTTTATGAACTTTTCAGTAGTGTGAATTATGTAAATATTTTCATAGATTTTCTATTTTTATTTTTTGTTTATGAAATTTTCAGTAGTGTGAATTATGTGAATATTTCTTACATTAAATAGTTAGTTTTGAATTTATTTTCTATAAATACTCTATTTCTTAACCAAAATTTACTTGCATTCGGTTAAAAAATTCTTTTTTGCTCAACTTGAATTTTGTATATGTTGTCTTTATGATATTCATTGATTAATGGACATATTTTTCTCCTTATTGTTACAATTGTACAGTGTGCAAATGATAGTTTTGATGAAACGAAAATTCTAATACCACATTTCACTCGCAAGAAATTTATGTATGAGTTGTTAATTTGAAAAGAAGTTTTATGTTTATTGAAATGTGTATTTTTTTTTTCTTTCAGTTAAACATTGGATAAGAGAAAAAATCATCAAAATCTAAAACTAGATTCTTCCAAATTTTGAGTGGTCATATTCTCGGAATTTTTAACCCTTACAACTTTGATTCAATAAACATTTCCATAAAATATTTAATAATTTTTGAGTTATTAATTTTATTGATCATAGTCATTCCGGTAATTTACATTCACTTAGTATCGTTACCTTTAATTCATAGGAAAAATCTAATTTTTTTAATAAAAAAAAAACTAAATTATGACTACTAATCATTAAGAAGGCTCTTGAATGCATAACCTCCCAACTTGTTTTTTGAATATTTGGTTTTGATACAAAATTATAGTTAAAAGTTAATCATGTAAATCATTTAATTGCATAATCAAATCATTAAAGTTTTATGACCCATCTAACAAATTTTTGTCTAAATATTTCGATATTTAAAAATTATGTAGGATTTTTAGATTTTTTTTTGGGGGTCAATTATAATAATATAACATTAGTCATATTATCATACTAAAATTATATATTTTAAAATTTAATGTCGCCATGTTAAAATATTGTTATACGATATACTCAAAATTGTAAGTATCATTAATACTTATTAAAGTTATATTGTACATAAATATTATTAAAAATATTAATATTATTAAATACTGAAGGATCTTAAATTTGACTTAATTAATTTGTTTAAATTATAAATTCTTTTGTTGTATTAAATACAAAGCATACATGTTTAGACAACTAGCTTTTGATTTTAAGTTCTTACCAATTATTTTTATAATTTTTTTATTATCATCTCCTTTCGACTTTCACAGAATTATTAGAAAGGTACATGTCGTCAATGATTCAGAATATAATTCGATCGAATCGAATCAAAAGGAATTAATATGTTTACTTGAATTTAGCAAACCAAAGTAAGAAGTTAAATGTATCACTACTTTTAACAAATTAAATAAGGTATAACTTTTTATATTTTTTGTGATTTCGAATATATTTAATTAATATAAATTATGCATCGATTTTTAAATTTTCACATGCATACATACTTTACTTTTTAGATTTAATTTAACATATTTATATTCAAATGGATCTACTATGAACTTTGTTACGTTAAAGTAAGAATTTTATAATGCATTTGAAGTTGTCATTCAAAATAAAGAAGAAATGATAAAAATTCAATTTTTATGAATTTAAGTATGCCAGTTGTTTGTTGAACTGATATAATTTAGTAATGTTTTGACATGCTTACTTATTGTCAATTCAATTTAATATTTGATCATTTTAGTTCTTCATCGTGAAGGTTTTTTTTTTTTCTGTAATTCCATTTCATATTTGATTCTCCTTTTTTATCTTTTATGTGGAATCTAAATACAAATTAATTTTACCAAAAGAAGTTCCTAAATACATTGTTGCAAATTGGTATCCTACCACATAAGTTAATATTGAAAAGAAATTGTCTAGTGATACTCTTAAGAAATCCGAATTCATCCAACGATCTTTACAACTGAACAAGAATGATTTATCGTTATTTCAAAAATATATATTATCCATTTAGAAATAATCGTTGGACAACATTCACATTGATTCTTTTTAACAATTTTAATTTTTTCTTTATCAATATCAATTATATCAATTACTTTCAAAAATATTATTAGTACTTAAAAAATACTATGCATATCATTCGTTTGATAAATAAGATGTGTAACGCACGTGCTGACTACTAGTTAGCAAAAAAAGGAAACAAAAGGCTAACCTCCACATTCTTTACTTTTATGGCAATATTAAAGTTGGATTTAACTTCAAGAATTTTTTAAGCCTAGCCGAACATGAGGTCGCTCCACCTAGATCCGTTCATGTGCAGGCTAGATTTAGTTTCTGTTTGGTGTAGTTAAAAATAAAATTTTGAATAAATTTTGATAAAAATCGATCAAATATGGTTGAAACGTCAATTACGGCCGTAAATTCCAATAAATACATGTTAAAATTATTTGTTGATATTATTTTATATTTTTAACAAAATTTTAAGTTACACCAAACATAGGCTTAGTTTTAAACACATGTACAATTTTTAAATAAATAAGTAATGGCAAAACTCGAACTCGAGATTTTTACTAGGTCTAATATTGTTGTTGAATTTTCTTATTTAAAAATTATAGACAATATGTTTATTCATATGTATTATTTTCAAAAATAATTAACATCAAAAGTTAGGATGCTAATTTACGACAACTACCGAAAATTCCAATATTATGCCCCCCTTTTTTGTTTAACTGAAAAAGTTGATTAATCTTAATTGTATATTTCATAAACTCGCAACTTTTACCAAATTAGTAGCCGTATATTTCATTAAATTCAAATATAAAAAAAATGCATTTTTATTTATTTTGGGATAATTGCAGTCAAGATCCCAAACCTTTCAAAAAGTTGCAGACTTTTTCCTAACCTTTCTTTATTGCAACCTTCACCCCAAACCTTTCAAAACGTTGCAAATGAAGCCCCAATGGATGGATTTCATCCATATTTCTGTTAGTTGATCAAAAAATTGAACTTTGACTACATTTTAATCAATTATAAAAGGACAAGGTGATGGCTTTATATATTTTTTACATAAATAAGTAAAAAACTTAAAAAAAAAGAACAACAAAAAAAAGAAGAAAATAAAATAAAAAGCAAAAAAATATCACCCTCGCCCTCACCCCCACCCCCACCCCCACGCCAAACCCTTAACCCAAAACCAGAAATCTACCGTCACCACTACCTCACCCAAAACCGACCACGTCCCTCCCCACAACCACTATCATAGCCGCCACCACCACCATATCCATCACCACCTCCTCCGCAAAAATAACTCACTCTCGACCACTGCTCTCTCAACTTTTCAAAGTATACGCACATACATGTTTGAATATGTATGTATGTGTATATATATTTTGGGTGGCGGTGGCTTTTTTAAAATTTCAATTTTGTGATTTTGTATTTCTATTTGTATGTTGTGTGGAGTTTTTTTTTTTTATATATATAGATTTGAAGGAAATAACGGCATTGTCGAGGTGGGAGCATATGCTCACGAGGCATGGAGAATTGTGAGGGTAATTCGGTGGATGATTCAATAGAGGAGGAGGTGGTGATGGATGTGGTGGTGGTGGCAATGGTAGTGGTTGTTGGGGGGGGGGGTGGTGACGGTGGATTTCCGTCTTTTGGGTGGAGGGGTTGGGTTGGGGGTAATGGAGAAGCAGATATTTTTTTCCATTTTTATTTTTTTTATTTTTATCTTTTTTGTTGTTTTGATTTAAGTTTTTTACTTATTTATGGGAAAAATATAAAGTTATAATTTTATCATTTTATAATTGATTAAAATGTGGTCAAAGTCTAATTTTTTAGTCAACTAACAGAAATATGGATAAAATTCATTCATTGAGGCTTCATCATAATGTTTTGAAATATTTGAGATGATGGCTGCAACAAATGAAATGTTAGTGAACAGTCTATAACTTTTGAAAGGTTTGGGATCTCAACTGTGATTATTCCTTTATCATTCTGGTAAAATCAAACTTGGCTTATTTGTTATGTGAACACGTGTAATAAATTATCATTCATGACAGCGGCGAATCCAGCATCGAAGTTCAGCTAGAGCGGAAGTTGATCGTTGACCGTCGACAATCCACAGTTGTAATAGCCCAATCGTTTATTAGATTTTGATTAAATAATATTAAAAATTATTAAATGAACTAAAATGTAAAACTTATATACAGAAGTTTCACGACTTCCCCTGCCCCTTTTTCACTATCAACACTTCTAACAACAAACAAAACTCATTTTCAAAAAATTTGGGTCAGCTACAAGAATCTTTTTTTACCACTCCATTCAATTCATTGCTAAATCTATGGAAGTTTCACAGCTTCCACTGCCCCTCTTTCATTACTCTACCACTTCTTTGCACTACCAAATCAACAATTCTAAGTTCTAACAACTAACTAAACCTTATTATCAACAAATTTGGGTCAACTACAAGAATCATTTTTTACCACTCCATCCAATATTCACTGCTAAAATGGAAGATTCAAATTTTTATATCTTTAGCAACCACAACTCACTCATGTTAGTTTTGCTCTAGTGAATCAATAACTCCAAAGTGGGAAAATTCAATTAAGCCTGAAAATATAAATTTTCCTCAAGAACCAATAAGATGCACTCTTAGCAATCATATAAGCTTGTGCATTTCATAAATTAATCACTAAAGCTCCATGTTATCAAATCAAAACTAACAGCGCATATTTCATCCACATATAATCAAGAAATCATCTAGCAAACCAAAATTTATACCTGGCCCATAGTTGCATTCGGGTTAAGAGTTAAGACCCAAATCCACCCCCAGCCCCCAGGTTTCACGTCCCCTCTCTGGCCAGCAGGCAGCAACCCTTTGTCTGATCTGATCATCTTCCTCACTTCCAAATCCAATCCCTTCACTTTCTCCTTAAACCCTCCATAATTTGTTGGCATTTCCTCCAACTTAAATGGCAAATCCTCCAAATGGTGTAATGTGCTTCCCCAGCCCTAGGAGTACTTCACTTCTACTCCCTCTCCGACGAAGATTTCCCATAATCCTGTGGGTCAAAGCAGTAAACTAGAAGCACCATCTGCAACGCCACTAATGCGACTTTGCTCTCCTCTCCGGCTCTCCTCTTCTCAATCGTTGTCGGTAGGTTAGGGATTGGGGGAGATTGAATGAAATTGGTTTAGATTCGGGTTATTTACTTATTGGGTAATTGGGCCCAAATCATTTGGGCCAATTTTTTTTTTTTTTTTAAAAACGGCCCAGAAATCAGCCATAGAAATGTTTCCTCTTCTGCGTCTTCTCCGGTCTCCTCTCCACTCCCCTCGCCGCTGCGCCACAGTCACCGGAATTCAAAAATTTCGGCGAATCCAGCTAGAGCGGCCGCTTTAGCTCGCCACTAGCTGGATCCGCCCCTGATTCATGATATGAAAGAAAAAAAAATTAATAATAATGGAAATAATAGACAGACATGGGCTACATTTCAATGATTTGACTAGGGAAAAAAAATCAAGAAATAATAGACAGACATGGGATTATGTGGCACGCCCTTTTTCAGGGGTTGTTCAAGTAGCACGCTCAAAAAACAAATCATAGTTGGTCCTACTTACAAAAAGACACCACGAGTGGATAGTCACATGGCCCACAGCTTTTAGGACCACCCTATTATAAACGTGAAATTATGTATTGTAGATATTTTTATTAGTGTTCTAAAAAATGCGCATAACACAAATCGTGGTGAAAACATTTTGCATTGAGTTTAAACGAAAATTAAACGGTCAATATTTTTGTTGACCGCTTAATGCGCGTCTAGGTGGGTGCACCTAAGCGCGCATTAAACGGTTAACATTCTCGTTAACCGTTTAATTCTCGTTTAGGCTCAAGACGAATAGTTCTTAGTTATTTATTATTTTTTTCCTAATAAAAATTTTTCATTTTCATTAAAAGAACATTTTTTTATATGGGAAAAATATAAAGTTATAATTTTATCCTTTTATAATTGATTAAAATGTGGTCAAAGTCTAATTTTTTAGTCAACTAACAGAAATATGGATAAAATTCATCCATTGAGGCTTCATCCATAATGTTTTGAAATATTTGAGATGATGGCTGCAACAAATGAAATGTTAGTGAACAGTCTATAACTTTTGAAAAGTTTGGGATCTCAACTGTGATTATTCCTTTATCATTCTGGTAAAATCAAACTTGGCTTATTTGTTATGTGAACACGTGTAATAAATTATCATTCATGATATGAAAGAAAAAAAAAAATAATAATAATGGAAATAATAGACAGACATGGGCTACATTTCAATGATTTGACTAGGGAAAAAAAATCAAGAAATAATAGACAGACATGGGATTATGTGGCACGCCCTTTTTCAGGGGTTGTTCAATTAGCACGCTCAAAAAACAAATCATAGTTGGTCCTACTTGCAAAAAGACACCACGAGTGGATAGTCACATGGCCCACAGCTTTTAGGACCACCCTATTATAAACGTGAAATTATGTATTGTGGATATTTTTATTAGTGTTCTAAAAAATGCGCATAACACAAATAATGGTGAAAACATTTTGCATTGAGTTTAAGCGAAAATTAAACGGTCAACATTTTTGTTGACCGCTTAATGCACGTCTAGGTGGGTGCACCTAAGCGCGCATTAAACGGTTAACATTCTCGTTAACCGTTTAATTCTTGCTTAGGCTCAAGACGAATAGTTCTTAGTTATTTATTATTTTTTCCTAATAAAAACTTTTCATCTTCATTAAATGAACATTTTTTTTTTTTTTTTTATGGTTTGTAGAAGAAGAAGAAGATATTGAATGTGAATTTGATAAAAAGTTAGATAAGATTTAAACTACAAACTATTTATATTATATAATTATGATTTTGAAACTTATCTCTTTTTAGGAATTATTAAGTACATACAATATTTTATAATTTTAGATGTTTGATATATATTAATATGAATTATTGAATGTTTTTTACAATGATTAAAAATAAAAAATAAAAAAAAATGCTTTTTTACACTCAAACTTCGCCTAGGCTCGTAAAGTTTGAAACTTGGCTTCCACGCCTAGCGTCTAGCCACGCTTTACGCTTTTTAGAACACTGATTTTTACACGGCAAATTGAGAAAAACAGTACAACTACAAAATTTCATTTTTGCATATTTGACCTTATTTGATCCTCATTTTACAAATCTATTTTTTTCTCTTCTTTTTAACAAAATATTTTTCAATAAAATAATATTATATGTAAATCCAAAATCTTTCCTTATTTTTTAACTATACATTCTCTATCAATTCATTATTTCAAAATACATTCCGATTAGACATTTGTATTATTCAATCAATAATACGGAATTTATTGGACCTTATCCATACAATTTTGAATGGTTGGTGCAGAAAATTTTGTACGTCCAACCTTAATGTCTGATTGACATTTTAACAATGTGCTATCTACTCTTGACATTTAGTCCCTTTAAATACATGTATTTAATTTTTTGTTTTCTTTTTAAACTTAATTCAATTATACATTCTCATAATAAAACAATACTGCACCTAAATTCATAATTTTTTCCTCTAAAATATTATTTTTAACAAAATTCATTCAAAAAATTACATCAAAACAAGCCTATATTATGCTGGTAGTCGCAGTGTGAGAGTTCGACTTCTGCCTCTTACAAGGTATGAAATTTGACTCTTTGTGGGCAGCTCTTGTAATCTAGCCTGCTGAGCCACATTTCGTAATTTAACCCCTCCACAATACTCTATGAACAGGATGGTAGGGGACCCTCAAGATTTGGGTTCAACCTTAAACGATGATCTTGTTAGCAAAAATGGTACGGTGCAAAGACGCCATAGGTGAATAGTCATGTGGCCTACAGCTTTTAGGACCACCCTATTCTTAACATGAAATTATGTATCATAGATATTTTTATACGTACCAGTTGAGGAAAATAGTAAAATTACAAAATTTCATTTTTGCATATTTTGCCATTGTTTGATCTCCATTATTTTAAAAATACATTTTTCTCTCTATTATTTTTAACAACACATTTTTAAATAAAATAATATTACACACAAATTCAAAAAATTTCCTTATTTTCTAACTATACATTCTCCATCAATTTACTATTCTAAAATACATTCTCAAAAAAAAAAAAAAAATGTGGTCAAACATTTGTATTATTCAGCCAATAATTCCGAAATTATTGGACCTTATCCATACAATTTTGAATAGTTGGTGCAGAAAATTTTGTACATCCAACCTTAATGTTGACATTTATAAAGTTCGACTCTTGACATTTAGTCCTTTCAAATACATGTTGGCCCTATTTGATAACAAATATTTTCCATGAAACTGAGAAAAACTTTTTCATTTTTCAACTTTTTGCTTATTTGATATCATTTTTTTTCCATGAAAAACCAATTCGTGGCCTCACGTGACCTCTTTTCCTTGATTTGGTGGAATTGATTTTCCCACCTTTTAGGTGGTTTTTGGTTATTCCATTTTTTTTTTTGGCAATTAAAACAAATTCTATCCCCAAGTGTAAAAAAATATATCCATTTAAATGATAATTTTCATGTAAAACAAAGTCAAACGAATGATCGGGTTTTCAATTATTATTATTTTTGGAAATTAAAATAAATTTTATCCCTAATTGTAACAAATTATATCCATTTAATTGACAATTTTCATGGAAAATAAAGTTAAACGAATATCAAAAAATAGAAAATTTCAACATTTTTCAGATAAAAAATTATACCAATCAAACACAATTAATTGACAATTCACAGTAAAAACAAGTTCTAGATAATTCAATTCCCTACAATTCGTTTACTTTCCACCCAAATTCCAAACGGACCAGTATTTTAAAAACATTTTTTTTTCTTTTTAAACTCAATTTAATTATACATTCTCATAATAAAATAATACTGTACCTGAATCCATAATTTTTTTCCTCTGAAATGTTATTTTTAACGAAATTCATTCAAAACTTTACATCAAAATAAGCCTATAATATAAAAGGATGATCTTGTGAGCAAGAATACTATTTAAACAATGTGAAATCTCATCATTAACATATAGTTAATAAGATAGTTGCTCATTTGTAATCATTTTCGATTGGTCGTTTAGTTTTACACTAATCAAATTGTTGGTGAGCATGTTCGAAAAGTGTTTATAAATGGTTAAATTTATAAATTAATATAAATTAGTAACAAATAAATATACTTTTGAATTTCTCAAAATATGTGTATAAGAGTAACTTAATTATTTATAAACATGAGTGATACATTGACAATTGAGTATCCGAGTTCGTCTTTTGATGTTAACTTAAGAGGTTAAGTTTGAAACCTAATCAATTTTTCAGAATCGGTTTGAAAATTATCAATTTTTCAGAATCGGTTTGAAAATTATCCCTAAAGATAAACAGTTCAAGGTTAAAATTAAAATTTTGGCATAAACAAACTGGGTCTTATGTCATTTTTTTATGGTTTCTAATTTTTAGATTTGAAATATAACCTTACAGTTTGTTAAACGATTTGGTTTAATTTAGATCTCATGACACTTACCTCTTATATGTTGATTATTGTTTTCTTTAGTTGCACTGACTAGACTACTTCTCATCACACATCATCACTGATAATGAAAAACCCTTCCGCAATAGCCACATAAACGATTTGTGTGCAAAGTTTGGATTTAAACAATACAACTTGTCCATGTACAATGCGATAGCTAACGGGTTAGCAGAGGCATTCAACAAAACTCTATGCAGCCTACTAAAAAATGTTGTCTCCAAATCAAAAAGCGATTGGCATGAAAAAATTGGCGAAGTCTTATGGGCTTATCGAACTACTTATCAGATCTCGACACAAGCCACTCCTTATGCCTTCGTATATGGAGTGGAAGTTGTACTTCCCTTGAAGTGTCAAATCCCTTCACTTCGAATTGCCATCCAAAAAGGTTTGACAACAGAAGAAAATGCTCGTCTTCGATTGGAAGAGTTGGAAGCTTTGGATGAGAAAATGTTAGAAGCACAAATGCACATGGAGTGCTATCAAGCTCGAATGACCAAATCCTTCAACAAAAGGGTGCGACCAAGATCATTTCAGGTTGGAGATCTGGTACTTTCCGTACGCAGGCCGATCATAATCACACGAAAATAGGGGGCAAGTTTCAGCCTAAATGGGACGGTCCATAGCCCGTTACGCATGCATTCACTAACGGAGCATACAAGATCATCGACAAAGATGGACTACAAATCGGGCCTATCAATGGAAAATTTCTAAAGCGTTTTTACGCTTGAAGTTCTTTAGTTTATAAATTTTTCATTGTAATAAAATATAATACTGCTGGCCTGCAAGAGGATAAACTGTGAACGGCCCCAAATAAAAAAAATTGTTCTTTTAACGAACTACGTTCGACTTGATCTCGTTTGGGTACGTAGGTAGCTTGAATAAATTATAAATTCAAGTTCAGTCACCACTAATAAATTCATTCAAATTGTTTACCAGTTTCTGAGATAAAAAGAAATACACTCGAAATGTGAAGAAGAAAATATATATATATAAAAAAGAATGATGACAAATCAAAATTCATACGATATGGTCCCAAAGAAAATCACAAATTCTCAAAATCACTCATCATTAGGAAACTATCTTCAAGTGTCTTCCTTTTCCAGTCAATGGATGTTATGCTGGTGACATCTCTAGTCTGCGACTCTTCTAATGTGGCATTCATGGTTCCAAACATACCCTTTTGTTCCTGATGGGTTTGAAGTTCATCACGAAGTTTGTTCAGCTCGAAAGTTAGCTGCCCAATTTTATTTTCCAATAAAGAACACGTGGAATCCTTCACATCCAACTAGATATTCAAAAGTTTCAATTGCTCAGCCTTTTCTTCAGCGGTTAGACACTCTAAATGTTGATTTTTTTTTCTGATAAATAAAAGTCGACTGCCGTGAGAAACACATCCATATGCTTCATCAAATATGTTGGATTTGTGCGAAATGAGTTGGCAATCACATTTTGAAGAATTAAATTATTTTCACTCCACCAAGATCGGATGTTGGAAAACCTAAGCTTCAAAACGTCCTTGAAACACTTTTAAAGGTAGTTGGTCATAGCGTCGTGCAGAGCAGCTTTCAAGTAGGGAGACTCTTGAGTTATTTTAGGCGGAAGACCAGACATGAAAGAACAAATCGGTGTAGCCCGATGATTATTTGTCTCTGAAGACGGAATGTTAACTAAAACCAATGAAGATGGAGCAATTGTGACCTCGTGATTGATTTCTGAAATGTTAGCTTCCACAGTCTCAGAATTTACTTCATCCTCATCACGGAATTTATCTATGTTGAACGCTAAGGTATCTTCATTAATAATACTCGGGTATTTGCAAGGTAGGTCGTGAAAATCGTAAGTACCATCTATTCCTTGAAGCGCATCAATTCTTCCATCATTCTCGTCGATCTGATCTTGCAAAGAGTTTGGATTCATGGAGAAATTCAATCCTTCAGGAATGCTTGGAAAACCTACAAAAAAAATGAAGATTTAAAAAAAAAAGAACATACCCGCGTCTCGTGTTCTAGGCGACATGTTTAAAAATTCACCATCTGGTGGTGTATTCGGGAGACTAATGTTAACTTAAGAAGCTTCAACATCACCTTTTGAAGGATTTAGAACAGCTTGAAGCGGCATTGATTTTACCGACTGTCTAATGTTATATATTCGGGAAAGAGGAGCCTGAAATTGAAATTTGTTACATAAGATTCAAAAACAAACAAAAATTTAAAAAATACCTGATCGTCGGAACTTTCATCCTGCAGAGTTAGAATTTTTCCAAGTGCGTGAGATGCTCAATCTCCAGGATTACTGTGGTCTGGAATCAAAACTACTTCAGGTATCCTATCAGCAGGCTCAGAGGTGGAAGTAAACTTTGTTGAGGGGACTATAATTTTAATCTTCTTAATCACCCTTTCATTTCAAAAGTCTGGTTCTCTCTTTCGATGAGTTCTTTCAGGAATGATATTTGGAGGGCTTAACCCTTTGGCTACGACCTTATTCGGAGCTGGGCCAAGAATAAAGTCACGATTCTCACTAAAAGATAAAATATGTACTTGAACCTTGGTCAGGATCGACAACACTTGGTCATTCCACCAATTCTGGTACTTTGTATTAACGTTTTGACGTGTATCTTTCACATATTCCAGGATATGAAATGTAGATCCACTTAGCGTCTGAGTCAAGGACAACCAAACACGATACATGTCACATGCATTGGGGGCAACATCCAACTTTCTTGGTGAACCGGGAGGTTTCTGCCTAAAGCCAAGTTGTCTCGCAAACCTGTGGGGATTATATGCCACAAGAATGAAAGGGGAGTTTCCTCGGCGGTAAGAAACAAGTTCTGATCGAATACTCACCATAAATTCTGAAGTATCTATAGACCTTGGAACGTCATCCACTCGTACACCAGGGTAGGACGATGAGGGGAATGGATTCCAACAAAAGTCATTGGCATCCATCATTCCCCGAATAAGGTCCCGACAATCAACAACATTTTTCTCCCAAGACTGAAAAGCATTCAAAGTGCCAGCATACCTTCAGATTATAGGACGAGGATAAATCTTGTCCACGTGAGCATAAATACCTCGAACGAAATAAGTAGCAGCCCAAGTATAAAGAAAATGTCCAGGAAATGAATGTGAAATGGAACCAAGGTCTGGATTTGACTGATGATTCGACGTCCATGTAAGTCCTCTATAAATACTCACTAATACGGAGGGACTAAGCTGTAAGTGTACACACCTGCCATTTTTGAAGACGCTTTAAAAGTCCCAACTCTCATGTACTCGTCCCCGATGGAAGAATGAAACGACAAAGCCACAAGGAGAAATAAGATGTTATTTCCAATTCCTCTTCTTCTTCTATAGACAAACATATTGATAGATCACCCCAATGACTCCGATCCATGCGGAAAATGTCTCCCAAATTTTCTACAATCACGGGCCTCCGAATTTCCTTTGAAGCTTTTTAATGACGCCTTTTAAATGGATTTAGATTCATAGCATTCTTATAATTTTTGTGTTGTCGAGAATTCTGGGCACAACCATTCTCGTAAAATCAAAAATGAATCCATTCTTCATGACTGACGCAATCAAATTCATTCGCATTGGCAATTAATGCGAAAACATTGAAGAGGTACAAGCAAGACTTGGGAAGATGATTTGTCAACTCTGAAAGACTTAGGACTACTTCCTCATAGTAATTACCCATAATCGGAAGTCCACTTACCTAGCGGATGTCCCAAAGAGAAATGCTAATTTCACCACTGGCAGTCACAAAAGTATTGATCTCTGGACACCAAACTTCACAAAGAACTCTGTAGATAGAGTTTGGGCAATGGTAATCCTTTTTAGCGGAGCTGACTACAGAAGCTAATTGACGAAGATTCTTCTTGAGTAGAAGTTTTTGAACCCATGAAGACCATTCCTAAAACTTTGGAAGAAAAAAAATTTCTCCTCGACTGATAAGTGCACTTCCCCATTGTATTTCTTTGTTGTCAATCTTCTCACAAATTACTGCTCTTAGAATGCACTCCACGCTTTGAGAATGATGAGGCGGAAGACATAGAAAGGGAAGATGACTGCTAGAGTGGTCGGACTTCGCAGCTTCTAAATTCTCATAGCATTCACTAATGATGGGCATGTGCAACCTGACAAAGGCTCCAAGAGGTCAAGAGAAGGATCTGTAGTTGGCTTACGGATGCTAAGTTTAAGTTCGCCGCATATGCCAGGCTGGGCATGGTACTTCACATCAGTATCTTTGAAATGAAGGTAACTTTTGCCTTGATTTTTAAGCTCGACGATTTCGTATATATCAGAATACACTTCGTTGTTAGAGCTTGCGCCAGCCATTCCTAAAAAAAATAAAAATGAGCAGTAAATCTTTAAAGTTCGTCTGAGCCTTCCAAACATGTAAATGAAATCAACACAAAGTGCCTTGGACGGTTAAAGGAGCCGGTCATTGGTCCTCAACACGAAGTGCCTTGGACGGTAAAAGGAGTCGATCCTTAGTTCCACAACATGAAGTGCTTTAGACGGTAAAAGGAGTCGGTCATTGGTCCCAAATACAAAGTGCATTAACACGAAGTGCCTTGGACGGTAAAAGGAGTCGGTCATTGGTCCACAACACGAAGCGTCTTGGACAGGTAAAAGGAGTCAGTCCTTGGTCCCAAACACAAAGTGCCCTGGACATTAAAAGGAGCCGGTCCTTGGTCCTCAACGTAAAGTGTCTTGCATGATGAAGAGTGACAGTCATTGGTCCTCAAGGTACATGAAAATGTTCAAAATTTTAAATCTATTCTAAACTGTTAGTATAATTACATCACAAAATTTAAACTATATCCCAAATAAATCTCAAATCTCAAAATTCTTGAATGGCTCCAAAAGTTGAGTCCCTGAAAAAAAAAAAAAAAAGAATGTTAATCTCAATTTTTTTATAAAAAAAAAAAAAACAACCATGCTAAAATAATAATAACAATAATCAACAAAAAAAAAAAGACAAAAACCAAAACAAAACAAAACAAAAAAAAAGAAAAAAAAAAAGGGAGAACCTTTTAAAGGTTTCTGTCGTGGCAATTGGTCACCCATGCAGATACCAAAAATCATTTTTAAAAAAAATTTGGTTTCTACCAAACAATTTGCTTGGGTTGGTAGAAACCAATGGAAATTGGAATTAACATATTTTCACTGTGGCCAATTGCGGCGGAGACCAATTCATTGGAATTAATCAATTCAAATTGCGGCGGAAATAGTTTGGTTTCAGTTTGGTATGTTTAGTTTAAAAAAAAAAAAAAAAAAAACGACAACTGAGAGAGAGAGAGAGCCAAAAAAAATAATAATAAATAAAATCTCTACCTTTGTTTGCAAGATTTAACCAACTTATTTCTAAACCTCAAAATTTGTTCATATAAATAGGCGGGTATCGGACCTTACTTAAGCCCGACATACTACATAACATAAAAAGGCCTGTTCAAAATATATAACAATCACTTAAAATATATAAATATATATATATATATATATATATATATAATAAAAATCATTGTTATCAAATTTCAAGAATAAGAATTTTGTGTTAAATCAAATTAATAATAAATAAAATGGATGTGGTCGATTTAAATTATTAGCCCAATTAAATTATAATCTACTAAAACCCGCTAAAAAATAATTAGGATGCCCATCCTACTATTTCAAAACCTACAATTATTTAATTAATCATTTTAATTAAATGTGATTGAGTGGTTACCAAAATTAGCCACGAAATTCCCTTATAAATAGGATCAATGGTCCATGGAAAAAGAAGAAGTGAAAGTGAAGAAGAAAATCACGAAGTGCTGAAGAAATCTCAAAGCCGGAGGAAGAGAAGAAACTCTCTCAAGCCTAAGTCCGGCAAACACGAAGAAGACCAAAATCTTCTTCAAATCAAGTCAAGTCCAAGAAGATCAAAACCTTCTTCAAATCAAATCCAAATCCAAGTCCAAGTCCAAGTCCAAGTCCAAGTTTCGAAGTAAAAATTCAAGCCCCAAAATTCGAGTGTTGAACAGGTCAAGCCCTCGACAAATCAATTTTTCAACAAATCTCGAAATCCAGAATTCAAGCCACGTGGCCCTTCATCTTCAAACATTCAAATCATTAATCGGAGGATCTTGCAATTGTGCAGTTAGAAGATTAATTTTCATTTGTATTTCTTGAAAATACAATTTGTAACGATTTCCATATTTTAATACACGAAATTCGTCGTACAGTAACCATAGCAAGAATAATCACCAATAAAGGTAATGAAGTATCTATAATTTCCCAAAGCGGCAGGTGAAATGGGACCATAAACATCAGTATGAATTAAATCCAAAATTTCCAAACTTCTGCTAATATTTTGTTTTGGTTTTCGCTGTAAGCTTTCCTTTGATGCAAGCAACACAAGTTTCACAATCAGAAAATCCAAGTCAACTAGTATATCATCTTTAATCAACATTTTCATTCTTTCTTTAGAAATACGACCTAAACTTTTATTTCACAGCATGGAAGAGTTTTCATTAGATCTAGTATGTTTAGAACCAGCTACAACATTCACAATAGA
The DNA here is from genome assembly GCA_019395295.1 of Osmanthus fragrans. Taxonomy (NCBI): domain Eukaryota; kingdom Viridiplantae; phylum Streptophyta; class Magnoliopsida; order Lamiales; family Oleaceae; genus Osmanthus; species Osmanthus fragrans. The sequence goes on from JAEDXY010000055.1 coordinate 1,019,093, forward strand.
TACACTAGAAAAAACAAAATCTAAAGCAGGAAACAAGTTAATTCTATACAAACCATCATATAATGTAGCAATACAACCACAACAAAATTATAATAGATTGTAGTATTTCCATTTCCAAAATGAAAACCATATCCACATTTATCAAAAATAATAATAGAGATAATATTTCTTCTGATAGAAGGTATAAAAAGAAATATCAGAAAAATTCAAAACATGCTTAGAAGCCAAAATAAGTCTTACTGTTCCAATATGTTCAACTTTAACCTTCACCGCTCCCTAGTTGTTTAGACCAAAGGGTATCGGGTTTTGAGATACCCCAACAGACTTAATAACTCGTGTCAAAAAGGCTACGAAGTGAGGCCCAAGATTCAACAAGTGCAATATCATATATTTTTTTAAGCAACATAACACATGGCTTAGATCCCTAGCATATGGTTATTACCTAGCTTATACTTGGCGAAAGACACTCCACACAATTTTTTTTTCAACACGCATGGAATCAATACACTTCTAAATAATATCCTTCATCGGCTCGACCACCCTCAAACTTATCTTACAATATGGTAAAGTGAAAGAGAAGAGAATATAGGTTGATACAAATTTTCAAGCAACTCACAACCTAGTTCTTACCAATTCGAAGTCTTTCCATCAATCCAAAAATATCCACATCTAGATAACAATTAATCATGACTATTGTGCTCAAAGTAACTCAAGATCTCACATGAACAAGCAATTTTGAAAAATTTTAGGCACAAACAGCATATTTGGTAATAACTCATGAATCAATAACAATTTTAAACATCAAGCAATCCTAAACCGGCAAGGCCATCTAACATGTCAATACAAAATCACCAATCTAAGTACAATCACCCTCAAACTTAAATCATACATTGTTCTCAATGTGTAAAGAACGAGACAAAAGAGAAGAGGGATAACGAAACTTCCCCGTTTGTATATTTGTGAAGAGGCACCAATGCTTTGCTTGGACTTGTGATGCTTTTGAATGAATTTGGGCAAGTGACCTTGTACACAATTTATCTCCAATCTTGTAAGGAACCATAGATATATGGGATTTCAAAAAAAATTAGCTACAAAAAATGATGATAGCTTATCAAAATAAAAACATGGAAATACATAAAAGTAAATAAAAAGCTTAAAAGTTAGAAAAGTTGGGTTGTCTCCCAACAAACGCTTTTTTATAGTTTTTAGCTCGACTTTGGCAAATGAATCACGGACACCTAAAGAAGGCTTTAGATGCCTTGTCCATCTTTCTTCTTTTGGCTTTCATCCACTCTTCATTAGATCTTCAAACCTCTACCTTGCCATTCTCAACATAATAGGACCTATCTATTCCATCCGATTCAACTTCAACTATGAAGATTTCTACCTCCTCATCGGGCATAATCACAAAATCAATTTCTTGACAATCAACCAAGTCAAAATAATGAAAGTCAATATTCTCCTTATTGATTGCTGCATCTTCGTTAAGCTCCATTATGATTGATTTTTCATTCTCTTTAAGCTCTTCCTCAAAGGTTGATATTTTATCAGATTGAATGATTGGTCCATCATCAAATTCCATGGGCAGTGAGAAATCGATCTCATTGACTTCTTCAAGTGGATTATACCCCCATTGTTGAAATCCTTCCCAATACATGTAATCTCCCACAAACATATTGCTTTCATCCAACAATGCAAGTTTTTTGAAATATTTTGCAAGTACCAACTCGTTCAATAGGGGAGGATCATCTCCCACAAGTTTGATGTCTTTATCCCAATTGTAAGGTACCAAATTTCCCGCTAGCATGTACCACTCATCATTTTCGTCAATAGGTTGTTTTCGACACCTCAAATATTTCCTAAACCGCAAAAGTTTCGGCATGTGCAAACTAGTGTGCAAGAACAAACATTGTCTAGTACAATGCATCGTGTAACACTTATCACAACTTGGATGTCCTCCAAGCATTTCCTTATAGCCCATATAGAGATTTTTCATTGCAAATTTTGTATTATCTTACCAAAGTTAGAATCCTGCAAATATCAGAAAAGTACAGGGAAAGAAAGACGGGGTTAGCCAAAATAGACAAAAAGAAAGACAATTAACAATACGGGGGTTAGCCAAAATAGAGAATTAAAAACAAAGAAAAGAAATTGTTAAAAATTAAAATTAACTAAAGTGGTAATTCAAAGTAAAAACATTCTTCAGCAACGGCGCCAAAAACTTGTTCGCTAAAATATTAAACCGCGAGCGCATGGGTCGCGTTCAAGTAATAAAGTTGACCTTTTAAGTCCGGGTTGTCGATCCCTCGAGAAATGTATACTTTTGATTGCACAACTTCAATTAATTTAATTCTAACAACAAAAATAAAAACACACAATAAAACATATGATTAGGAAAAAGTAACTAAACATCTACAAAATAGAAAAACCAAAACACTTGGAGATTTTGGAAGAAAACGTGGTTGAGATTCGTGGTTTCGTTTAACCGTCGCCTAATTAATTTTACAACAAGCCAATTTTAGCTAGTTACCTCTCTCGAGTGAAACTAGCTCTGATTGAATGATTTAACCTACTATATCTCTATGTCGATTACAGCTAAACAATTGCATTCAATAATTGTGAAGATAGCTTAATGGATCACCTATGGCTAATGGTATATCTCTATCCACTACATATTACACAAACCTAGGGTTTCTACTATGTGGTCTAAAATGTACAATCTTTTCTTGAACGATGCACAAATCACTAAACAAATTCATTCATTGGCCACATAAATGAAAATGCAATAATAACAATAATAGAAACACATGAAAATAAATAACAAACATTAAATAGCAAATATGGAAATCAATTAAGGTTAGGTTAAAATTCAACCACAAACCCCAACAATAAATTTAGTCCATATTATATAAATGTAACAAATGAGAATGTTTAACACAATACATTACAAATATAGCAAAATAATTGAGAAAAATCAAAGTTTAAAAATAAAATCCTTGTTCAAGCTTGAACTTGATTTCTCCAACATTTTGCCAAAATCCTTGACTTGAATCTCCTTGTGCTCTTGATTGTGCTCCAAAATTCCAAGCAAAAATTAAAAGAAAATGGAAAGGAAACAAAAGGAAAGAAGAAAATGAAAATAAAATAAAAAGGAAGAAACCAGAGAACCGTCCCAGCAGAAGGAGAGTGAATCTGCCCCAAAATTTTATTTTTATATTTAAACCTAAAGAAAATTGCAACCTGGTCCCTCAGGTTTCAGAAAAAGAGCAAAAAGGTCCCAAAACTATTTATTTTCAAGAAAAATGGCGTTGTAGCGCTGGAACAATGGCGCTGCAGCGCCCACATCTCTGAAACCTACAGGAAAATGGGAATTTTGGGCTATTTACAGCCAAGTCCTCTAATATTTGCACACTAGGTCCCTCAACTATGATTTTGTACATTTTGGTCCTTGAATTTTCCTTTTCATTTCAAATTTTGCTCTCCACAAATTTCACTCCAAATCCTCCACTTTAGGCACTTGCACTTTGGTCCCCAACTTCACAATTTTGTGAGATTTTAGTCATTTTTCCTCATTTCTTCTTGTTCTCTTTCCTTTAAATAATTTTGACCTACAAAAGCCATAATTAAATAATTGTGAATAGAAATTCACTCATTTTCATCAATAATAAGTCTGTTTAGGTATTAAATAAGTGTGCAAAAATACACTTATCACCTACACCTCATTGCCCATATTTATTACTGATTATGTATCAATTGGTCTTCTGCGGTTCCATAATTCCTGCAAAGAATTTGTAGTGTGAATGGTTGCACTAGTATCTAGCCACCAAGTATCGGAAGGCACATCGACTAAATTAGACTCAAAACACACTAGTAGCGAATGTGTACATTTTTTATCTAACCAAGCCTTAAACTTCCTACAATCAGCCTTCTTGTGCCCAAAAATATGACAAAAGTTACATTTGCCCTTGAAACCTTCCTTTTTAGGCCTATCCAGAACGCTTACAGTAGCTTGTTGAGGAGGTCTCCCAGATTTCTTCATCTTACTAGAGTTGCTACTATTACATTTGAAAATTTTATTCTACCGTTTTTCAACAGTTACAATGAAAGCAGCATAAGACTTGGCCTTTTTCATCATCTCTTCTTTTTGAGTTATATTAGTAGTAATTTTACTCAAGTTTCATTCTTCTTTCTGAGCATTATAAAAGGTCTTGAGTATATCAAACTGAGGTGTCAAGGATTAAAGTACTTGCCATACAAGAAAGCTATCTGCTGACTCAACTTTCATTCCTTACAGCTTGTTAAAAAAATGAGTAAACTTCATAATGTGCTCTCTAACTCTACTAACCCATCATAGGTTGTGGTAGTAAGAAGTTTCATCAAAGTTCAATTTTCTGCCTTGTTAAACTTAGGGTGCGTTTGATTGCAATGGTGGAATTTGGGTGGAAAGAAAACGAATTGCAGGGAATTGAATTACCTAAAATTTGTTTTAGAGGAAATTGTAATTAATGGTGTTTGATTGGTATAATTTTTCATCTAATCCGTTTGACTTTATTTTTCATGCAAATTGTTACTTTTTAGGATAAATTTTTTTGCAATCTGTATTAAAATTTGTTTGGATTGCCAAAAAGTAAAAAAAATAATTAAAAATAATCATTTTTGAAATTTTTTTTGTGTTCGTTTGACTTTATTCTTCATGCAAATTATCAATTAAATGGATAATTTTTTTACCATTGAATTTTGAATAGTTTCCATTGCAAAAAATTTTTTTAAAAAAAGGATGGAAAATCACTTTTCCCACCAAAATCATGGAAAAATAAAAGGTGGAAAATGTGCTTTAAATGGTTGTACCTAGAAAATGGGTGGAAATGATTTCCATGAAAAAGTTATGCAATCAAATACCAAAATTAAGCATGAAAAAGGAAAACCTTTTCCTTTTTCACCCATTTTGTTGGCTATCAAACAGACCATTAGTAAATTTCTTCCCAACGACCTCAATATACTCTTTAGCATTATTCGTATCAGATATGCTCTGTCTGATAGACTTGCCAATAGTATACTTCATGATCATAAGACAAGTCCTATTAAAATGCACCCAATGATAAAAAAGAGTCATTTCAGCTGCAGCACTTTCACCAGTGGGTTTGGTAGGTTCATCAACTTTCAAAGCCAAATCCAAATTCATGATAGTCAAATTAATAGTGATCGACTCATGCCAATCCTCATAATTGGTTCATGTTAGACTCTTGATGGCAAACAAAGAGAGAAACGGAGCTGCTTTGTCATAAGCTGGGGAGAATACAATAAAATTTATTAAACATATAGAATGAGAAACATGCACCCATAAATGTATCCACTAGGCAACTTTATATTCATGCTAGAGTCTTATTCAAAATAAACTCTTATGTACTATGCTAGAGCCCAAGACACACAAAAGACTCTTATGCATTACAAAGCAAAAAATTAAATACAAGGATTAAAAATAACCCACTACCGAGAGGATGAAATTAGGCCACCAAGTGCCAAACACTTAACTATTATCTTTGTCTTCCTAAGCATCGTACCAAATAATGGTTTACCAACAGGGTAAATTCATTATCTGCATGGATCTTAGTATAATGTCATCAAGCAGAAGCATGAACTATATAACAATCCCAATAATTTATCATTACTAGTCCCACAACGGTGATTACATAACCACTCCAAACCATCGGTATTACAACAAGGTGATATAACCACATGGACAAAATAATTATTCATCTCAAAAGAGATTATCCATTAACATAAATAGATTCTTGACTTCCAAAAAATAAATAGAGAGATTTGTATTGCGAAAATAACGTGTTGCAAATTCTAGAATTTTTCTTCCTTCCTCTCAAGTTATCGAACTGTGGATAGTTAACTTTCCCTTCTCTTCACTCCGAACGGAGCACAACTGATATAATTGATAGAAGCAATATTTAACACTGAAACTATTAACCTCAAAGCCTATATATGGGACAGGGGCTAATATATTATTAGATCCACACTTATAGTGGACTTCAAACTAGCGAATCGATAAGTACAAATATGTGTATATGTATGTGTGTGTGTGTGTGTGTGTGTGTATATGTCTGTGTGCACATGCCGGGGGGGGGGGGGGGGGGGGGGGGGATTCAAAACTAAAAAAAAAATTAGTAAGTCTTTCACTCAAGTTTGGAAGGACTTTTGTGAATCATAATTCCAAGTTCCAGAATTTGTACTCCAAAAAAAGGGATAAAAGAAATTATCCCCTTTCCATACACAAACATGTAGACGCGCATTAGTAGAGTGAACAAAGTCACAAACTTGATTATTTGAAATCAAGCACATCAAGAAAGCAACAGTGATTGTCACTGTAAAAAGGGTTATGTAAGGATTGTCTTAGGCTCTGATACTGGTAACACTGGGGACTAAAAATCGTTATGTAAAGATTGACACGAGGGACTAAAAATCCTCCATGAGGAACCTTCTTCTCATCGACTTCAACATCTATTCCTCCAAACCAAAAAGGGACATAATGAACAATTTATGAATACAAATTGAGTTCGTATATAAAAATGAAAATTTTGAAAAAATATTACCAAACTTAGGCAGATCAATGAGGATCGTCAGCTTGAATGAAAATGCAAGTTGTCTGAAAATCAAGAGGGAGAGCAAAATAAACCTTGATTTTGAGAAAAGAATATGAAAATTTTAGGATGTATTGTGGATTGAAAAAGTCAATATTTGTAGACCGCCAGAGAGTGCTTATCGATGTCGAGAATTCAATCCGTGAAAATCGAATTTCCGTTAATACGTATCTATATTTGTTGGTGGAAATATTTTGTTTAATTGGATGTAATTGAGTAGATAAAAATAGGTGTTAATAACTCAATCAAAAAAACTTTTCTTAAAAGGAAAAAAAAAAAAAATTACTTTTATCTTTTTGGGTAAAGCATATGATATAGATCTTGGGAGGGTCATACATCAAAAGCTAGTGATTGAAGTTGGACAACCCAAGTTTATATAAATCACAACGAAAGTCCATACTTTCAATGTAAAATTCAAATCACAAATCTTGCAATGGAAACCATGACAATTCTCTATGCGTTACGATCTCCACGTTCACATCGGACTGGCTAGCCCGTGACTAGTTCTAGATGAACAATGTTATGCCGACATCACTATCTGCATTGCTCGATTGTAAACAGGAGACATGGTGGCTGCTTTGATACCATTGATATAGATATTGAAAGAGCCATATCTCAAAAATGATATGTTGAAGTTGGAGAATCCAAATTTGTACAAACCATACATCGAAAGTCTATACGTTCGGTGTGTAATTCATGTCTCATACCTTGCAATGGAAACCATGACAGACTCACCTTTACTATTTCAAATTGCCACCGCATCCATGAGTTCGTACAGTTTTCGAACCAAAATTCTTCAATTGCAACATTGCACCACCATTGAAGGAAAACCAAAACCACCATACATAAAAACATTGAATTACAGTGATCATCAACACTTGATGTTTCTTTTTCAAGTCTAAGCAATTTTTCATCAAACGATATTATCGGAATAATTGCTTCACTTGCATTGATTAATACATCTACCAGAAAAATCTTTAGAAACTTTTAAGCTTTGTTTGGAATTTTTGTTAAACCCTAAAAGTATCAATACACCATAAGGAATATAAGTTCAAGGAAATTTTTTGTCTAAAATGTACTTTATTTTGTTCAAGAATTGAGTCTCCAACTTATTGTGTTTATTGCAACTTGATCTTCGATCTATATTTTTTAAGAGCATGGAAGATCCTTAATACAGTACAACCTTTTATAGTCTTAATATTGTTGGGACCACAGTGAATACTAGATATCACAATAAACGAAAACTTGTCCATGAATTGGTCCGACTAAGTTATGCTTGAATTAGATCGGGTTGCATCCATGTCAATCCATAGGCCTTGATAGTGCAATTCAATTTGACACCATCAATTCACGTACAACATATATCTCAAAACTTGAAAATCTAATTAATTTATTGTCAAGATCCTCCATGTTAAATCACCAAGAGAATTATTAAATGCGGAACATACCTCAATTCATTGAGAATTATTCTTCAATACTGGATCTTGATTCCGAATTTTGAATCTTGAATATTGACTTTTTTTTATTCTTGACTTCTTGATCTTGATTTTGGCTTCTTGCTCCATAGTCTTAATTCTTTAGCTTGATTCTTGATCGTAGATTGCATATTTTTTTATTGTGGATTTTGGATCTTCATCTTCAATATGTTTTCTCTTATATTCTTGTGTTGATAAAATGATACAAAGAATAAGAAGTTGCATATGAATTAAAGATCATAACCCTATATATAGTCTCATATGTATTTCCCCAATTATGAAATACAATCATAAAGGAATGTGGTCTCTACACATATAACTCGGTCACACTTTATTTAGATGCCCAAAGCCCAATAACTTAAATTCATTATTAGACCGCTTTAATTTTGAGTTTAACTTTAAGATAACATTCATACACAATTAATTACATATGTCAACCCACATGGCAAATTAAATTATTTTCCAACAATCTCTCACTTGGGCCATATATGTTACCTTATAAATGTGTATAACCTTATGATTTCAATACTTTTGCTATCATAACCAAAAGCATCTCCAAACAATCTTGTCCATCAATTATGTCAATATAGGATCAAGACGGTCTTTGTTACAATTATCATAACTAAACCCTCAATGATCACGTATATCAACACAATCAAATTACATAAATCAAGTGTAGTTGTGTAGTATGTAAATTACATGTAATGTGATCTAAACATGTCTATTTTCAACTAGTTCTACCTTATTCTTTAATGAGATCAAACAAAAAACTTTAATTAGAGTGAAACTAAACTGAATACTTTATTTTTGAATTAAACTGAATATCCATGGATAAAAATATGTCTAAAACAGACAACATCCAAACACAAACTCCCACTAAATTGGCATATCATCAAAAGATGCAACACCCACGTGTGCATTATGCTATAAAAGACCTTGGGTGGCAGCTATTTAGTAAATGGATCCATAATTGTGGAGTTTGTCTTAACATGCTTTATAAAACTTGATGACTCTGAATTCTTCCCTTAACAATTATGAACTTAATGTCTATAAACTTTGACATCGCCAAGCTCCTATTGGAATATAAGACTACTATTATCACATAATAGCTTAAGTGATCTTTCAATTCCATCTAGCCTATGACAAAATTTCGACATCATACTCCATGATCAGACTCATAATATCCAATGATCTCCAATTGATTCAATTTTCTGTATGTGATCATGTAATCCTTAGTTCTATACAGATACCAAATAACCTAATTGGCTTTTTTCCAAATATCCATCCTAGAGTTACTTAAATATATGCCCAACATTCCAACAATGAATGTTATATCTAGATGTGTGCAAACTTAAGCATACATTAAACTCCAACTGCTGAAACAAAGGAATTTTTTTGTATTTCTTTTTTCTTTAAGAGGGTGTTTGGGAGTGATTTTTGGGGAAATAATTTATTTTTGAATAGTGATATGATGGGAAATGTGTAGTTGAAAAAGAAGAAGAAGTTATTGATGTGATGGAAAATATTATTTTATTGAAGAATGTGTGGTTGAAAATAAGAATTGATTTTGAGAATTTGTACTGAACAAACCCTAAATTTATCCTTAGAGCATTGGTTGAGACTAAATTTGTCTTTCTTAGTAATAAGGGTATCACCTAGTTTACATACATGCATCTAAAATCTTTTAAGAACTTTATTCATACAGTTCTTTTGTAATAATCTAAAAAATACCCCACCCCGAGAATGATCCCAGTGTATTTGTATCATTAATAAAAAGCATCACCAAAGTCTTTTATTTCAAAATTTCATGACATAAATTTCTTGATTTTTATGCAATAAGCATGTATCATTGCAAGTAAACAATATGCCATTGACATGTAATACCAAAATTTATATTTACTCACATTGAACTCGTGATATACACCATCATCAACTGAATTCATCTCAAAACCAAACGAGATAATTATTTGTTGAAATTTGTGATACCATTGAGGAGAAATCTGCTTAAGCCCATAGATGAATTTCCTTAATTTGTAAGTCATCTATAGTAGCTTAAGATCAAAATGTGTCACAAATGTCATAATAGTCCTAAAAGAATCTTTCATAGAAACCGGGAAGAAAGTCTTTTTAATGTCAATGCATTCCTTTCGAATAAAGTTAGTTACAACAAGACGAGTTTTATATCTCTCAACATCACCCTTTGAATCTCTATTGATTTTAAATATCAATTAACAACTAATGGGCTTCGCACCTTTAGGCAATAAGTTGAGGTCTCAAATATCATTGTCATTCATGGACTTTATCTTTTTATTCATGGTATCAATCTACTCTTGAGAATTATTGCTTTGCATAACTTGATAAAAGTTGATTGATCACCATCCTTATTTTCTTGGAGAAAACTATAGAGTCATCTGAAATTGCCTCCCTTTTCTCCAGTAGATTTCCTTAATAGCACTTATTCTTGAGGTTGTTGAGTTTTTTTTTTTTTTTTTTTACAATCTTTTGATTGTGTGTAGGGGATTTTGTAATTTTTCTTGATCCGAAATTGCTTCTCGAACAACATCTAAAGCAAGAATATGTCATTGGTCCTAGTCATTGTCAATTGCAACAAAAGAGATATATACATATCATCCCTCAAAAACAAAATCCTTATCCTTAAAAACCTTATCTCTCCCCACAAACACTACATCCTCAAGGAATCGGACATTTTTCATTTTGAGAATTGACATAATAGTGGGATCTTTAAAAATGTGTAACCCCTTAATAGTTGTTTTACTTCGAACTTTATTGACTATTTAAGCTGCAGTATTTATTACTTCTTTCTAGAGAGATTCTAGCAATGTGAAATAACTAATCATACTCCTTACAATGTCCTTAAGTATTATTTTTCGTCTCTCAGTAACACCATTGTTACACTATTCATGCTAGAGGACCCTAACATGGTGTACTACAAGATGATTCCACATTCCTCTAGAAATTTTAGCAAAAGACTCTGAACATTGTTCTCCCGATCCGTCATATCTGTCATAATATTTACCACCACGGACAGATCTAACATGTTTTATTCTTTTGCTGAGTTAATTTTCAACATGAGCCTTGTATGCCTTGAGCATGTCCAATGTTTGAGATTTCTCATAGATGAGATATACGTAGCCATAGTGAGAAAAATTCGTCCATGAACATAATAAATTATTGTTGACAATCTCAAGAAGTCAAAGGAAATGGCCCATAGATATCTGTATAAATTAGTTCTAAGACGTTCGGAGTCCTATTGACACCTAAACTCCTTATAATTGTTTGTTTCCCCGCAATGTAATTAACATAATACTTAAGTCTGGAAAATTAAGGGCTCAAGAATTCATTCTAACACAAGATTTTTCATTCTCTTTTGAGAGATGTGACATAGTCGCTTGTACTACAACGAAGCAGAATAATTTATGTTTAATACCTCGTGAATTCAAATACAATGTTTCTTTATAAGAGGCAACTGTATTAAGCAGATATAAGTTATCATAATCAGATAAAGAACCGGTACCTACAATATTTGAATTAAGAAAAGATCAAACTGACTATTTTCAATTGAACAAGAGTAACTAAATTTGTCCAATGTAGAATAGAAACCAAATTCCGTCTAAAATACGATATCGCAAATGTCCATTTTCAAATTCAAATAATAACCAGTCTTTAATGATAACCTAAAAGGTCCTTATAGGCTCAACTTTAATTGATTTTTCATCACTCCACATAGAAGAATCTTTCAGCATCAATTGACTTTTGACAGTACAAGTAACCCCGCATAGACACACTTATATAAATAGTTGCATCAGAATTTATCTACCAACTGTGTCTTGGTATTCGAACTAAATTAACCACGGAATAAACCAAAGTGAGAAGTGTACTTTCTTTACATACCAAGAATAGTATCTAGTACAGATTCTCTTTATGTGTTCCAGATTTTCACAAAACTAATAGTCAAATACCTTTTCAGGCTTCTGCTATTTCTTTTGAACTGAACCTGATGCAACTTCCTTATTCTTTAACTTGTCCTTGGAGGTACTTGCTAAGTGAGTACTTCCAGTTTTCTCTTATTTTAGACTTTCTTCTTGCACACAATATGAAATGAGTTCATCAAGAGTCCACTTTTCCCTTTGACAGTTGTAATTGACCTTAAATTAACCGAATTGTGTAGGAAGAGAAATCAAAACCAAATGCATGAGCAAGTCATCAGACAACTCAAACTTCAATACATTTAGTTTTGAAGCAAGATGAGACTTATACATGATGTACTCTTATGTTTTCTTTAACCTTATACTTTAGTGAAATCAAGTTTGCCAAAAGCGTACTAGTTTCCACCTCATCGCCTCTTGGAAAGCATTTTTCAATTTCTTTAAGACATTCCTTGGCAGTAATTACCTTATCAAACACAGCGTTCCTTAATGTTGCTAAAATCCCATGCTTCATGATCAAAAGAATTATGCACTTCGAACGATCCCACTTATCCAAGTCCCCTTTTATTAACGAAGCTCTTATTCGTAAAAGTAGTAGACTGCTTAATTCTTAACGCAAGGTCTAGATCCATGTCGTCAAGAACGATATAATTTTCTGTTTCCAGCCCTTAAACTTTGGTTCAAGCACAGGGATTGAATTGATGTTGGCAGATATTAAAGAAGTTGATAGATTAACATAACAAATAACTTAAACCTAAATAACATGTTCACATGAAAATTCGTATTGGACAATCAATAATTTCAAATAATGATATGCCCTATCACAAGATACCTAGCACAACATTAATATTTAGTCTTTAGACATAAATATCAACTTGTAAATGATACGCTTGGTGTAGTAATAAAATATTGACAATAAATTTGGTTGAACGTCAAGTCTATCTTTGGATCGACTCAATGTTTATGTAATGAAAAACTTTACAATTATCACATATTTATTACGATAGAAGTGCAAATAATTCGGCCAAATATTAACCTTCCATTGGGCATGTGAATATCCGCATGAATTACGTGCAACCACCATTCTTAATATTCCAAATAAATTAATTTAGATAAGAGAGGTTACTTTAATAACATGTTGTTTCAATTAATCTATTTTTAAAAATTAGTAATCCAAAAGAAACTTTAAATACCAAGATTTGAAATTGATTGCCCTCTTGGTCTTTTAATTTTTGTTTTTAAAAATAAAAATAAAACTAAGGATAGAACCTGGTCGCTGGAGCGTGGTGCTGGCTAGCCCCTCGAGCACTACAACGCCCAAACGTTGTGCCGCAACACTCCGATTGTACTTGTTCATTCTTTTTTTTCGAAAATTTCCCAAAAAATCCAAATTTTTGAATTTTAAGGATAAAATTTACATCTTAAATTGAAAAATCCAAATTATAACTTTCAACCCTAATTCTTTCTTGAAAATTTTTGAATTTCGAAATTTATGGTTAAAATTCATGTTGTAAATTAAAAGATTCCAAAAATCAATATATGAATTTCAACCATAAATTTCTTCCTTAAATCTTAATGGTTTAAAATGGAGTTGACTCTGATACCATTTGTCATAATTTTTAGGGATAATTGCAGTCGCGGTCCCTAACCTTTGCATTTTTTGCAGACTTTACCCTAACCTTCAATTTGTACCACCGAAATTCCAAACCTTTAATAAATTCGCACCCGAGGTCCAAATGGACGGAAACCATCCACTTTGACCGTTAGTTGACCAATAAAATTGACTCTGACAAATTTTGACCAATTTAAATGGGTAAAAGAGTAATTTTGTTATTTAAGCACTTACAAGAATTAAAAAATAAATAACTAAAACAAAATATAAAAATAAATAAAAGGAAAATACTATTTACCTCTTTCCCTACCCCACCCCACCCCACATCACATCATCCAAACAAATAGGTGCTGGAATTTTATAACGGACCAGAGAATGACCGCAAGCAAATTAGGCCAGGCATGAGGGGTACCCGGGCCTTTGAGTGCAGATTTGTTTAATTTCAAGGGACATTTCAGGGCCTTCAAGACTTTCAGGACAAGGTCTTCATCTAATTTCTGCGCTGAGAAGCCAAGGCGATGGAGGAGGAATTTGAGGGTTTCAGTGATGTCTTTGGCGGAGGGAAGAGGGGGTTTGACAGAGAAAGGGAGGGAGAGAGAGGCAAGATTGGCATTGATGGTTCTGATAGAAGCAAGCTGATAAGATTTGTCGGAGGTGTTAGGGAAGGCGACTGATGGGCGGCCGATGGAGGCGTTTGAGGGGCGGCTGCTACAGAAACTGGCGTCGGAGTCGCGGCCAGGGACCGGGGTGGACAAGTATTGCCATGGGTCTGCAGTGTTGGTAGGTGTGGGTGGTGGGGGACGACGGTCCGATGCTAAGGATTCTGTAGCGCGTCGGCGACCTGCGGCTCTCATAGTCGGAGATCGAATGGAGGTTTTCCGTTTCTCCCTCTTCAGGTTTTTCTTTTTCAGAATTTTTCCCGCCTATTGCTTAACAGCAGTGTAAAGTCATAAGCTAGAATTTGGGGATGAGATTGGCAATTCATATTTTACTGGGTTTCGACTTTAGTAATGGACCGATTGATTAGGGCACTTGGTTATATTTGCTCGAGAGATAAAGATTTACCTATACAGTTGATCTCAATGAAGAGACGGTCGCGAATCATCTGGTTTCTTGGCATCTGTGAAACCTGAGGGAGGGAGGGAGGGAGGGAGGGAGGAAAGGGAAGAAGATGAACAGTAGATGTGGGGTGAGGTGGGGTGGCGTGCGGGTGGGGTGGGGAAGGAGGTGAATAGTATTTTTCTTTTATTTATTTTTATATTTTGTTTTAGTTATTTATTTTTTAATTCTTTTAAGTGCTTAAATAACAAAATTACTCTTTTACCCATTTAAATTGGTCAAAATTGGTCAGAGTCAATTTTATTGGTCAACTAACGGTCAAAGTGGATGGTTTCCGTCCATTTGGACCTCGGGTGCAAATTTATTAAAGGTTTGGGACTCCGGGTGGTACAAATTGAAGGTTAGGGTAAAGTCTGCAAAAAACGCAAAGGTTAGGGACCGCGGCTGCAATTATCCCTAATTTTTATGGAACTCTAAATCTCAAAACTTGAAAATCTAATTACTTTATTACTAAGATCCTCCATGTCAAATAACCAAAATAATTATTAAATGAGGAACATACCTTAATTTATTGGGAATGATTCTTTAATACTGGATCTTGATTTCGAATATTGAATCTTGAATATTGACTCTTTTTTATTCTTGAGTTCTTGATCTTGATTTTGACTTCTTGCTTCATAGTCTTTACTCTTGATTGTAGAATGCCTATTTTTTATTGTAGATTTTGGTTCTTCATCTTCAATATGCTTTCTCTTGTATTCTTCTATTAATGATATGACACAAAGAATGAAATGTTGCATATGAATTGTGAATCATAACCATTTATATAGTTTTATATATATTTCACTCATCCTGAAATACAATTCAAAAAGAATCTAGTATCTACACATACAATTCGGCATACACCTTATTTAGATGTCCAAGGCCCAATAACTTAAAATCTTCATTAGACCACTTCAATTTTGGGTTTAACTTTAAGAAACATTTTATACACAATTAATTGCATATGTCTGCCATGTGGCAAATTAAATTATGAGGAAATTAGGCTCACTACTCTAAAAAAAATATCAAATTAGATTTATACCCTAAAAAAGATTAAAACCTCTGAAGATCGTAATTAATATGTTTATAACCCCAAACTGATCAAACTATACTAGTTAGTTTCTCCACCACTCCGCCTCTATTCATAAATTTTCTATGGTCACATTCAGCAAATCCACAAATTCTCTACGCTTAAACCCCAAAACCACCACGCTCTCTGCTATCATTAAAAAGTCCTCGAATCCCCCATCCATTAGCTTCGATGGGGGATTCGAGGACTTTTTAATGATAGCAGAGAGCGTGGTGGTAATGGGGATTGTGTCAGGAGCATGGACAAGTGACGGCAACGGGATTTGGGAAAATGACATTGAAGGAAGTGAGGATCGTAATGGATCTCTTATTTCCTGACCAACTATTTTCAATTGGGGATCGCAAAAGCAATTTTCTAACTTATTAGGTGTTTTGTCTGAGATTCTGAGTGAGTGCATCCAAAACTTTCTCCTACCCTTCTCTAGAAATAGGAGTATCCCTTTTATGATATGTTAATGAACAAAATGTTTATTACTGACTTGCTCATACAATATTTGTTCTGTGATGTGAATGTTAGTAGTTGCAGCTGCTGCATCTATAATCCCCAGTAGCGGCAGCAACATTCGACTTATTGTAGCTCCTACAAAATATTTGAGTTAGTTTTGGCCAATTTATCACTATTTATCTATCATCACATGAGTATAGAACCCACCAACGAACTAACTGATGGCTAAATTGTGTTGTGTGTAATGACACTGTATGAATTAAACTTTTGGCTATTTTTGCTTAATCATCCAAACTATCACTCGTTCCCCAGCATAATTACAAACTAGATAGAAGTTTAAGGGTGCTTTCATGACTTACGCAAGTTGGTGTTAAAAAATGTTGAGCATTTGGCTAATTTTGCTTAATCATCCATACTAATTATTCAACGAGTGTTTGTCACTTTTTTTAGTATTAGTCACTTTTTTTTTTTTTTAATTTCGTCACTTTTTTGAGTGTTTGTCATTTTTTTTTTATTAATTTTGTCTTTTTCTTAGTGTTTGTCACTTTTTTTATTTTCTTTCATTTTTTTTTTTGAATTTGTCACTTTTTAAATTCATCACCCTTTTTAAATTTTTGTCACTTTTTTTCAATCGTCTTTTTGAATTTCTATTACTTTTTTTTATTGACAAACATCACTTTTTAATAAAAGTGACATTGTAAATGATTTTTTAATAAAAAAGTGATACTAAACTTTTAAAAGTTACATTGTGTCACTTTTCTTGGGAAAAAAAAGTGACAATTTTTATAAAAGAAATAGTGACATAATGTCATTTTTTAAATTTTACACAGTATTTTTTTTACTTCTAAAAAACTTTTCATATGTTGTAAAATGAAAGTTTATTAGGATTTATAGTGAATGACAATTATACCCCTGTAGCCCTAGAAATTATTTCCATTGTATCCCTGATTCTTACCTATAAATATAGGACTTTGGTCATTAATAAAATACATACAAGTCTATTGACTTTAATTATTTCTTCTACTTTTTCTATCTTTTATAACACATTATCAGTACGATCGCTTTTATCTAATTACAATTTTTTCTAACAAAAATTTTTAGTGGCCTATTCATCTGAGCCCAAATTTGCACCCAATTACAAATAGTAATTTTGGAGCCTACTGTCTTTAGTTATAGGAGGCAGGTCAAGTAGGATTTGCATTAATAATGCTCCAATTGAATTTTGGAATTAGCACCAAAAAGGAATTGTTAAGGGGAGACCCTTTGGCAGGACTCTGTATATTAGAATTTTTCCTGACAAATGCACCGGACAGGCATGCAGTATAAGGAGGAGTTTCATGTGCGAGATCTTTCAACGAAACCAAGATATGCTCTACATTCGAGGACAAGCTTGATGTCTACAGATTTAATTAGTGGACTACATGGAAGTTTTGGCCAATAATACAGAATGATTGCCCAGCACGAGGCCATAAAGTTGTGAAACAAAATACAAAACGGTAAAATCACGCACAAAGGCATGGGTTGGTATATTTTTAATTTATTTGCTTATTGTTTATAATTCGATTATCTCATTTTTATCCTTTTAATATGAGTATAATTTATGAATTTAATACTCATATATTTGTCTACTATAAAATATTATTTCTTCAAAAGTAATACACAATGTATTGATTTTAACATCACTGCTTTGCGTGTAATTTAATTCAATTTTTGCACCTTAATTGTTACTACCACTTCATTTAATTCTACTAAAGGACCTTTATCGCTTTGGCCATCACGTCACTACTTTGTGTACTTTAATTTTCAATCTATGCGCCTTAATTGCTACTGCTACTTCAATAGACTGTCTCTTAGATTTTTTATTGATTAATTATCATGTTTTTATTCTTTTTAATACTCAATATAATTTTTAATTTAGTACATGTAGATCTATCTATTATAACAATAATTTGTTATTAATCATGAAATAATACAACATTATATAATTAATATTCTAGAAGCATATTAATTGTAAATTTATCAATTACAAATAATTTATTGTTGCTCCTGAAGTAGTACAATATTATAATTGATATTCTTGAAGAATATTATTGCTCATGAAGAGCATAAATTTTAATTTTCAATATTCTAGAAGAATATTTATATATTGTTCTTGAAGAAGCAATAATAAAATACAACGTGCTCCCGAAGTAGCACATATTTCGAAGTACATATTATTTTAAATTAGTGTTTATCCCTGAAGGAAAACACGTAACTTATGTTGATATTGACTTCAAAAAAAAAAAAAAAAAGGGTTATCTAGTATAGATTTATCTTCAACAACTAGAGGCAGCAGCTTGAATCAATAGAATGTCAATATCATAAATATTGTCATGTTATGTTGTGCCTAGCATACACTAATCAGCAATCACCATAGCTATGCATCGATAATCATTTAATAAATTGATGAGAAGAAATCAAAGTCATCTTCTATGATAAATCAACTACATCATCCGTTTCACATGTTATACCACATACCAGGTTTAATTTATTTTATTTCTCCATATCTATGTGGCTAATAGACTTTATATTCTATTCATATTATTATGTTATCCAAATAAAGCGCATATCTATACTTATTAATGTCCATGAAGAATATTTTGTCATTCTTGAATAATCCAAAATTTATGCATATTAAATTTCATACGATATTAATATTCTAGGAGAATATTACTTGCGCTAGAATAACGAATTCTATGATATCTAGTTTATTTCATGATTTGAGAAATTTTCTAGATCGGTATCATAAATTAATATAATTATATTGCTCCTGAAGAAGCTCAACTCTACAAATAATACACGACTCCTGAAGAATTAATATTTTCTAAATAATAATCCGTTGCTCCTGAAGTAGCACACTATTATTTATGTTTTAATAATATTTTACTTGCTCTCGAAGATGATAATTAAAAATTATGTCTTTACTCCCGAAGAGTAAATTCTTATACAATTTATTATTTCAAATAATAATACGTTATTGCTCCTGAAGAGCAAAACACTCCGATTCAAAAGTCCAGAAGAATGTTATTTATAGATATGTGTATTACAAATATTTTGTTGCTCATGAAGTAGCACAACATTATATTGATATTCTAAAATAATATTATTTGCTCCAGAAGAGCATGATATTACAATTTCAATATTCCAGAAGAATATTAATTGATTTCTATGTGAAATCACAAATTAAATTATTCAATTTCTTTACGTATCTATTCTTCTACATTAAGATTTATATATTGATATTTTAGTTATATTTTATTTGCTCTCAAATAGCATAATTAAAAAATTCTATTTTTACTCTCGAAGAGTAAATTTTTATACAATTTATTATTTCAAACAATAATATGTTATTGCTCCTGAAGAGCATAACCCTCCAATTCCAACATTTCGGAAGAATATATATCTATTGCTCTTGAAAAATAATAATAAAATATAATGTGCTCTTGAAGTAGCACATGTCTCGAAAAATATATCATTTTGAACTTGTGTTTATTCTTGAAGGAAAACATATAATGTCATGAGAATATTGATTAGTTTAACTACTTGAATGATATATGAGTACATAATTTTTAATCATATTCTTCGAAATTAAATTATATACTATATTGAACCGAAAGTTCAATTTGATTTTACTATTTAGCATGATCAGTTAAACCATCACTGGATAAATAATGATGCGAAATTAAAAAATTTTAAATGGATATTCAATGAAGAACCAAAAGATTCTTCAATCCAATAAATTTCTATATATGATTTGTTCTCTTTATCGACAATTGATCATTAAACATCACTAGCTAAAATAGGGATTGAATTCCCTATATTTTTGAAAAATTAATTATGGTGATATATGGGGCCCCGTCACTCACCACGTTGACCATCTAAATATTATTTGTATCGAATAAATTTGATACAAATATTAGATGATTGCATGGTGTTCGTAACTTGAAGTTTGTTAAATTATTGCTCAAGTTATGAGCAAAATTTTCAAATTATATAGTCAAGACTGTGTCTTGTTAATGCTAGTGGGCATTAATCTCAATATTTGAATAAGTGTTAGTTGAGATGTCGATAAATAATTTAACGCTACTGTTTGTTAAATGCCCCAAATTAATATAATTGAGAACAAAATATTTTCCCCTTTTTGTTTAGGGAAATCTATTACGCATCATGCCAACATCATAGTTCTCCATATTATAATTGGCTTATGATTAGAGCCTAATTTTTCATCTAATTATTTTGATAGTGGAGTATATGTCAAATCAATTCACTACAATGCATTGAGATGAAAAATAAAGAATACTGAGAATAAATGTATAGTTTGAACCCTTATCCCAAATGGGTGATATTTTATAACGCAATTTAATTATTGTCAATTTTGATTGTACAATTCTCTCAGTATTAGGGGGAAGAATTAAGAAGCTGGAAAAAAAAATATAAATGCATCAATATCTAAATTCTCGCAAAAGACAATTCGAACCAGAAGTTCGAAAGATAATTCATTTAAATGCATTTATTGACTAAAGAGATTAACAATCTCACACATCAACTTTAAATGTTCCAACTCGAATTGACTCCTGGAAGGACAATTCGTTAATATTATATTTGATAAATGTATGGCATGCATGAAGCGTGATGATATTCGATTATATTACAAAATCTTCCAAACGAAAATTGAGCAATTGGTAAAGATGATTTTATTAGGGAGGCATACACTCTTAATGAGTATTTAGATATAACATATTATAAAACCCCTGAAGAGGTTTAGGTACTTGATATATTGAATTTGAGATATCTCAATAAGTTATGTCGTTATGGAGTAAGAAATAGAATCGAAAAACGAAAAGTTGTCGACAACAATTTTGTACATGATGTGCTGCATCATATATGAATAGCGAGGAATGAAAATAAATGCGTCAAAATATATCGATCGAAATAATGTTCAGCCAAATAAAATGGACGCAATCATAAATTGATTTTACTAGAGAAACATGATGTTTTTGGACCTGTAGTCCAATAAATAAAAATATATACTTATGCCAAAAGAAAATGAGAAAAATAAAGTCATAATATATAATGTACGACTCTTAATATAGTGAATTTCGCAAAGATCGTCGTTGATGAAATCACGAATCTATATCATGTTTATCTTGACAATATATGAAATTTGAAATACGTGATAGTCAACTCATCTGACATGACTATTAATGTTATCTCTGAAATATTTAATATGTCTGAAGCATAACTCAAATGATACATGTCTGAGAGCCATGTTTCAAATTAAATTGCAAAGATCATTATATGAATTGAAACAATCTGGACGCATGTAGTATAATTGCCTTAGCGAATATTTGTTGAATGAGGGCTATAAAAATGATGATATCTGCCCATATATTTTCATAAAGAACACAAACATTGGATTTGCAATTGTGGCAGTTTATGTTGATGATTTAAATTTAATTGGAATTCCTGAAAAATTCAACAAAACTGCTAATTATTTGAAAAATGAATTTGAGATGAAGAATTTAGGAAAAATCAAATTTTGTCTCGGGTTGCAGATTGAATACTTTCCAGAAGGATTATTTGTTCATCAATCTACATATACAGAAAAAGTTTTAAAACAGTTTTATATGAATAATGCACATCCATTGACATCACCTATGGTTGTTCGATCACTTGACGTGAAAAACGATATATTTTGTTCACTTGAAGATGGAGAAAAAATTCTTGGTCCTGAAGTACCATATCTTAGTGCAATTGGAGCATTAACATATCTTGCAAATTGCACTCAACCCGATATAATTTTTTCTGTAAATCTCCTTATAAGATATAGCTCTACACCAAGTCAAAGACATTGGAATTGTGTTAAACACATTTTTCGTTACCTAAAGGGTACAATTGATTTGAGATTATTTTACTCCCAAAAGTCGGGATCTACTTTAGTAGGATATGCAGATGCAGGCTATCTATCTAACACACATAAAGTTAAATCACAAACAAGATATATGTTTAGACGTGGAGGAACAACTATATCATAGAGATCTGTGAAGCAATCCTTGACAGCAACAACCTCAAATCATTATGAAATTATTGCAATCTACGAAGCAAGCTGAGAATGTGTATGATTGAGGAACATGGCCCATCATATCCAAGCATCATGCAGATTAACTTCAACAAAGGATAGTCTAACAATTTTGTATGAAGACAATGCAGCTTGTATTGTAAAACTTAAAGGAAGCTATATCAATGGTGATAGGATGAAGTATATTTCTCCAAAATTCTTTCATACGCATGAGCTTCATAAGAATGATGACATCGGCGTTCAACAAATTCGCTCAAGTGACAAAGTGATCGACTTATTCACAAAAGCACTGCCAACATCTACATTCAAGAAATTAGTTCATGGAATTGGAATGCACCGACTCAAAGATTTTTAGTGATCAACATCAGAGGGAGTAGCTGTACTCTTTTTCCTTCGCATTGGTTTTATCCCACTAGATTTTCCTATCAAGATTTTAATGAGGCAGCATTTATTTTCAATACTCCAAAATAACTGTACTTTTTTTCCTTCGTTTGATTTTTTTGTCCAATTAGATTTTTATCAAACAAGATTTTAACGAGGCAGATATTTTGTAATGTGTTATTTAAGGGGGAGTGTTGTAAAAGGAAAGTTTATTAGAGTTTGTAGTGAATGACAATTATACTCCTGTAGTCCTAAAAATTATTATCATTATATCCCTGATTCTTACCTATAAATATAGAGTTTTGATCATTAATAAAATACATACAAGTCTATTGACTTTAATTATTTCTTCTACTTTTTCTCTCTTTTATAAAATCATATAATTTTTTAAAAGACCCACAATTTTAAGGGCATTTTTATAAGTTGCCCTTAAATTATTTCCCAACAGTATATACTGTATACATGCAATTAGATCATCTCTTAATTCAATGAACTCACTCATGAGAATGGAAGTTGAGTTGGCTCTGTACAACCCGAGGGCATTCATGTAGGACTCTAATATTAACCGTGCATGCAGGGGGCGGACCCACCTTAATCTATCTGCACTGAACTTTGGACCCAGCCTTCACAGTGGATGGAAGACTGAGAAAGAGAAACAAGCAAAAAGAGCTTAAAAAGTTAATAAATTCCACTTTACACAATCAAATTATTTCCCATAATTCCAAACCAGGAACACACCGGAATAATAAAAGACAGGGTCTTTCCAAACCCAATTTTTGCAGCGCCAAGGATATGGCGTCCGCAGAGTGAGTGTGGTAGGGACGCCCTCTGAATATCAGTCATTGTTGACTACTTGAATTCGGTGAACCATCTTTATTTCCCTTGGACAATGATAATTGGGTGAATTTTTCAACTCCGGCGTTTCTTGGAGCTCCGAATGGTGTTGCTGGATCAAGAATTTCTTAAATTTAGTGGTCTTCTCATTTTCTCCAAGAGGTGGAATAGGGTCTTCTGAGTATGGATTGTTTACAGTGAGATTTTGAGAGAGGGAAATGTGAGGAGGACACATGATTTAGGGATTTTTATGGAACGGGTGAATCAGGACATGGGTTAAAAGGGGTAAAGGTTGGACATGCTTCGATGCAGAAGACAATTGAATCGAACCAAAAATTTCGAGTATTTAGTAAATGGAATCGTCGGGTCCAAATATAATTTTGGACTCGTTCGGGTTCGATTCAATTCGATTCGGTTCTATTCGATTCCGTACCATTATTAAATTTTTTAACATTTATAATAAAAATAACTAATGATACGTTTAATCTTACTTTTACAAATTGGCGTAGTTCAATTTGATAACATATAAATAAAAAATTGTATAATAAGATTAATTTATAAATATATACAAATACCAAAAAATAAATATTAATACTAAAATATCGGTGATCCATTCCATATCAATAATTCATTTGTTTCAAACATTCAAATCTACATAAAATAAAGAAATATAAATTAGAAGTTATAGAGATAAAAATACTTTAAAGTATTTTTAATACTTACCAACTATTTGTTAATTGAAAATAATTTGTTAATTTATTTAGAAAAAGTTAAATAATTTGATTTATATAATATAAAAAAAATTAAAAAAATTTGATTTTTGTGTGGTTCTTCAATTCTTGGTCTAGATTGAGAACTGAATCGAAACTTTCAGTTCTAGATTCGAGTATCGTTCAGATATTTAATTTCAAAAGAACCCCTCGATTCGATTCGATTCGGGACTTTTGTCCAACCCTAAAAAAGGATAAAGAGAGGAGAAGTGCTAAGGGTCAAGGGTCAATGACTGACCCTGGCCCAGGGGGACAAGTGTCCCCCTCCCTCCTGCCCACCCAATAGGGGGGACAAGTGTCCCCCGGTCAGGATCGATCATTGACCGTGCCCATTAATCATTTTCCTAAAGAGAATGTCTTTAATGCTTGTTTGTTGCCCGAAATGAGAAATTAAAAAGTTTTGATTAGTATTTTTTTTAAAGAATATATAGTTAAAAAGAAAAAAGAAATTATTAGTTTGTATGTAAAATATTTTATTGTATATTCATATGATGAAAAATATTTTTATAATAAATAACTTTAAATTTTAAAGGAGACAAACAGGACCTAGTGCCTTTCGTTAGTTGTAGCCCAACCAATGCCTTCACGTCTTCGTTGTGGTGTGCTTGTAATGTTGAGATTGACAGCAAAGATATTTCGGATTTGATCTTGCAATATAACATCGATATTTATACTCGGAAAGAAAGGGTAAAAGGAGGAAGAACCCTTCCTTTCAGGAAACCTGTCAGGCTGTCACCATAGCCCTCAATTCCATAGCATTCCTCCACAAACAAAATCTAATGTGAATGTTCTAACTTCCATTTTTCTTTCACCAAACAGTCCAACATAATTTTTTCTTTCAGAAAACCCAATCTTTTTCATGTCCAATATCTCATCCTTAAGATATTAGACATATATTGATTCAACCATTGTTGTGGATCCTGAATTGATGAATTCTGAGAGGACCTTTTTGTTTGGTGGATTGGAATAGCGAAAAATAATTCATGATCACGAATTTTTTGGGGAAAAGATTTAGTGTATCTATGGTGTTCGTAGAATGTCCTCAAAGAAGAATAGTGTGTATATTTTAGCGTTGCTTGCTTTGCCTTTTGTATTCTCCTTATTGCAGCCAAAGAGAATTTGTGATCACGAATTTATTAGGAAAAATACGTAGTATATCGTTGGTGTTTGTAGAATGTCCGGAAAGAGGAATATTATATACATGTTGGCTTTCTTCGCTGTGTCTTCTGTATTCTCCTGATGCAATTGGATTGGTAGCCAAAGAAAATCTAGTTAATTCTTGTTTCGTTTATTGAGGTTGTTCCTTGACGTTTGACCTTTAGCGACATAATTTCATTTCTCTTTCGGTTGGAAGAGGTAAGGGTTACAAGAATGGCTTATCGTATAAACACGAGGGCTTATTCATTATCCTCTTCCGAACCTCCTCTGGCTCAGAAATTAACAAATGATCCCGTCACTCAGAAAACCGCGCACAGCACTGTTACTAGTTTTTACCAGACACATATTGGAGGTTACTGGAGAAATGTGACCGTATTATGGAGCAAGGATTTGTCGAGTCATTCTCTGAGTATATCTGTTGCAACCATGGATAGTGAAGATCATCAGACATGCAAAATTGACGTTAAACCTTGGCAGTTTTGGGCAAAGAAAGGTTACAAAACCTTTCAGGTTGATGGGAATCAATTGGATGTCTATTGGGATTTTCGTTCGGCAAAATTTTCTGGTAGTCCAGAACCCCGTTCAGATTTCTACGTTGCATTAGTTTCTGATGAAGAAATGGCATTATTGTTAGGGGATTACACCGAAAAGGCCTATAAGAGAACGAAATCAAAAGCAGCCCTGGTTGATGCAATGCTGTTTTACAAAGAAGAGCACGTATTTGGTAAGAAATCTTTCTCCACAAGAGCAAAATTCGACCTCAGGAAAAAGGAGCACGACATTGTTGTAGAAAGCTCGACTTCAGGGCCTAGAGAACCCGAAATGTGGATTAGCATAGATGGGATTGTGTTGATACATATTCGAAACCTGCAGTGGAAATTCAGGGGGAATCAGACAATCTTAGTTAATAAACAACCGGTTCAAGTCTTTTGGGACGTATATGCTTGGCTATTTTGCGTCCCGGGCTCAAACCACGCATTGTTTATCTTCAAGCCAGGTGCACCGGAGGTGGATAGTGACAAAGATGAAAGCTGCAGCCACGGAGATGGAAGTGATTGCAGTGGGGATAGCAAGTATTATTCGACGATAAGCTATTCGCAGGCTTCAAGGTTCTGTCTTTTCCTCTATGCATGGAAGATTGAGTGAGAATCATGTCTATAAACTCAGAAGAGTTCGTAGCTCTTCAAGTATTCATTGTAGTAAATTTTGTGAAGATAAAACTCCCAAATTCTTGTTGATTATATAATCATGTTCTGAAAATTAATTTCTCCCAGAAATGTTGATTTTTTATTTGGTTCTTATTGATCTGCATTTACGGGAATCCTGAAAAGGGAAAACGTACACAACTTACAAACTCTGTTGAGTTTTACCATAGATATCATTCTCTGATGAATATAGATTTCTTAAATGTTCTGTTTTCTTTTATCATGTGTTTGTGGCATTTATCCTTTAATCTTTAGTTGTAAGTTCATGTCAAACGGGACATTTTTGCAATTTTCTCGAGATTGGACATGGTTGAGTCTAGCTGTGGCTCGCCACAAAACACGGGTCAAGCCGACCCAATCTGATAAACATCACTACAAGTGAAGCGTGAGCATGTCATCTAGATAGGTTATTAATCCAAAATACATGTCTAAGTGTTATACATGTATACATGCGAATGATAATGAAAGACTTCTTAGTAGAATACCATCACGGCATCACCTATACTTAATCAGTCCCAGCAAGTGGAGGGTTCGAAGGGTAAGGGAAAATCAAGACTGGAAAAACCAACCTTTCATGAGGTGTGGAATTAGCTCCCGAGCTCTCAAAATTGAGGTTTTGACTCCTATTCTATTCAATATTGTGAGATTTGGTCAAAGTATATAACATATTCCATATTAGGTAGGGACTCAATCGACACAATTGAATAAGTTGGGAATCAAAATCTCAATTTCGAAAGTTGAGGAGCCGATTCCACAATAAGTTATAGATTTCAATATTCTACTTCTTAAATTATTCTAATGTTTTTTGAATTGATTGACCATTGATATATATATATATAAATAAAAGATGAAAATGAATCAATAAATGTTTTTAAAAAAAAAGCAAAACGAATAATAAAAATAAAGAGCATTACTTTCTTAGTTTTAAAATGTTCCCTATTGTACGTAAGATATTTTTATAAATAGAGAATCTCTTGAAGTTGTTATTAAAAAAAAAGTTAAAATAGATAGCATATTATCTTTAAAAATCTCTAAGCAAGTAATAGTTTTAAATTTTTCATTGAAAAACGATCGTTTACTATTTACTGTATAACATAACATTGATATTGAAGGTGAATTTATATCGAATATTAAGAAAATATATGAGAAATGATATTCTTTTAATTTTTCATTTGAATAATTTGTTTTCTGAGGAATTCTATTTTGAATATTATTTAAATATTCACTTCGTAAATTGTAAGGTTTTTTCAATAATGCTAGGCGCATAGATTTTGTGAACGGATAAACAATAGAGATTTGAATTTTTGCTGAGCTGACAATTATTTATTGTTATTGTATTGACTCTGTGTGTGTGTGAGAGAGAGAGAGAGACAGGGAGAGGCATAAGGAAAAAAAAGGGGGAGAGAGAAGAAAGAAAAATGACAAGAAAAGAAGAGCTTTTTCAGCACATACGAGATCAATTCGTAAGAATTTTTAGTCCTAAATAACTCAAGTATACAAGAAATTTAATGAATTATGTATGAATTTCTCTACATACCAAGTGATTTTGTGTTTTCAATTTTTTATTTATGAGTTAAGTATTTTATGTGTTATTTGTGATCCAAATTAAAGAAGAATCTTGTGGATAATATTATAGGGTATTATTATGTAGATATACACGGAGCCATTCATATGGTTAAATATGGAATGGGCATATGAATATACTCAATATAGATTTCATGTCAATATTTTCACAGTTTAATATAAAAGCAAGTACGCATATAACATAATTTTCTAGTGGGATAGAAACCTGACCATCTCATTCTCACTTATGTCATACTCATTCTCAATTTCCACTTAGAATATTTAGCCATATGGTTGGTTCTGTGTACCTCTACATAATAATACCCTATGCTATTACTCACATGATTCTTCTTTAATTTAGATCACAAATAGCATATAAAATACTTAACTCATAAATTAAAAAGTGAAAACACAAAATCACTTGGTATGTAGAGAAATTCATATCTAATTCGTTAAATTTCTTGTGTACTTAAATTACTTAGGACTAAAAAATTTTGCAAACGGATCTCGAACGCGTCGAAATTTTTTTTCCTTTTCGTTTCTTCTCTCCCCCCTTCTTTCTTTTTTCTTTTTTTTTTCCTTCTGCCCGTATTCTCTCTCTTCTCTTTTCTCTCTCTCAGTCAATACAATAATACTAAATAATTGTCAGCTCAGCAAGAATTCTAATCCCTATTACTTATTAGTTCTCGTCTTTTCTTGTTCTGGATTTTTTTTCCTTTTGTCATCTCTTCTTACAATAAGAGCAGAAGACTCTGGTATATTCTTTAATTCTGAATTCATTGCCTTTTTTCAAGTCTCTTCTCGCTGCACAGTTGCAGACACACTCGAAAAGGATGGAAGCGTGGGACTCATAAGGACACGACTCTGAAGATTCTCATACTCCGGCCTCAAACTATTCAACAAAGAAAAGATCTTATCTTCTTCAACCCTTCTTACTAAGACCTTTGTATCGGTTGTATGTGGACGATACATGCTCAACTCGTACCACATCTTCTTAAGATTACCAAGGTGTTCGATGAACGACTTATCTCCTTGCTCAACAGCTGCAATTTCCCATTTCAATTCAAATATTCTGGTGGCATTGTTTTGGTTTCCATAGAGTTCCTCAATAGATTTTCACAATTCTTCTGCTGAGTCTGAAAAGGTGAAGATTTCAGCAACATGTGCTTCCATTGAATTTAGAAGCCAAAATTGAACAAGTTGATCATTCGATATCCACCCTTTATATGTTGGATCTGTAGAATCTGGAAAGGAAAGAGTGTCATTAATGAAGCCCAACTTGACCATGTCGCGGCTCTTGACCATGATATGTAATTTATACCTTTCAAAGTAATAGTAGATAACTTTCATCCTTGATTAACATCATTCTCCACTGTTATAGACGGATTAACTACTTTCTCAATCATTGTAAATTGAAAAACAAGTAATCAAAGGCCAAAAAAGGCGAAGCAAAAAATTGAAAAACACGACAGCGGACTTTGAAGATGATTTTAACCCACCAAACGTTGCTAAAAGTAGCCCAAAACCCAATCAGCTAAATACTTACAATACGAATCCAATAGCACTGACCTTGCACAATTCCAAGTTACAATTTGAAATATACAGCAGTTCGTGGAGGTCGTGCAAAGCTGAAAAAAAAAAATCTATTTTCGTGGAGATTGCAAAACGTTTCTGAATTTTTGAACATATTCCGTTTGAATAGAAATGGACCGAGTCAACACATCCGCTCTAATACCATGAAGAATTCAATAAAACTAAAAGGAACACAAAGAATTACGTGGTTCGACACAAATGTAGCAACCTACATCCATGAGAGAAGAGAGAGCTTGTATATTATTCACTTATGTTTGGAGATTACAATGAAACATATATAGTCGCATTACATCAATGTTGCCTTATTAAGGATGAGACAATTATGGAAAGAAAATAACGAATTATGAAAATCTTTCAAATCGTGGTTGCGCCATAATATTCTCCAATATAAGCAAATCCTTTAAATATCATCAAATATTCTTAAGAAATAAGAAGAGGAAAAAAGGAAAACTGCATGAACCGAAACGAGAGATAAACCTGCTATAATGCGGGGAAGATGAATGATGTATTTGCATTCATTCAACTTCAATTACAATGCATAAGAGATCTCTATTTATAGAGAAAAGTACTACAAATCTAGCAAACTAATCTACTATAGAAGCCTCTAGAATGGAGATGAGCTGGAAGGGAATCTAAAGTGCATGCTGGAAACGTGAAGCTGATGCATGCTGGAACACGTGAATTGCTGAGTTGCTGAAACTTGCTAATGTATATTCTAACACTCCCCCTCAAGATGGAACATCTTGAATTGTAGAGAGAAGAGCATAAATGCAAGAGAAGTCTGGGGTCGAAAATAATGTCCAACAGAAAAGCATTCTAGAGAGAAGAAACAACAATAAAATTCAACCGGGTTGAAAGAGCATTCATAGCTCTGAAATCGGGCATTTGCTGAAGACAATCATCATCAACATTGATGAGTAAAAGAAGAACTGGAAATGCTAAACAAACTCCAGCAAGGACTGCAAGTAAAACCACCAGTGTAATCTCCATGCCTCTGATCTAAAGGAAATGAACTGGAATGTTCCAAAACCTCTCTATCGCCAAAACTCCAAGTATGGATTGGATTCATTTCCAGATATCACAAACTCTTTTTATTCACTTTATGAAGAAAACAAAAGCAGCAGCAGGAAGCTTCACTGCTCTAATACCATCTTAAGAAATAAGAAAAGGAAAACTGCATGAACCGAACGAGAGATAAACCTGCTATAAT
This sequence comes from Osmanthus fragrans, assembly GCA_019395295.1. NCBI lineage: Eukaryota > Viridiplantae > Streptophyta > Magnoliopsida > Lamiales > Oleaceae > Osmanthus > Osmanthus fragrans. Next base: position 1,050,241 of record JAEDXY010000055.1, read on the forward strand.
GCAGGGAAGAGGATTGATGTATTTGCATTCATTCAACTTCAATTAAAATGCATAAGAGATCTCTATTTACAGAGAAAAATACTACAAATCTAACAAACTAATCTACTATAGAAGCCTCTAGAATGAAGATGAGCTGGAAGGGAATCTGAAGTGCATGCTGGAAACGTGAAGCTGATGCATGCTGGAACACGTGAGTTGCTGGAACTTGCTAGTGTATATTCCAACAAATATCTCTCTTCTCCAACATAAACTGACCATTCTATATTCTGTTGAAGATTTCTACATTATGCAATTCTAAACTTCATTTGGTGGCATGAAGTTTTCTTCATCTATAAACTCTAACTCATGGAACAATGCCAATAATTATGAAAGTGTATGGACTTTCATTGTGGTGTTTCTACAAAGCAGTATTTCTCTTTATTCCAACTGCCAATCGGCAGTTTCGTTGGTGTCTCTTCCTTAAAAAATAAAATAAATAAATAAAAGGGACATCAGTTTTTCATTTATGAGGTAGATTTTCATTTCTTTGGCAGTTTGAATACATGAAAATGTATTCTCCCCTTCATTTCTGTTGTAAGCCAACGGTTCGCTTTTTGGAAATGAGAGTGCACATCATAGAATAAGGCAACTACCATTTTTGGAAAATTAGACTTCAACAGACAGGCGTGGATGCTCGTGCTGTCGTGCAGTGGTAGTGTAACTAGATTTTGGTTCATGGTGATAGTGCTTTTATTTCAGGCATAGACAATAATAAAGTTATGCTACAAGTGCACCAGGATTATGATTGGAAACCAGTGTGATGGATTCTTACAGTGGTTCTTTATGATGGTCTCCATGCACGTTAGTCTCTATTAATCTCTTGACATGATGCCATTAAGTTCATTGGTTTGAGTAATTTAGAGTGCCCCTATTGCAGAACATTGTCATTGAATCTTGGGTGATGAATGCCAAAAAATAGTTAGCACCCATGTGGGGCATTTTCGTCATAAGAAAGAGTCAAATTCTTGCCTTGACAGAATTCAAATTCATGCATTTCTCGTTTCTACTCTACATTTTTTATTTCGGTAAAGTCAAAATTCTGTAATGTTTTATGCACGTAAAATGTTAGTTATTGGAATATATTTATGCACGATAATTTCCCAATAAGTGTTTAGTTTTTAGTTTTGAGAATCTTGATTGATATTGCATAAAGATTGGGAAAAAAATTTACTACTGATGTGGTCATTATTGAAACCCGAGGATTGTACATGCCGAGGATCCCCCTTTCGAGTACTAGTAGGTCCTCGGGGTACTGCTTCCTCGGTATCCCTTTGGCCGAGGACCATTCCTGTTCGACCTATTATTATTGGATACCATGTCCTCGGGATGGAAAGTGCTCGGGAATATATGTTAGAGCCCCGTCTATTGTTAAGACTTAACATCCATTAGGACTTTGCGTATGCTTAGGACTCCTTCAACCACTAGAGTTCTAACTAATGCTAAACACTTCAGTATCCCACTAAATCACAACTCCTACACATGGTAAGTTCCACATGGATCCAAGTGTTTGAGTCCTACTGCAAGTGTATTACCCCTCCCCCTATAAATACAGCATATCAATTCATTATTCAGGTACCTAATATACATTTTTTCAGTTTATAGCCTTACGCATATATTCTCTTACTAACTTAAGCATCGGAGGGGCAACGAGGACACACCTCGACGCCTTTTTTTCAGGTGTTGGAAGATCACGTTCGTGCTCGTCATCAGTCGTCAAGCTCGGAATTGTCCAGGTACGATTTTTGGTAGCATCAACTACCAATTAGAAATTATTGTAATATCGAGAAAGTTACCTCTTATATATGTTGCTGGTGAATAGTTTTGAATGAATGATGTTGTGGAAGAGAATTTTCTTGAAAAATCTTGTCAAAGGATTGGGTAATAAAAATTTGGTAGCAAGAAATATGAACTGCAAAATTTTATGGAGAAGCCGTTAGCAATTGGTCGCACGGCTGAAGGTTCCCCAAGGATGCTAAAAAGGAAAAACGGTAATGCTAAAAAGGAAAAACGGCTGAAGGTTCCCCAAGGATACTATGTTCATTGCTAGATCTAAACTACTCCTGAAGTATATGATTCTGTGTAACCATAGATTGACCTCTGTGGGGAATCAGATGCTTACCTGATCATTTGAGCACAAGATGCAAAGCGCTTTAGTCAAAGACACTTGGTATAGTTTTGGCCCGTTAACTTCGATTTCCAAAATCATGAAAGTGTAACCGTAGATTGACCTCTGTGGGGGAATCAGATGCTTATTACCTGATCATGTGGGGAATCAGATGCTTACCTGATCATTTGAGCACAAGATGCAAAGTGTTTTAGTCGAAGGCACTTGGTATAGTTTTGGCCCGTTAACTTCGATTTCCAAAATCATAAAAAGGGAACTTTCCTGGTTGGCGGTACAAATGGAATCGGATGCCACAACAAAGGCAATCACTTTTTTGTTCTATATAGAGTGCCTCCCCCACTTTGGAAATTAACTGCTACAAGGCATTGGATATCTAGCATCAGTCTCTTTTTGTTCATTCTTGGATTAGCATGGTATGCAGTTCTGAACTCTTATCAGAATTTATAAATAAAATATTTTAAAGGATGTTCAAGTTACTCTCTATTTCTTTCTTTTGTTCGCTCTATTTAGTACTGAATTGTGGATTGCCAACCTTCCATTTTCCTGACAACACGAATTTCTGCTAAAATCTTTTAGGATGGGGAGAAGGACCAGGCCGGTGAGAACAAGAAAGCAATAGTTGTCGGGCCATGGGGAGGCAATGGAGGGACTCATTGGGATGATGGAAGTTACAATGGAGTGAGAGAAATCACCCTTAAATATGGTCGCTGTATCGACTCAATATGTGTGGTTTATGATAAGATTGGTAAGCCTGTTTCAGGGGAGAAGCATGGAGGTTCCGGGGGTGGTAGCACTGCTGAGGTAACTTTTTGTTTCCTTTCTATCTATCACCCAATTCTTTGTGCAAAAAAATTGGACCATACCACTTTTTTGTTAGATCATGTTTGGCTGACCTAAAAGGTTTACTAATAAGTTAATACGCATTTTACTTTTAAAATAAGTAATTTTTTTATTTAAAAGTTATCCAAATATATTTTAGAAACTGAAAGTTACTAAAAAATAACTATTGCTTACTTTTTAAGCTTAGCTATACATGCTCTTAGTCTCATGATAATTGACTCGGTCGAAGAATATATGAAAAACTGATCCAATATGTTGAGATAGCTTCTCAATTCTTATTTCCATCTAATTATATATAATTTAAATCGTGTTTTTAAGTTCTCCCTTCTATGCTTATATGCTCCTAGGATTATAGTAAATTGATTCCTAACTTTTAAAAAGAAGCAAGCTGGTCTCCACTGTCAACGATGTGAAATATCCAAACCACCATTAAATCATCACAGATCCTCCTACGTCAAATTTTATGAAGCTAGATTTTATTTTTCAAATTGGTGGTGCCTAGAGGGGTGCGATTTAATTGAGATTTCAACTGCTTCAACTATAATTAAAAGTTGATGATGATCACTTGTTCATTTTTAAAGGTTGATCAAATAAGTTGAGAACTTGTAATGCAATTTTCTCGAAACAAAATATAATCTTAGGGGTTGTTTGATAAAAAATTTGATAATGTTTTAGCATATTTTGATAAAATTGATTTAATATGTAGTTAAAAGTCGTGGATCCTACAAAATGTGTGGTTAAAATTGAAGTCAGACGAGTTGGAACTTCATAAAATTTTAGCAAAAATTTATCAAACAAGTACTTAATTACTTCGCGGATTCTAGATCAAGCTGCAATTTCCTGAAGAGTTCTTGACAACGGTGAGTGGACACTACTCGCCTGTGGTTCGTGGTGGCACCCCTGTGATCCGATCACTCACATTTAAAAGCAACCAGAGAACGTTTGGGCCATTTGGAGTAGAAGAAGGAACACCATTCTCCTTTCCAATGGAGGGTGGCCAAATTGTGGGATTCAAGGGAAGGTGTGGTTGGTACTTAGATGCCATTGGGTTTCACATATCTCGACACAGAACAACCAAAGTGATGCAAAAAGTTCAGCAGAAGTTCAGAAGATTCACTAGTTCAGTATCTTTGCCTGTCCCTAAAGATAGTGACGAAACTCGAGTTAAAGTCATGAAAGCTCCAGCTTCATAGGATGATGCAGACTTCTTATATAGGTGTTACTGAGCATACTTGTGTTGAGAATTGCATATGGATTATATAACGGGGCGGTGTACTACTGAATTCTAAGCTTGATGACAGTATTATTCTAGTAAGTGTCAAATGCCATTAATATATGTACGATAACTGACCTCTGGTCAGTCGCTGTACCAAATTAAAAAATAGTAACGTATAATTAGTATTCACATTAATCACGTGCATCTGATACTTAAAAAACATATTTACTCGCTCGGTGTATTGTTTTCTATATTATCCCTTTGAATTAATATTAGAGCTACATCACACTACGAGAGATGGCAAGTGTCAAATATAATGTCCGCATGGCAAATAATTTCTTAGGTCGATGACCGTATTAGTCTAACTAATTTTCAAATACATTAAGGGTCCGTTTGATTGCAATGGTAGAAAGAAAATGAATGATAGAGAATTGAATTGCCTAGAATTTGTTTTACAAGGAATTGTAATTAATGGTGTTTGATTGGTATAATTTTTCACCTGACAAATTTTCTTGATTACATAACTTACAGGATTAGTTTTTTACTGGAGGTAACACACTTCCAAAAAGTGTGCCTTGATACCAAGTGTTACAATCACTCTGGATATAAATAACCTTAATTAAAGAAATAGAAATTAAACTAAAACGATAAATAAAAGGAAATTAAAGATTTGCTTAATTTGATTAGGGTGGATTGGATATTCATGCTACATCATTAAGTTATCGAATCGAGCCTTTACTTAGCTAGCTGAGTTATAGCTCAATGCGTCACTCTCAAGTAATATGCACGAATTTTATATGCTCATATTGGACATAGAATCACAAGAATTACCTAAAGTTTAGCGTTCTGCAAAACATGAATTTTTTAGGGGCAAAAAATTAAGTGTTTAGTTGAATATGAGCTTTAGGTAGGAATTTTTTTTTTTTTTTTTTTTTTTTTAAACTAGGTGACACATTGTTTTATTTCAAAAAAAAAAAAAAAAACTGACTTTTATTTATTTGTTTAGCTTTGAGAAATATACATGGTACTAGCTGGTTCAATTTTAATTATTTTATTGAATTCATTAGTTAATTTCTGTTGACGAAAATTTCTCCACAACTCCAATACCCCACCACCTTCTCCCAATCATTGCAACCTTAACATCACCAACAATTGCTACTGTGAGGGCCGCCGCCGCCGCCAACCATTGATTAGTCAGTCGCCACCACACTTCAGCCATCGCCAATTTTCTTGAAGCCATTGATATACATTTTGGCATGCGATTCACCAGCGTGAGTCGCCCCATGCCATTGGTCCAGCTTCATTAGCTAACACCTTCATGCCATTGCCACCCACCATTTTATTTATTCAAGCACAACAAGAAAGTCTCCATTTAGAAATGTTTCAAGAAATCAACGTATTTATTCAAGAAATAATTTAACCAATACTAAATAAAAATAATCCCAACAACGGAGCTAAAAATTTGTTGTGTTTTTTATATCGCAAATGTACAATATCGTAACGAGTAATATAGTGAACCTTTGAGCCCGAATTATCCTTCCCACAAAAACTATACTTTAATACTTAATTTCTATTTCCAACTCCTATTTGATGAAAACAAAGAATTATGATTGTTTTGATTATCTTTCTAATTATATCTACTAATTGAAAGTATGAAAATTATACACAAAGATCGAGTTGATGTTTCAAATATGAAATGGATAATACGGCATAATAATTTCATCTATTAATCACATTTAACTCTTAATTCAAGATTTACAAATCTAATGTAATGTTCGGTTTAATTCTTCTATTTTATTCTATTTACCCATCTCGAATTCTCATTGAGTCCATTTAATTAATTCAATCACACATCTCTATACGAATCAATCATAGTTAAACGAAATATTAGTTCTAAGAATTCATATAACGACCCCAATAAGTAGGTGTATATATCTCTGCACGTTAAACTAAATTATTGAATTGTACTATGTAGTCTAAATTTAAAACTCACCTCTTAATTCGTAAAAAATTCACAAAATCATTGAATTATTGATCAAGTAATTCAAAGTATTAAATACATAAATAAATTCAACACATGAACTTTTAAAGAATTAGAACTTTGAATAAAAGGGTCTCGAATAGATTTCATTATTCGCCCTAATATATGGTTTAGCTACTCATAGTAGTAGAAGAAAAATAAAATATTTGTATTGAGTACATTTTCGGATTTTGAATTAAGATGTATAGAAGTAGATGAATCTTACATCAAGTTATCTTGATTCCAAACCCTTGTTTTCTTGTTTTACTCTTTTGATTTTGCTATCTAATTCTTCAAGTTATGATATATGTGTCTCAATTTGTGGAACTCTTCAAAAGTGCCTCCATTCTTGTATTTATACTTCTCTTATCGTTTTCCCCGAATTTAGAGTTTTTATGGGTTTTAAATGGATCGAAAATTTTCGCACTAGATGAATCATGCGGCGCCTAGGCCAAATGTAGTGAAGACATTGTGGGTGGCGACTCGGCGCGCCACCCCTGGGGAAAATCGAACACTACACCTCCTTAGTATTTTTTTATAACTTCTTTCCTAATGTCTGATTGAAACGATTGAAATTGAATTGTAAAAATAACTCAAATGCATAAAATTTGACTAGAACTAACTCTTTTCCAATTCGAATGTTTATTAGGCCAAAAATGAATCTCAATGTGACAATGTCTGGCTAAAAATTTGGAACATCTTTGTGCAGTTGAAAATTGATTGTGAATATTTTGAACATGTTTAACTCCTTTTGACTACTAAATTCATACAATTGACCTCTAGCATTCTCGAATCTTCATTGTGAGGCCTAACACAACTTTTGAGTATTTACATTTTAGTCCCCAAATTTTAGACCTAGTTCTTTTTCACCAATTTTCACTTTTTTATTCAATTTCACTTCCACCTAATAAACGATATATACAATAAATTATGTTATAATTGTTCAAAAAATTTATTAAATGTCTATATTTTTATTCCAAATAAATGTATAAAATATATTTATCTAACAACAACTATTAAAAAAACTCTTTTTTTTTTACATACTCATTTTCAACCATACATTTACACAATAAAATATTCTGCGTGTAAATTCAAACCTTTTCCTACTTGTTAACTACACATTCTTCAAAAATTCACTATTCAAAACTTTGTTTTTGTCAAATAATGATAATCAAATAGGACCTAAATACTTGAAAAAAGCTGAATATCTTATCTTAAGAAGTACTTGCATAGGCACACTATTACATACATTGTTTTATGTCCTGGATTAACAAGAAAATTGGCGAGCATAATGATGCCAAAATGTGGGGGTCATAGAGGGAGTTGGGCCCACATGGTATGGGAGTTGGACCCTGCTATTTGTCCAGGGCCACATGGGCCCTGGACAGACCTGTCTGTCCAGGTAGGGTTATCCACGCGAGTTGGGACCCTGGACAGAACTATCTATCCAGATAGGATTATCCACGCGAGTTGGACAGACAGGATTATCCACACGAGTTCAGTGTCAATCAAAGAGATTTCAGTGAGCGAAGAGTGACAAAGGTGCAGTCACATCTTTGTCGCGTCTAAGCCCCGCAAGGAACACGGCACCGCCCACAAAATAATGCGATCAGAATCTAAAGAGTAAATTACCAGAGTTTCAAACCTTTCAAAATGATTAAAAAGAAAGAAGAAAAAAGAATAAAAAAAATAATGAGAAACATTTTAGTTTTTTTTTTTTTTTTTCCTCTTTTTTAATCATTTTAAATGAGGTAACACGAAAAGACTTTCTTGCCTTTCTTTCAATTGTCAAAATTTGGCCTATGGCTGACTTATGGGTCAACTGATGAATTTTTGAACGAAAGCCGATTGAGGGACCTCGCATTGCATATTAATTTAAAAGTTTGGGACTTCGATCGCAAATTCGAAGGCGGATCTTACCCCTTTTGAAAGGTTTGATAAAATTTATTCTTGAAAACAATGGATGGTAAGGATCCAAATGATATTTTGCACAAATCTTTTCTGATATCGGGCCACAATCCAATACATCTTGATACCTAATACATGCAAAATATAGAAATCTATCAATCTTTAGTCACTTTTACAAAAAAGAATACTTGAGAATCTATAACATAAGAAGACCAAAATCATCCTACAAAGAAAGACCAATGACACTGTTCCACCTAGGAAGAGTTTATGAACTTGATGCCCCACAAATTAGCAGCAGCAGCAGCAGGAAGATTTTAATTTAACTACATTTACCTTCAGAACCTCGGGACGGAATCCTTTTTAACTTTTGTTTGGAGGAGAGGTACAATCACATTCTTTCCAAGCTTCGACCCAACACTAAGAACAAAACACGTCTTTCCTTTCTAGGATAGATGGAGAAAAAATAAAACAAATGGAGAGCGAACCAGAAAAGTTAACCGATCCAAGAAAACCAACCTTCTGCCCAGGTACAAGCACTCGAAAGAATGTGCTACAGATTTATGAGGCACTTGGATAAGCGAGAAACTGTGGAGCCTCAATTTGTTTGCAAAAGATGCGTTCTTATATATTGACCCAAAAACTTTGACCGACTTCGAGTGCTGGCTTTTTATGCATAGTACATATACAAGCTATTTGCAGCAGCACAGGCAATAGAGTTTTCAGTTGGGTGCCATGCCAGATGGAGCAGTTTTGTAGTGAAGTCAAATGAATTTCCATTTGCATCAACTCCCGGACTGTCTGCACCTGCCATAGAGAATCCAACATTCATTGAGTGGAGGAAAGGAGAAAAAGCAAAACCGAAAACTATAATCGCTTTCCAATGTTGGACTGAACAAACGAAGGCCAGTGGTGGTAGGTAAAGAGATGGGGGGAGGGGGGACAAGAATAATACCTCGTCTGACAGCATTAGTTATAGTGCTGCTTAGGCCTCTCGAAGTCCTTGAAGGGGTCTGGACTTGTCTTCTGTATGAGCAATGAAGGGATTATGTTGTAAAAAAATAATATAACAAAAATGCCAAAATTAATCTTGGCCCTGTTTGATTCCCATTTTAATTTTCATTCTCATTCTTCTACTCATTTTCAACCACACATTCTTCAATAAAATAATATTTTCTATCACATCAATAACTTTTCCTTCTTTTTCAACCACACATTTCCCATCATATCACTATTTCAAAATGCATTTTTCTCAAATAATGCCTATCAAACACACTCCTTATAAAGGATACCTCATTGGGTTTTTGCTTGCTTCCAGAGTAGTTGCTTCAGTACTCCCCTCAGCACATTCAAATACGCGAAATAAATTGCTGAAATCATGTCAAGCCTTTCATTGAGATGCACAAAAATGAGACACAATAGAAATGAGCAGACAAAAGAGACTCGAGCATACCTGTAAGAACCAGTTGCTACTCGCTGACCATTGCCACTCAGGCAACATTCGAATTTGTCAAAAATGGAATCATTTTCGTACAAATCACAGAGCTGGACATTATCAAATTACCAACACGTCAGCTCAATTAAAACAATATATGCAGCAAAAATGCGGAATACTTTCTGAGAAACAAAGCTATTCACCTTGGGTCTCAGATACTCGTGAACCTGGAAGGTTGCCACTGGACCAGAATCCATATTAACATCCCATAACTGAAACCAAGTGACAAACCAAAATTGAAACAACACAGAAAAATGAGTACAAAGAATAGGTGCATGCTCCAAAGAAACTGAAGTTATTTCTAATCTTCTTCTGCCTCAAGAAGCTATGGACTATAGCGAGTGAAAAATTCCGTAATAAGTAATTCTGCTAGATTCTTTTACATCTTTAGAGCCAAGCTTGAGATCCTCATACATAGGCAATTCTAAATGAAACTTAGCCCCAGTTTGGCCCCAATTTTTTAAAACTCATTTTCAATCACAAATTTTGTGGGGCCCACAACTTTTATCAACTTTTCAACCACACATTTCATAACTGTTATCAAAATCTACTAAGCAACTGTTTTTTAACCAAACCAAATGGGCTTAAATGCCTAACTGCAGCCAACTAGTTTCCACCACTGTTATTATTTGCATAAACCCAGCAGGAAGCAAAACCAAGCATGTCCAAATGACAAGATATGATCATTGAGAAAGATTAAATAAACTATAGAAGATGGAACACCTTAAGGGTCATGTAATCACGACTAAGTATGTGTCTTCCATCCTTCGCAAACTTGATATCTGAAATTGAAGCTATTATCTCAGTGAAAAATGATCTTGAACCAGGTGCCTCCTGTTCCTCAAATCTGTACGTGAATGAAAAATCAATTTTCTCATGTAAAAAGATCAATAGGAAGTAACATATTTAATTTTTTCGGAGAAAGCAAAACGACTTAGAATTCCCAATATCACTAACTTTTGATTCCCATTCTGGACAATTAATTAAGATCAAATTTTATGCAGACAACTTATAACGGAAATCAGAAGCAGTTAAGAAAGATACATCACATATACACTTACATTTTCGAATGTGAATCACACAAGGCAGATTGCCGCAAATCAATTAGACGAATCGATCCTTTTGAACTGCTGTATGCCAATGTGTTACAGTGTGTAGGATGAAACTCTGCTGAGGTTATCACCTCTGCAACAAGCAAAAGGTTGCCGATCAAGTGGACAAGTTCAATGAGCATAAAATGATTTAACCCAGTAAGTTGCAACGTGATGATCTCCTAGCATATACTTTCATCACTATAGATAGTACAATAAAATGAATAAATTTCATTTTATGAGAATTGATTTGGCTACTTAGATGGGTGAGTATAATTACATAAAGAATAATGGCAAGAGCTATGACGGCATGAAGTAATGAATTAAGTTTACTGGTCCCTTCATAGAGTGATTGCCACATAAAATGAATTATCAGAATCAAGCATTTAAAGTAGATAAGAAATTGGCTTAAACTAAATTGAAAAGGTACTCTGGACGTTTGAACCAGAAAGGACTTACCAGTTAGATCCTCCATATTTGTTGGCTTAACATCAACAATATTGAAACTTTGATTACTTATTTCCAAGTTCCACAGATTTATTCGCAAATCATCAGCTGATATAAATGTTTCACCATCACTGAAAAGCATAATAAATACATTTTAATCACTAAAATCGAACAGATCAGATTACCAGAATTAAAGAATAAATGGCTTCCACAAAGCCATAATCAAAAGTTTTTTAATAATGTGACATCAGTATAGATCACATCTTGCAGGTGAAGACATTATAACCATCTGGGTTACAGAGTTAGGATTACAAATTTGTGCACTTTAAGAGTTCCAGGCTTTATTAAGTGGAGTCCGGGAGAAAAAATAAAAAGGTGCTAATGACAATTTTAAAACTGTTAGCTCTTGGCAGAATCAAGTGCTTGAGAGATACTGTTTGCATTCATCAATCAAGAAATAATGGAAAGATAAAAACAAGATCAAGTGAAAAATGTATCCGTGTACTAATTGTCAACATAGGATATGAAAAAGGCAGGTTCTATGAACTTTACATATAACCATACATATATGTTGTATATATCCTCTAAATGATCAAATTCCACTGTGAAATCTCCAAAGAGAAGATCGTATTTACTTTTTTCAAAAGGGGAACAGTAAGAGATAGCGTAAGGCGCTATTCCATATCGTCCAGTGTGTATACTTTCATTTTTCTCAAAATGATGCTTTACTACGCGTGCGCAGGGGGGGGGGGGGGTACACAGGAAGCACCTAGCAGGGAAGTAGGGTGGCAGATAAGCAGAGAGAAAGAAAGGATGCATGTACATGACAACACATCAATGCCATCACAGCTATCTATTGTGCATCCATCAAGTCAAGAAAATATCTGGGTAACAGGTAAACACTTCTTTGCTAATACGTATTTCCTCAACTGATGCCTCAGAGGTCACAGTCCCATTGTCAGCCAACCATAAACTAATGAACTAACACACCCGACATTGGAAAGATATGCTTTCAATTGCAAAAAAAATTGCAACAACTTATATTAGACTTGCTTTCCATCCTCCAGCTTGAGAATGAAAGTAGCAGGAGGAAAATAAATTAACTGAACCACCAAAATCCAGGTAAAATCATAACTCATATGATAAGACAACGTGACAGAAAAAAAAAAGTCAAGACGTAGTCCTTATTCATTAACAATTTAAAACTTTGGAACCTTACCTATTATTTGAAATAGAATTGATATGGTAGTCATGCGCATGAGCATACACTCTCCTACATTTTGCAACAAGACTGGTCTCATTGCTTGTGACCTACAGATTGCACAAAGCACATGTTACGACAAACCATAATGTGACAATGGAAGATACTTAGCATATAATAGTGATACCTAGCACATGTCTATGCTTTGTATTCCAAGTGAATGCCTACACAAACTTTCAGACTAGCAAGGGAACAGTCGTAGTCAACCAAGTCCCAGGGCTGTGAACCCTTTATGTACAGAGACAAACAAATAGTAGTGAAAATAATTTCGTGCATTCAAGTCATTAAAAGAAGGATTCCAAAGACATCAAGTTAAAGCATTTTTACTTTCTCAACATAAAACTAGATTATTCACCGACGATCAGTTGTTATGCGTAATGTGTTTTAGGGTGGAGAAAAACACCAATAAGAACTATGCACATAAATCTTCAGATATGTGGAACACAATAAAAAAATGATGTATCCTACAGATAGCATCAATACTGGAAGAGAAGAGTAGAGCATAGTCAAGTACAACTACCACTGGTAATCGCAGTGAGGAAATGCCGCGGGGGGGAAAGGATGCTTCTTTGCTCAAGCAGTTGTAAGATTGATCTAGATAGCTCCCATTAGCAAGATTGTAATTAGAACCGGCATAAACACTCGCATTGGCAACACCACCATTTCCTGCAGCTTTCGAAGGATCCACATTCATCTCAGAGATTTTCTTGACTTTCTTCTCTTGGACCTTTTTAATTGAAAACAAAGACTTAGAATTAAAACATTTTACAATTTGAACTTGGTTGAAAGATAACGTGATGAAGAGTATTAATTAATATAACCAGCAGATGAAGAGTATGTTGATGTGTGCACATCAACATAGTAACATGTATCCAATTGGACTTCATTCCACTAAAGAAACTAAAACAAAGAAGGAAACCCTTTCAACATTAAGCACTTCCAAATATATGACAAATTCTGCTCCCTGCATGTAAATTCAAACTAGCTCCAACTACTAAAACGGGAATTGTGAAGAAGCAATCATTGAAAGTAAGGATGAGCTTGATGGACACAGACAAGGGCACAACAAATCTCATCGCCTAGCATAAGATTGACCGAAAATGGTCTTTATAAAGATATTGAAGGAAAAGAAACCGATTAAAATCCACGATCAAGATTGCATGCATTGAAAAAAAAAAAATCAAATCTTTTCCTCACCACACGATAAATACAAGACTTGAATACCATAAACATGAGGGCACTGAAAGTCTCCTTTTACTACCAGGAGCCACGATGAACTAAGAACACTTAAATTGTTTGTTCATTTTTTACAACCATAAATGATGACCAAATAAAATATTGGAGATTAGAGATTTCACCTTCCAAAACTTAATGGTTTTGTCATTAGTGGACAGGAGAAAAAGTGCACTATTAGCCATCTGACACCATCGGATCTTATTGATTTTCTCCTCGATTTCCAAACTCTTGAGATAATCAAACTGAAAGAAAAAAAACATACAGATGTGCGCATTATAGCAATTCAACTCTTCTGTTTTTTTTCCCCTTTCACAGGGAAAGGGGGCATGACAAAAAACAGTAGCGATGACTGTCTAATCTCATGGGTGGCACACAAAGGGAGAAGATAAGGGAGCCGGCAGATATCAAAATAAATACCTCAGGTTCATGGCTTTGAAATTCAGTTTTGTACCGAAACTCTGGATGCCGACTAGCTGCGTAGTCCATTCTCTCTAAATCTCTTCGATTTCCACCATGCTGCAAATTATTAAAAACACAAAGTGATAAAATAATTGACTCTATCGATAAAATAAATTCCTACAGTACGTTAAATTAAATAGAATTAAACGTGAGTTACCAGTGGCAAGGTGGTCACCAGTTTCCTATAGTATTTTGGAAGCTTACCTCTTTCGTATCAGTTCTTTCGAATAACACAACCCTTCCCCCACGGTCACCAGTGGCAAGGTGGTCACCAGTTTTATCAAACTCGATAGCAGAGATAATATCAACTGCAAATTAAAAAGAAATAAACAAGATTTAAAATTCTTAGCTCCATGTTCCATGTTCTAAATGTCATTTGCAATATCACGGCAATTGATGCAGAATGGAACTTCAAGCAAAAATCAAGACAACAAGAAACAGGTTGATGAATCCTGAAAATAAATGCCGCCAGGAGTTGAGGACAGGTGTTAATATGTCAATGTAAGCTATCAGATTTTCTTCTTTGTACCATCTTTTTCAGGAATATTGATTTTGTAATGTTAAGTACAGAGTTTTGTCACCTCTCCCACAATCTCTCCATGCCTACGCTTAATCACATCATTAAGGACCCATGACCTGTCTCATTGTGAACCTTTTCCCTTCATAACTAGGAAAGAAAGGTGCATAATCTCGCGAATTACTTGTGAATAAATTAAGAGATTATACGTAAGAACCATAGCATTTCGTGATTAATTGGCAATTCTACTTCAATAGTGTGGGACTCTTAATATGGTTAAAGTAAACAGTTTCACATCTAGAAGCAGCATGGTAATCTTTCTACCGCTAGGTTAATATAGAGATGGTTTTCAAATGAATATTTTGTCGATATGATACACTCATTTCAAGAAAATAGTTTGAACCACTTATTCTAAAATGGGCAGTTTTCCTCCCAAGGCTAACACGTGCACTGATTCCACAAATAGTCATGCCATATGATCAATTTCAGGCAGTTGAACCAAAGAATCAGAAATTCACACAAAAGAAAGAACATGAAAAAACGTGCATCTCAAGTTCATTATTTCAACCTTTTAAAGTTCAGAATTTCATCCTTTCGAAATCCAACTCAAGTTTGAACATCAATAGTTAGAACAAGAGCATTAAACGATCCAGTCCACATACCTACGGAACTAGAAACCTTCCCATAAAGGTGTCCAAACTTCTCTCAATCCACATGCTACTCATTAAAACACCTATGCACGTCTATTTTTGCATGGGGGAGATCATTTAAGTCAAGTATAAACTTGTAAACCTCTTTGTCAAGTATAATACCGCCTCCATAAGCTACCCTACTATTATTCATAGAGGTCAGTGTTTGTGGTATAACACTACCGCATACATCAATATTAAACCACTCTGTACTCTTCCCTACTTTTTTTAAGTGCAATAGTTTGTATCGTTCCATCTAGTACACCACAAGTGTGAAAACTATAAATTGTAAACAATAACTATACAAATATATCTTTGTACGATAAAATCATGCCATAAATAGAGTTTAAACATGCCAAAGTTATAAATCCATGTGTCCCGAATCCCGATTGACAACGTGTAAGTAACATAAAATTGTAAAGCTGACACCTAGCCCAAATTTGATAACCATTATTTGAAAACTCTTTTTTTTTAAATACTCATTTTCAACCACATATTCACAAAATAAAATATTCTGCACGTAAACTCAAAATTTTTCCCTACATTTTAACCACACATTCTCCAAAAAATCACTATTCAAACATTGTTTTTTCTCAAATAATGGTTGTCAAACAGGTGTCTAATTGGTGACATTGTCTATGTACAGTAAATTATTCTACACATTCAATGAATATAGATTAGAGCTACTTCTGCGATTTGTCCTGTATGTGGCTCGATCTCTAGTTTATAACCGACAAAGAGGGTATAGTTTTCTAATTAATGACTCTCTCCAACTTTTATAAAGCAACATAGACATTCCTTTTCTCTCTCTCCAGATTTTATAACACCAATGTATAACACGGTCCAAACATAGACAGTGTACATTAAAACCACACGCGTCATTTCACATCTTCCCAGAGATCAGGCTTTGCACGACTGTGCCTACATTTGGAAAGTTCTGTGGGAGTCTAACTGCACAAGAACAGGGCTTTTGAAATTCAATGATCATACAACGACACGAATCATATTCCTAAACACAGAAGGACATTTCAGATTCCAATGTTGCATTGTTATCTTTGCAGAAAAATGCCAAGACCAAACAACATCAGGCTCGCTGCAGTGGCTACAATTCAACATTAAACATTAATTATACCGAAATTGCCATGTGCAGATAAAAAACAAGAAAGCTATCACTTTGCTACAAACTGATTTTTTTTCTATTTCTCTAAGTGAATGAAAACAAGTTCAAGCGCACAGCAGACACCATTACAAAGATCCTATGCTAAAGCATAAGAAAAATTTTGGACACCAAATTGTGCAAGTAAAGTTTGAAGCAACACAATCAAACTAAGATTGAACTCAATTGTATTACCCACTACTCCAGTTCGCTGAAATCCATAACGTAAATCCACATATTAAATGGAATTCCATAACCAATTATCATTCATAAAAAAGATATAATTCACAAAACAGACCTTAATCACTAGATTTAAACAAAAAGTGTGCAGTTTAATTCATTTATCCATTTAATTAAGCACATTCTTTACCTTCTTGTACTTCTTCGCCTGCAGTGCGCTCGCCAAAGACCTGGGAAAATCTCCACTCAAGCGGAGGCGGAGGACCCGCCGAAGAAGCCACTGCCTCTCCACCATCACCCCCGTTCATTTTCCCTCTCTCCCAAAAGTCGACGATCGAAAATATCCACTAATAAATGCTAATTAAAATACAAAAGACAAAAGAAAACCTCCTTTACTTTCAGTTTATTAAATCAGAAAACAAGAAGATTAGAAAAATCGATCGGATCGGCTTAGATTTAATGAATTGGAGAGTCCGTCCAAAGAAGACAAAGATCGGAGCAGCAACTTCATTAATTACGTTTGATTCAGATTCAGAGCATTTAAATGCAACATCGATTAGTGCACACGAGGGATTCAAAAATTCTCTCTCTATCTATAGATACACGATTTATAGAGAGAGAGGGGAGAAAAATGTGAATTTTCAGCGTATCTCACGATTCTCACCGTCCTTACTCCTTTGTTTCTTCACAGAACACACACACTCTCTCTCTCTCTCTCTCTCTCTCTCTCTCTCTCTCAATAATACTTGTACACAGTTTCTCTCTCTACCTCCTTTTTGTAATTTCCAAGGACCCACTAATCTTACCCTTTGTACCATACAACTAAATCAAACATTGATGTAAAATCGTGCGATGTTAAGGGTCTGTTTGGTTGATAGAATAGATAAGTAAGAGGAAATTATGTCAAAACGAATTGGGCAGTCCAAGTTCGGGACGATAAAATGCCAGATTGTAGCCAATCGGTCCGATTAGAGCCCGCTTCTGAGTCGATCTGCAATAGTGCCCAGTTTGGTCCAGTTAAAAGAATTGATAAAAATTTAATTTAAAGTTAAAAATTAATTTTAATTATGTATTTTATAGGATCACGACTTTTATCAACTTTTCAAATATATATTTCAACAACTTTTATCAAAATTTATTAAAAAATAATTTTTAGTAAATCTAACAGGCGCAATGACCTTGTCATCCCAATTGTTAGTAACATAGAAGGCCAAATGAAATATTTTTTGTATTTCATAAGCAATTTATTGCTGTAATTCGCAGACCAAGAATATAGGTCTTTCGTCAAAAAAAAAAAATGATAAGTTGAGCAGCATTGATCAGTCCAATCAGCTCATAATATTGTTGAGTTTTGAGTTAAAGGTTGAATCTCAACCTTGAAAGTCCTCCATCGCCCCACCTCTAGAGCATTGTGGAGGTGGTAAATCATAGGATGTACCTCAGCAGACTAGGACACAAGAGCTGTCATACTGGTGCCCACAAAGAATCCAATTTCAAACCTTGTAAGAGGCAAGAATCGAACCATCACACTACGACTGCGAGCTCAACTAATATCGAGTTTATAGTTAGTTACATCTATTGTCAAGTTAAGACTCATGTCGATCTTGACTCGAGGCTTAATGCAGTTGGATAAGTTCAAATTAATACATTCGTTTTGACATCTCTGTGAATGTTCTACCACATTTAGAAAAGAAAATTTTATTAAAAACTTATTTTGATTCATTTTTAAGCTTAGCCAAATGGAATAAATTCACTTTGCTTCATAAAGGATAAATTAGAGGGAAAATTATTTTTCTTTTCTGTATTTTCCTTTTCATCGACTTTTATTCCCGACACCAACGCCACAAAGTTCTTATATTGGTTTGTGGCATGCAGAGTCGACAGGTGGTGGTGATGAATTGGAGTGAAATGACAGAAATACCCTTTGTCACGTTCTTTTCTTTTAGAAATTTGTTTTTATCCATGAGCTTAGATAAATTTGGTAGAGGTTCTTTAAATATAAAATACTCTTTATTTTTAAGAATCAATTCTTAAAATTATGTTTCAAGAGACTTTTCAAATTAATATTTTAAAATTAAGTGGGTTTTACTTTTCAAATTTGGAGAGTTAAACTCATTCTCTATAATTAAATACATTCAAAGTATTTTAATTTTCAATGGATGAAAATAATATAATAATTTGAAAGAAAAATAGTGAAAAAATAATAAATATTTTTTGAGAACAGTAAAATTAAATATTAAATATAAAAAGCACATTGGATTTCTTAAAAATTTTACTCTTTAAATTTATAAATATTCTCTAAATTGTAAAATATGTTATTTAAAAATAAAAAGTCCACTGAAGATATTCAAAGTTACGAGTGATGTGGATTTTAGGGATATTATCTTTTGAATTGGGAAAAGGTAACAAGTAAATCAAATTTTGTACTGGTAATTATGGAACTTTTTTACTAGGAAAACAGAATCTTGAATTTGTGTCGAAAGTACAATAAAAGAGTGTGGGGGGGGAGATCTTGCAAGACTATATACTCATAGATAATAACTGAGAGCAAAGTACCAAAATGACGGAAAGGTGAAAAGGGTTTTGATCGAAGGCCGTTTGATTGGGATAGAATTGAATGAAAAAGAAAAATATGAAAAATATTTTTTTTTTTCATCCTTAAATTTGGTGTTTGATTGCATAATTTCCTTTTCCATCCTTAAATTTGATGTTTGATTGCATAAATTTTTCATGAAATTTATTTTCATCATTTTTCTAGGTACAACCATTTAAAACACATTTTTCATCTTTTATTTTCCTATGGGTATGGTGGAAAAATGTTTTCCATCTTTTTTTTCACTTTTTGGCAATGGAAACATATTCTAAATCCAATGGTAAAAAAATTTATCCATTTAATTGACAATTTGCATGAAAAATAGAGCCAAACGAACACAAAAAATTTTCAAAAATTATTATTTTTTTTTACTTTTTTGTAATCCAAACAAATTTTAATACAGATTGTGAAAAAAAAATTATCCTAAAAAGTAACAATTTGCATGAAAAATAAAGTCAAACGGATTAGGTGAAAAATTATACCAATCAAACACCATTAATTATAATTTCCTCTAAAACAAATTCAATTCAATTCAATTCCTGTCATTCATTTTTTTATACCCATTTTTCACCCTTACAATCAAACGGGCCGAAGAGTGAAAGTGAAATTAAACAATGTCTAAAGGAATGGGGGTGGGTAGGGACAAGGGTGTTCCGAAGTTAGAATTCTTGATATATGGCTTATTTGATGTAAGATGTTGAACTTGATGATTATTCACTCTTCGTTAAGCATGTATAAGATGGCCCCCGTTTGCATTCTATTTTTTAAAAACTCATTTTTTTTAAAATTCATTTTTAATTACACCTTCTTCCAATAAAATAATTTGCACATAAATCCAAAAAAAAAAAATCCTACTTTTTAACCGCACATTCTTTAAAAAAAAAAAATCACTATTATAGAATTCATTTTACATAGAGGAATTATATAGCTTTCCTGTCTTTTAACTTTACTAAAATGTTATATGATATCATTTGAATAGAAATCACTTCTTCTTTTCTCTCTTTCTTTTTTTTTTTTTTTCATATTTTGGAGTCGAAATGTGAAGTCGCAACTCTCTGTTTGTGGGTGTGCATGTTGACATTAGGATCTAATGACAATGTGAGTGGTGGTGTTGGTTATTTAAATGTCGGCAGAGATGATTTGATGGCAGGGATGGCAGAGGCAAAAAATGGTGAAGGCGATAGTGGCATTAGTTTGGGAGATGTCTGATTGAATTGAGGAATTTTATAGATCTAGTAGAAGTCGTGAAGATTTTTGAGACCTTGGCACCGCCATAGATCTTCTTGTTGGTGATGGAATGGCGATGGGAAAAAATGGGGAATAGTTAAGATTGGATAAATCTGACTTATTTGTGGTGAATGTGGAGAGCGATCTCTAACAAAAAAAAAAAAAAGTTATCCACGTGTCAACTAGTACACCATCTCAAGTCATACATAATACATATAAGGTGGTCAATTATAGAATATCAGCAAATTAGAAAGCCATTATGCTTAAAGGAAAGTGAGGTCATTTGTAAAACATATCTCCAACTTGGTCAATTTAAATAGTCGCGTTAAAAACAATGTGGAAGTAAAAACTTTATGGCAACATTGATAGTAGGAGATGTTGGGAAATGGTGATAGGAGTCGAGATTAGATAATTATGTTACCCTGTAAGCAACAATTTTTTCTTTATATAATTGAAAATGGGTCGGTTGTAATGTTGAATGAGGTGAAGTTGTTGAAGGTATTGATTTCGAGATGGTGATATTTTAAATTTGTGTTTGTTGAACAAAAAGTAAGAGTAAAATAGAATAACGCGTTACTTGAGTATAAAACATGGTTTTTTAATTAAAAAAAAATTGTTAACACAGCATGTTACTAGTGTGAAATAGAATTTTTAATAAAATTTAACATAAAAGTAATATATGATAATGCAATATATTACCCGTTCGAAATAGTAAATTTTTAATAAAAAGAATATAAGGTATTAGAATTCGTTAGTCTTGTCAAAATATTGTTTTCAAATATTATTTTTTGATGACAATGATGAAATGTTAATTGTAAATTAAAAAGAAGGTAATTTTATGAAATTAATAAAATATAGTAAATTGTAAAAAATGAAAGTGAATTTTAAAAATTTGATAAAGATGGTACTTTTCAACTTTTTTATAAAATGTAGGGTTGCTGTCAATTTTCCCAAAAAAAAAAAAATGGAATCTGCCTTGAGCTCCATGGCAACCTATAGATTGGGCCAGTTATGAGATAATACTTATGGACAAATTTGCGTAATTTGGTTAAATTCTGTAGGCCATAATAATTGGGCCAAAACCCGGTCTAAAAATCTAAAGGGAAGAGTTTATAACTCAGTGGTATTCTTTATCTCAAATCAAATTAAAAGTCAGATAAATAGTTGAAAATTCAAAAATCAGGTATGTATTTAATTAATTAAATAATATTTATTAAATAAAAATAATAAAATCACAGTTTGTGATTAATGGTCACATATTCATAATTATAGGTTACAGATTTATTTACTGGTCACATATCGTCAAATTAATTGGTCACAAATTATTTCGTGGTCACATATCAAAAATTTTGTAGGTCACATATTATTTCGACGTCACATATCAATCAATTATAGGTCACATTTTATCAATGGGTCACGTACGTCACAGTTTGTTGATCACATATTATTTTTAGTCACATACACCTAATATTTAGTCACAGATCAGCCAAATAATTGGTCACAGACGCCACCACAAAATCGCCACCAACAGTTACCACGGCCATCGTATCATCACTGTCAACACCAACAAACAGATCCAAAACCGCCCAACACCCCCACAACTGCCATCGCGTTACAACCGCCGTCATCACCTCCACCACCGTCGCATCAAGTGGGTTGCTCCAGCGGCGACGGTTTCGATTTGAGAATATAAAGACGTTAGCGAAGAAAGAATGGATGGGGAATGAGAGAACCATCTCCACCGTCGCCACCACCACCACTGCCATGACCTCCACTTGCACCACCAACAAAACCTCAACACCTCATCAACACGCTCACTGCCGCCAGATCCAACACCACTGCCGCACCTCTACCTGCACAACCAACAAAAACCCCCCCTAACAACACCAAAACTACCCCAAACCACCACTACCACCACCCCAAACAGCATCAATACCACCACCACACCCCCAAGCAAATTCTCCATCGCCACTGTTGAAAACCACCTGTCGCTCTTAGATCTTCTTACACGGGACTACGTCGTTGCCGCCGCCGCTCGTGTCACTATGGTGTATGTGGCAGTCGCTCCGACGCCATAGAGAGAGGAGGGAGAGAGGGAAGAGGTGTAGAGAGAGAAAGTGGAGAGAAGAAAATGGATTGAAAATGAATTTAGGGTTTGTAAATTAAATTAATTTTAGTATATGTATTAATTAATTGATACCTGATTTTTGCTTAAATAAGTTTCACACATGAATTTTAAATTTGGAACTTTAAATACCTGGAACCATGTAATTTCCTCTAATCAAAATCCATTTTATACGGATCCAGTAACAATACTGAAGCACTGCATAAATGCAAGAGAAATCTATATTCTCTCTATTGGACATGAACAAAGTTTACCGACCAACCGACAATCTATACAGTATTGGACTGGCTTGAAGCGAGTTCTACTGGACCAAACGTTTCTAAAACCACTAAAATAGTTTTTGGGATGGAAAAATTACGAGCTCACACACCCACCTACCTTTCAACAACGATTTTGCTGCACAAACAGAGGCCTCAAGGACCTGTTTGAGCATAATTATTCTTTCAACAATCAGGTACAAAATTTGATCTTTCAAAAATCAGGTGTATCCCACCCCACTCTAACTCTTAAACCATTTCCATCCAAAATTTCCAATAGTCCCAAACTACGGACCACCACCTCAATTCCCACAAGTCCAAACCAATGAACGTTGGGCACCACTGCCCTCCTCGTCCCATCTTCCTCGTCATCAACCACCACATCACCACCTCCATTCATACAGTCCCAAACCAATGAATGCCTATTGCACCATCCTCCTCATCTTTTGCTTCCTCATCACGATTGTTATAAGTAGCGAAGACTGTCGCTCTTCCTTTGAAGCGCCGCACTACTACTGTTGTAATAACAGCGCTCGTTGTTGCAACAATTTGCATAGCAGTGATGGGCATCGTTGTGACAGCGACACTCGTCGTCGCTATTATAAGCAATGGAGAGCGTCATTGTTATAAGCAACGGCGCTTTCTGCACAGGTGGTGTTGATGGGTTTTTGGTGTTGGTGCATTTTGGGTAGTGGTGTGGTGGTGATAGTGATGGTGTTGGTGTTGGTGTTGGTGTTTGTGTTTGTGCGGTATGTGGGTGTTGGTGCAAGTGGTAGTACGATGGTTATTGCTGGTAGTGGTGGCAATGGCGTTTGGGTGGTGCTGATGGTGGAGTGGGGTGACTATGTTGATGGCAGTGGTGTTTGGATGGTATTGATTGTTGGTGCAGGTGGTGGTTGTGGTGGTATAGTAGCGATGGTGGTGAAGTATCAACGACATTTGAGTGATGCCGATGGTAGTGGAGTAGTGGTAAAATAGTGGGATCAGACGAAGACATTTGTGACTAGTAAAGTGGATAATTTATAATCAATAACTAGTACGTGACCAAAAAATATGTGATTTTGCGACTAAATTTGTAATTTTAACTCACAAATTTTATTTATATAATTGTAATTTTGTGTGATTTGTGACTGCGATCATAAATAGTTTGCGATTTGTAAACATGCTATGATTAAGTAAATTATTGGTCACAAACTTTTATGAGAGGTCACACAACGTGACCGAACTTTTATTAGGAGTCACAAATTGTGACCACCTGATTTTTGGGGGGAAAAAATTCCATAAGTTTGTTAATTTTTAGAATGTATCTTAAAGCTTTTGTAGTTATGTAATTATCCTACTGGGATTTTGTCTTTTGTATCATTGAAAATTATTGGTGAATGATGGCTCACAAAGCACAAGTTGGGCCTTTCGGATGTATTTAATGAGTGATCATTTTTAGGGTAGTTCCAGACTTTCCATATATATGAAACTCATGTCTCCAACCTATCATTTGTTGGACTTGCATTTTCATCATTTAAAATTGTTATACTCAAATCCCAAATTAATAGAAAACTTTCTAATAAGTGTTAAATGATCACGTGAGACTCGTGTGTGTCGAATTGAAAAAGATTTCCTTTATTGAAAAACAAACCAAACAATGACTCAGAGACGGAGGCAGGGGGACTGGGATGGGTTGTAGGCCAATCCCTCCCCAGTCTATTTAATTTTTTTAAGGCAAAAACATTATATATATATTGTGTAAAAAAAATCGCGTATTAGCGCGGTTTGAAATTTTGCAGCCTGATCTTAGATCTAATCATGGATCCGTACCTACAGTGACTTTGATTTTCTTTTAGAAATTCAAATGGAGTAAAATTCATCCATGTTCGTCCCTTTGCTTTAAACCATTCCCGGCATCATGAGAGTTTTACGTGGGTGTTTCACATTCGGATAAACATTTTCTGTTAGTTGGAGACATGAGTGTCATAGTTTTAAAAGGTTGGAAATGTGGGTGTAAAAAATGGTAGGTTGAGAACATAAGTGTCACCAATAGGAAATAATTCTTAAACTTTGAAAATTTATATGGTGGAGTTGTTTACATGGGGAATGACGTTACATGTAAAATAATTGGAATATATACAATCTATTTGGCGAATGAAAATGGCACAAACTTACTTTTCACAAATTTTTGATATATAGAAAATTCGAAGAAAAAAATCTTAATCATTACCTTAGAATCTACAGGACATAATTTCACGGGATACAGTTCTGAAAGTTCTCCAGGCGCACTTATAGTTATGAACGGTGCTAGAAAATCAACTTGTACTATTTTCAAAATATATAATTGTTTGATCAACAACTATAGTATCCGAAGAATGTATAGACCATGACATCACCAAGCTATGGCATATGATATTGTGACGCATATGAGAAATCTTTGCATGGAGCAGTAAACCAAAACTTATTGAAAGGAGCAAAAGTCTGCAATTAGAATTTTGGGAACATTGTGTTAGTAGCAAGCAAATAAGAGTGACATTTGGCACTACACTCCATCGCATTGAAGGTATATTGTTTAATGTTCACTCTCATGTTTGGAAATCGTCTAAAATAACCGCTTCAGAATGTACTCAATATAGTAGTAATCCTTTTTTTAAAGTATGTTGATTTGAAGGAATTACGAAACTTCACAGTTAAAAATTCATCAAAACAGAATAGGTTGGTGAAACGCATGAATTGAACTTTTCTTGATCATGTTCGATATATGTTGGGTTGAGCAAAGTATTTTGGGCCGAGGCAGTTGTATATGCGTATCATCTGGTAAATTGCCCATCTAATGGAAAAAAAACCTACAAACATGATGCCTAGTAAACCTGCAAATGATTATGATTCTTTACATGTTCTATTTGTTTCCACTAATTAATATTCATGCAAAAGAATCTAAATTTGATACGAAGGCAAAGTGAGCATTGTCTGTGAGAATCAACTCACGAGTAAAGGGATAATTTCTTTATTGCCATAATCTATGAAGAGTGGGTTCTCGATTAGGCAATACAAGATGTGTATATTGATTTGTTGTAAGAGCAATCAATGTTCACTAAATCCCACATTATGACATCATCTAGCTAATATATAATGATACAAAGCTCTTATTAAAGTCAAATTTGTAATTTTCAAGGTGAAATAATCTATGCATGCAAAACAATTTTCTACATTCATCACATCACATTTATGGCTCATTTGATATGATATGTTTAAATAAGAATAATTTTATTTGCAGTCGCTTAATATCGTGCTCGTCTTATGTAGCATACATGTCACGGTTAGTAATTTGATACATGAGGTAATAAAAAAAAACTATTATATTAATGCATTGAATTACTATCTGTCAAATGTATGTCACTTAAGTCGACTATGGTAGTGAGCGACTACAAATAGCATTACTCTTTAAATAATTTTATTCAAGTGTTTACCCAACGCGATTTTCTTAAAAAACTCTTCTACAAAAAATAGAATCTAAAGCGTACAATTTTTTTTAAAAATAAAAATAAAAAATTTCAAGATAAATTTGTTTCAGTTAAATTGCAAATAATATGATTTTTCGATTAGTATATGGTTTCAGCTGTGCTTCACGGCACCCCCACACATCACCCCCGACATCTAGGGGGTGGTCACGGTGGAAAAACTCATATTGTTTTGGCTAGTTGCAACAGAATTCAAAAGTGAGATCAAACGTGCAAGCAGCTGATTTCGCTAAAGAAAAAGCCTGCATTATTGTTGACTCGTATTGTCTTATACTCGTGACAATGGGGGGTTTTATTACGTAACGGATCTTTTAAAAAATGTGTAAAATTGTACCAGAAAAGAAATGCCTATATTGCATTATTGCTTTCTAATATGAATTTCGAAAAGGCAACTTTACAAAACAAACAACTTAAAGAAATGTCTATATTGCATTATTGCTTTCTAATATGAATTTCGAAAAGGCAACTTTACAAAACAAACAACTTTTGCACCATATCTCAGATTACACTTTCCATCGTGCGTTTACTCTGCGCATACCATTCCACCCAAAAAAGAAATTGGACCGACATTATGAGCTTGATTAATATATGCACGGCATGTTCAATAAGTTAAAGTAAATGGGACAATATTAAAAAAGAAATATTAACTCTTTATTTATTGAATCATGCTAGTGGTACATCGAGGTATACATCACGGTGTACATCCCCCTCACATGGGTGGGGGGTCCACTCGAATATTTTATTCGAGTGGGTCACCCCATGTGAGGAAATGTACACCTTGATGTACATTTTATTATGTACCACTAGCATAATTCTTATTTATTATATTGTTTAATACTAAGCTCCTCTTTGGTCCCAATTTGTTGTTTACAATCAATTCTCATTAACAATTATGTTAAGTCGTTTGCATTTATTAACGTTTTGATTGGACAAATTATGATACAAAAGAAATGTGACATCCCATCAAATTCATGCGTTTATTTTTTATAATGTGATTTTGCCCATTTTCAATTTGATGCATGATTTCACCGATACAGTCATATTGTAGAGTTACTTATTGATGAATATGTTGGGATCGGATTGCAAAAACACGTGAAAAAATATTGTTTGTATGTGATAAAGAAAAAGTAAAACGTTTAACCCGCAGGAGCATGATTAAACTAAAATTATATGAAGAAAAAATGTGTAGAAATGTGACTACACAAAATCAGAAATAAAAAAAGATATAGAAAATGAAGAAACGGCAATCCGATGCAATTGATAACATTTTTTTTCCTTAAAACAATATTGCCCCACAACTATACTTATAGTTCACGACACTTGTCTCCCAAGATACAACGTATTCGACTTGTGGTAGTAGCACTACAAACCACAAGTTCCAGCGAACTTTTGACGGATTTCCCTCTCTACAAAGGAAGAACTTTTGGAATGATTTTGGGAGAGTTTTGACAAGAGAATAATGCAATGTTTGATGTACAAATGGTATGGATGCATTAGGGACGTCCAAAGAGTCGTATTTATAGAGGATGAGGGGTTGTGGGCAAAGTATTGCGAGCCAAAATACAACAAACGCGGAAATCAATTTTTGTCCGCTTCGTCTGCTTTTTCGCTCGAGCGACACTTACAGAGAATTGATCGTTCAAGCGGCGGTGTTATCTGACTTCCTTTAAATTTCCTTCCAATTTTGGACTATAATTTTTCATTCATCCGAATTTGGTTTCAAAGCGACAAACCATTTGCATAAACGAGATTATGTCTGAATATTTTGCTAACGTTGATAAGAAGTCACACTTTTCAATGTTTGTTTTCGATTCTTAACCAATTTCCAACATAATATATTTTGTACTTTCATGGAAAGTGTTTATAAAAAGACTTAATGTTGCATGTTATCGTTAGATGTTGCCACACAACAAGTAATTACTAATGGAATTAGTGCCAATTAAAATCATTATAACTTTTGGATTCTCATACGGTATGAAAAGAACTAATCAATTAATAAGATGTAAAAGAGTATGGACATGTGCTATACTAATTGCAATGAGTAGGCTGATTGAGATTCCACCACTTCCTCTTGGGTGGTATAAAATAATGGAAGGGTTTCGTATAATTCTATCGCATCTAATATACCTAACACGTATTGCATAATGTTAATCACTATTCTAGGCTGGTTTTATAAAGTCTATTTGATAAAGATTGAACATAGTCTCTTTGGACATGAATCATTACCTTCGATAACATCGACTCATCTCTCCACCACACTTTGAGGGAAGGACATCGCCGTATATATGCAACTTATCATGATAAAGATGATCAATCTAATGATATTTACTTGTCTAAATCGTCTACGAACTCTTTTAATGAGATTGCATTTGCTATTATGTTGTGTTTTACAATAGCATAATTCTAAAGAAGTTAAATGGATCAAGTCGAGTAGCTCAACTCGCCCACCATCAAGCTCACCTTGATCCACCACATGAGTGGACTCGCTTTGACAAATGTGGACTTGACGTCCTAGTGAGTGAGTTGTTCGTGACTCATCAATTTTATATTTTTAATGAAATATATCTATCCTTTTTAATTTTTAATTTATAAAATTCAACTTATCAAATATGCCCACCTGACTCACAATTAACAAAAGATGAACCTCATTAATATGCAATTAGGCCACTTGAAATTTTGTGAGCCGCGGGAACCCAGAAAAGAATATTCCACCCAAAATTGGGGAAGCGGTCCGAAGTGCTTTCCCAGTTGGATTATGACAATATTTTACCAAAAACTGCCTACTAATTAAATAAATATCATAGTGACCGTCCGATTATCAATTAGACTCAAAGATGACCAAATCCAACGCAAGACATTAATCTTGATTTTTCTAGAGACAAAAAGGAATTTGAATGGCCTTGGCTTTAACATACCACAAACTGTTTGGTGGGTGGGTTGGGGGGGGGGGAGGGAGGAGGTAATATTCCATGGAATCAATTTTATGTATAGAATTCAATTCCAGAGGGCACCTGGCATTTCATTTCCTTCCTATATATAGCCCTCATTCGAGGATAACATAATACCAGGACTTTTGAAGCCAAACATATCCTCTTAAGAAACCTTAAACTTTTCAAAACCTCCAAAATGGCCGGAATTGTGGTGCTTTTTGATTTCGACAAGACGATAATCGATTTAGATAGTGATAATTGGGTGGTGAATGAATTGGGCGCTACTGATTTGTTCAATCAACTTCTTCCCACCATGCCTTGGAATTCGGTAATGGTGAGTTCTATTTTCAAAATAAGTCTCTCTGACTTTTTTGGTACATTAAAATAGATTGTATTGAACATGAAAAAAAAAAAAAAAAAAAAAAAGTAATGTACATCGAACATGTAAAATTATAAATGTTTGAATAGAACCACTCCACATTGTGGTTTATATATAAGTATGAACACATCTGAATTAGAAGTATCATTGAATCTGACAGTACGTAGATCCTTTCAGCTATTTTGCATATCCCTCATGGCTTGGTTAACTTCGGACATAGGTCCCTACAACTATTCGTCATAGACCTTGTGGCTTGGTTCGGCATGGCCATAGGTCCCTATAGCTGGACCATGAGTCAACCTTTATCGACCATGCTTTTATAACGAATTACAAAACATTTAGATATAGTTACATCAGATCATGAACTATCTACAAATAAGCATGCACATACCTAAACTAGAGGTGTCGACCGAGTCTCGTCAGGTGGCTCGGCTCAGCATAGTTGCAGGCCGTTAAGACCAGCTCACACCTCGACTTCTTTCGGACCAGACCTAGGGCACATTTTGGTTGTTAATTAGAGATTAATTGTTTTGTTTCTAAATTATACAGGACAGGATGATAAAGGAGCTCTATACACAAGGAAAAACCATAGATGACATCTGATGCTACCAAAAATCGTACCTGGCTAATTCCGAGCTTGACGACTGATGATGAGCACGAACGTAATCTTTCGGTACCTGAAACAAAGGCGTCGAGGTGTGTCCTCGTCGCCCCTCCGATGCTTAAGTTAGAGAGAGAATTTGTGCATGAAATTATAGACTGAAAATTATATATATATTGTGTACCTGAATAATGGATTGATGGGCTGTATTTATAGAGGGAGAGAAGTACTCTTATAGCAGGACTCAAACACCGAATCCTTAAGGTTGTTACCATGTTTTTAGGAGTTGTGGTGGAGTAGTATTTAGTTTTTGGTAGGATTCTAGTGGTTTAAAGAGTCCATGGTAGAGTTAACTTTCCTTATGAATGGAAACCGGAATGAGGATGTCCAGGTGTTTTCCAGGGTGTAGGGAGTTCAAGTGGATACCATGGCCGAGGACGAAGTAACCCGAGGACTTCCCAGAAGAAGGCTTGATGTCGTTATAATTCGAAGGAGTTGAATACCCGAGGACTATATACCCGAGGACTTCCAATGTAAATTGGGGGAAATTGCATGAAGTGATCGGGCATAATTTTCATGTGCTCGAGGACCATCATTCCTGACGAGGAATCATGGGAGAGAGTTTGAGACTTGTCAGACCTACATGGTCGGGATACAAATATTGACCATATCACTGGCCCCCGTGCATCCATACTCGAGAATCGTGTATGAGATGCACAATCGTCGTGGAAGTTTTGATGAGCCAGCAATCTCGAGGACTATCTTGACAATATTTGAAGAAAATAATCGAGCTAATTTAAATGTAGATTTGTACATGTCTAAGCTCGAGATAACGTATAGTAGAGTTTATAGGCATAGAGTGCTTGTCAAGGACAATGCTTAACTTGAAGGATAAGGCCTAAGGTGCTAGCCCGAGGACAAGGCTTAAGGCGTTTGCCCGAGAACAAGGCTTTGGGGCCTTGCCCGAGGACAAGGCTTTGGGTGCTTGCCCGAGAACAAGGCTTTGGTACTTACTCGAGGACAGGACTTAAAGGGCTTGCTCGAGGACAAGACTTTTGGTGCTAGCCCGAGGACAAGGCTTAAGAGGCTTGCCCGAGGACAAGTCTTTGAGTGCTTGTCCAGGA
This sequence comes from Osmanthus fragrans, assembly GCA_019395295.1. Lineage (NCBI taxonomy): Eukaryota > Viridiplantae > Streptophyta > Magnoliopsida > Lamiales > Oleaceae > Osmanthus > Osmanthus fragrans. The sequence continues at coordinate 1,081,656 of JAEDXY010000055.1, forward strand.
CAAAGCTTAAGGGCTTGCTCGAGGACAAGGCTAAAGGGGCTTGTCCGAGGACAAGACTTTTGTGCTTACCCGAGGACAAGACTTAAGGGGCTTGCCCGAGGACAAGGCATTTGACGCTTGTCCAAGACAAGGCTTAAGGGGCTTGCCCGATGACAATGTTTTTGGTGCTTGCTCGAGGACAAAACTTAAGGGGCTTGCTCGAGGACAAGGCTTTGAGTGCTTGTCCAGGACAAGGCTTAAGGAGCTTGCTCGAGGACAAGGCTTAAGGGGCTTGCTCGAGGACAAGACTTAAAGGGCTTGCTCGAGGACAAGGCTAAAGAGGCTTGCCCGAGGACAAGGCTAAAGAGGCTTGCCCGAGGACAAGGCTTAAGGGGCTTGCCCGAGGACAAGACTTAAAGGGCTTGCTCGAGGACAAGCCTTTTGGTGCTAGCCCGAGGACAAGGCTTAAGAGGCCTGCCCGAGGACAAGTCTTTGAGTGCTTGTCCAGGACAAGGCTTAAGGGCTTGCTCGAGGACAAGGCTTAAGGGCTTGCTCGAGGACAAGACTTAAAGGGCTTGCTCGAGGACAAGGCTAAAGAGGTTTGCCCGAGGACAAGGCTAAAGAGGCTTGCCCGAGGACAAGGCTTGGGGTGTTTGCACGAGGACAATGCTAGAGGGGCTTGTCCGAGGACAAGGCTTTTGGTGCTTGTCAAAGACAAGGCTTAAGGAGCTTGCCCGAGGACAAGGCTTTGAGTGCTTGTCAAGGACAAGGCTTAAGGTGCTTGTCCGAGGACAACGCTTTTGGTGCTTGCTCGAGGACAAGACTTAAAGGGCTTGCCCGAGGACAAGGCTAGAGGGGCTTGTCCGAGGACAAGGCTTTTGGTGCTTGTCAAAGACAAGGCTTAAGGAGCTTGCCCGAGGACAAGGCTTTGAGTGCTTGTCAAGGACAAGGCTTAAGGTGCTTGTCCGAGGATAACGCTTTTGGTGCTTGCTCGAGGACAAGACTTAAAGGGCTTGCTCGAGGACAAGGCTAAAGGGGCTTGCCCGAGTACAAGGCTTTGAGTGCTTACTCGAGGACAAGACTAAGGGCTTGCTCGAGGACAAGACTTTTGGTGCTAGCCCGAGGACAAGGCTTAAGGGGCTTGCCCGAGGACAAGGCTTTGAGTGCTTGTCAAGGACAAGGCTTAAGGTGCTTGTCCGAGGACAACGCTTTTGGTGCTTGCTCGAGGACAAGACTTAAAGGGCTTGCTCGAGGACAAGGCTTAAGGGGCTTGCCCGAGGACAAGGCTTTGGGTGCTTGCACGAGGACAAGGCTAGAGGGGCTTGTCCGAGGACAAGGCTTTTGGTGCTTGTCAAAGACAAGGCTTAAGGAGCTTGCCCGAGGACAAGGCTTTGAGTGCTTGTCAAGGACAAGGCTTAAGGTGCTTACCCGAGGATAAGGCTTTGGGTGCTTGCCCGAGGACAAGGCTTAAGAGGCTTGCCTGAGGACAAGGCTTTGAGTGCTTGCCCGAGGACAAAGCTTAAGAGGCTTGCCCGAGGACAAGGCTTTGAGTGCTTGCCCGAGGACAAGGCTAGAGGGGCTTGTCCGAGGACAAGGCTTTTGGTGCTTGTCAAAGACAAGGCTCAAGGGGCTTGCCCGAGGACAAGGCTTTGAGTGCTTGTCAAGGACAAGGCTTAAGGTGCTTACCCGAGGATAAGGCTTTGGGTGCTTGCCCGAGGACAAGGCTTAAGAGGCTTGCCCAAGGACAAGGCTTAAGGTGCTTACCCGAGGATAAGGCTTTGGGTGCTTGCCCGAGGACAAGGCTTAAGAGGCTTGCCCGAGGACAAGGCTTTGAGTGCTTGCCCGAGGACAAGGCTTAAGAGGCTTGCCCGAGGACAAGGCTTTGAGTGCTTGTCAAGGACAAGGCTTAAGGTGCTTACCCGAGGATAAGGCTTTGGGTGCTTGCCAGAGGACAAGGTTTAAGAGGCTTGCCTGAGGACAAGGCTTTGAGTGCTAGCCCGAGGACAAGGCTTAAGGGGCTTGCCCGAGGACAAGGCTTTGAGTGCTTGTCAAGGACAAGGCTTAAGGTGCTTGTCCGAGGACAACGCTTTTGGTGCTTGCTCGAGGACAAGACTTAAAGGGCTTGCTCGAGGACAAGGCTTAAGGGGCTTGCCCGAGGACAAGGCTTTGGGTGCTTGCACGAGGACAAGGCTAGAGGGGCTTGTCCGAGGACAAGGCTTTTGGTGCTTGTCAAAGACAAGGCTTAAGGAGCTTGCCCGAGGACAAGGCTTTGAGTGCTTGTCAAGGACAAGGCTTAAGGTGCTTACCCGAGGATAAGGCTTTGGGTGCTTGCCCGAGGACAAGGCTTAAGAGGCTTGCCTGAGGACAAGGCTTTGAGTGCTTGCCCGAGGACAAAGCTTAAGAGGCTTGCCCGAGGACAAGGCTTTGAGTGCTTGCCCGAGGACAAGGCTAGAGGGGCTTGTCCGAGGACAAGGCTTTTGGTGCTTGTCAAAGACAAGGCTCAAGGGGCTTGCCCGAGGACAAGGCTTTGAGTGTTTGTCAAGGACAAGGCTTAAGGTGCTTACCCGAGGATAAGGCTTTGGGTGCTTGCCCGAGGACAAGGTTTTGGGTGCTTCAATGAAAGGATGTAAACTTTTATAGTGACATTATCCCGACACTTGAATGCAAATTAAACAAAAGTAGGCTCGCAGGCCTGACCAACGAAATGAAATGCAAGGGTCGGCTCACAGGCCCGACCATAAAACTGAAAACAAAAGTCAGCTCGCAGGCTTGATCGTAAACTAAAAGCAAAAACAAAAGTAAAATAGGGCATGCAAGCCCGACCAACTATAAAAGGAAGGACATAATTCACCTGATGAAGGTAGGGCGAAATACTTTTATTAGATCTTCAAGTTATCCGCATTCCATGGTATTGGAACAGATCTATCCGAGGTATCTCTTGTCGAGGATTTATGTCATGGGGCCTTGTTGCTCGACCTTATTAGAGGTCGGTTCGACTTTCTTTGGATTCAACGTCTCCTCCATATTAATGTATTTTTCACCTCGGGTTAATAGCTCGGTTACCGACTTTGGTGGAGTCTTTGATAACGACATTTTGAAAGCCTCGCACCTTATGGCATATGTGAATGCAGAGACTGCCGCTGTGATATGTAGGTCGGGAATTTGAAGCCTTTCTTTATTGAACCTTGTCATGAAACCACGTAGAGTCTCATTCTGCCCCTGGCGAAGTTGCATGAGGGACGCTGCCGTTTTCCTGATGCGCTTACTACTAGCAAAGAAGGCAGAAAACCTATCTGCCAGATCTGAGAACGAGGATACTGAATTGGGCTCTAAGGTCGAGAACCAATCCCGGGCAGCGTTAGTCAAAGTTTGCGGGAAGGCCTTACACATCACTTGATCCGGGGCGACTTGCAAATTCATGATGTCAGTATATATATTGAGGTGATTGATAGGGTCGGTCGTCCCGTCATATTCCTTTATACGAGGGTACTTAAACCTGTCGGGCAGTGGATATGACAAAATCTCGAGGATGAATGGGGTGTTGGGTGTGAAGCCTGCTGTCCTTTTGGTATTCTGGAGCAAACCGGCCGTAATCCCCTCTTGGATGATCCTGGCAAGTTCGCCGGACTCAAGTATTACTGATCTCGAGGCCGAGCCCATATGCACACCCGAGGTCCCCGGCTCAACAACAACAGGGATTTGTCGAGGAACCTGAGCTCGAGCATCGGCCATGAAGCCTTCTTGAGGTGCCCGTGCCAGTAGTGGATGAGGATTTCCTTGACTCAGTAACTGGGTAAGTGTAATAACCTGCTGGCGGAGCTCTTCGAATGCCTCGACCGTAACGACTGTCGGGGGTGGTGTTGGTATTTCCGATGACTCTTCTTGAGGACCCATTAGTTCAGCAGTGGGAGGAGGGTTTGGAGCGGATGAGCTTGCTGGAGGAAGACCTGAACGTGTATTAACCATGGCTTTTTGTAGCGATTCCCACAGACGGCGCCAATGATGCTACCAAAAATCGTACCTGGCTAATTCCGAGCTTGACGACTGATGATGAGCACGAACGTAATCTTTCGGTACCTGAAACAAAGGCGTCGAGGTGTGTCCTCGTCGCCCCTCCGATGCTTAAGTTAGAGAGAGAATTTGTGCATGAAATTATAGACTGAAAATTATATATATATTGTGTACCTGAATAATGGATTGATGGGCTGTATTTATAGAGGGAGAGAAGTACTCTTATAGCAGGACTCAAACACCGAATCCTTAAGGTTGTTACCATGTTTTTAGGAGTTGTGGTGGAGTAGTATTTAGTTTTTGGTAGGATTCTAGTGGTTTAAAGAGTCCATGGTAGAGTTAACTTTCCTTATGAATGGAAACCGGAATGAGGATGTCCAGGTGTTTTCCAGGGTGTAGGGAGTTCAAGTGGATACCATGGCCGAGGACGAAGTAACCCGAGGACTTCCCAGAAGAAGGCTTGATGTCGTTATAATTCGAAGGAGTTGAATACCCGAGGACTATATACCCGAGGACTTCCAATGTAAATTGGGGGAAATTGCATGAAGTGATCGGGCATAATTTTCATGTGCTCGAGGACCATCATTCCTGACGAGGAATCATGGGAGAGAGTTTGAGACTTGTCAGACCTACATGGTCGGGATACAAATATTGACCATATCAACATCCAAGAGGTACTAAAACGGGCCCCGATTCATCCACGGGTCATCCCAGCAATCAAAACAGCTCATTCTTTAGGGTATAATTCTCTCTCCAAAATATCTTGCGTTTTTCACTCTAAAATTTTCCAGTTTCCTAAAAGGGTTTTTTTGCAATTCAATGTTGAATTTAGGTGCGATTTAAGGATAGTGAGCGATGCAAACCTATTTTACATCGAAACAATCTTAGTCCATCTCGGAATTAGAGATTGTTTTACTGAAATCAAGACAAATCCAGGCTATGTGAACGAAGAGGGGAGGCTAAGAATTTTCCCTTTTCATGATTTTCAATCTTCTTCTCATGGCTGCAATCTATGCCCTCCCAATATGTGCAAGGTTTGATATTTCCTCTGCCTTCACTATTTTCATGTTATTATTTTAGAGCAAGTTCGGGAAAAAAAAAAAAAAAACTTATTTTACTTTCGTATTCTATTTAGTTTTGTCCAATAAAATTTATCGATATTTCCGAATGCCTTTAAACCAAAATTGGAATTGAATTGCACGTAAAATGTATTAAAGTTTGTTTAGCGTGAGACCCCACCAAATCTTGTTAATTAATATGTTAAAGATTGTCAACCCACAGAAGACTATGACATGTCGTTGTGGAGACTTTACTTCAATTACGGCATGCTTCGGTATAGTATTAAATATTTCATATAAAAACTTCAACATATGTATGAACAAAAAGAATTTCAAACCTGCAAAATTGAATTGAAACCCTTGATTTAGATTCACGTGAATTACGTTTTTATAGTTTCAAAATTGAACAAAACCGTTTAGAAATTATTTAGTTTAAATTTTGATGATTAAGAACAGTTTGAAACCTAACCGAATCGTATTCCCAAATTTATCATCTAACTTGTATTGATTTATTGATTTAAGCTTGTATTAAAATAAATATATATTGATTGTACTGCATGTACATCACAATTTACAGACTTGTTTATCAACACATGATATTACGAGATTTGATTGAGTCAAAATCTCACCAACAAAAAAAAAAAAAAAAAACTCCCACTTTCTTTTTGTCACTTCATCAAAAAAAAAAAAAATTGTAAATAATGATGTGCAACAAACATTTTTCAATATATTAATATTGTAACATTAATGTTTAGAATGTTTTAGATTAAGTGATATTGCAAATTCATACTAATATATTTATTTTTTCACTATTATATCTTTGAAATGTCACATTAGGAACAACTTAATATATGTTCTTCAATCCTTTTCAAAAATAGGGCATGATTATAGAATGGATTCAAGCCTCTTTGGCTGAAGAAGGGAAGAAAACTATGATCTATCTAGGCGACGGAAGTGGAGATTTCTGCCCAAGTTTAAAGCTGAAAGAAGGAGATTACGTCATGCCAAGGAAGAACTTCCCGGTTTGGGATTTGATATGCCAAAATCATGAAAATGTAAGAGCAAAAATCCATGAATGGAGTGATGGAGAAGAGCTTGAGCGTGTTCTCCTCAAACTCATCGAAACAATTTCCACTCAAGAGAGTCATTCTAACTCATTTGTTATCAGTTTATTGCAAGATGGAGACAATTCCAATGGCAGATCACGAGGCCTTGCCTTCATCCCTTCGAGTTACCCAATAGCATACTGTCCAGTGTCCACTGTATCTCAATGAGCCAATCAAGTAATGAAGTTTGTGCCATTGCTTTGTAGGTTTGGACCGAATAAGATTTGTGTAATGTCAGTTTTAAGGTAATGTGTCTTCTGATAAATGCAAGAATTAGAGCTCACATTTTGCTCTAACATGGAAACCCTAAATTATGACTTAGATCATCTCAAATAATAGTGTAAAATTGGATGTAAATTGATATCTTGAAAATCACTTTTACATTCTCTTGATTTAAATCCAAATTCCGTTGTAATGAAAAGATCTAAATCTACTTTGTATCTTTAATGGATGTAAAAAAAAAATGTGAAAATTTATATCTTTTTTTTCACATTTTTCTATCAAAAATGCTACTTGCATCTCTCAATTGGAGAGATTTTCGATCATTTTGGAGATCTAAATCTCTATTTTACACCATCATTGAAAATACTCTTATAATAGGTTCTACCGCTGTTTCTTTGATGGATGTAGCAATAACAAAGATTTCGTATTTATCAATATTTTAAAAATTGAACGGTCAAAACATTGATCTTGAAAAGGAGAAGGATTAAATCATAATTAAATGATCATAAAAAGTAAAAATAATAAAATATGTAAAATAAAATTTTCAATTTTTATACAGAGAAATTGATTCCCTATTTGTCCCACATTTTTTAAAATTCATTTTCAATCATATATTTTATATAATTCACAACTTCATCAAAATTTCAACCGTATATTTTACAAGATCCATAACTTTTATTAAAGTTTACTAAAAAATTGATTTTTTTAGGAAAAACCATGTAGAAGCTGAATATCAACCAATTAATTTCTGAATTTTCTGATCCACTTCGACTTATAGCTCCGGTTTGGCCTCCATTTTTAAACATTTAATTGTGTCAACACACATTTAATGAGATCCACAACTTTTAACTAAATATTTTATTATCTTTTATCAAAATATATTAAAAATATACTTTTTAGTTAAATAAAACAAGGGCATAATGTAGAAATTTGAAAGCTTTTGTAAGTTTTGAAAGGTTCATGTGGTTGGTAATCCACCTTGCAACTCGTCATGGTTTAAATTATAATTGAAGTTGGTTAAGTACTCTTTTATTAACACATTTTATACTACCTATTTACATGTAGATCCTTAACTAAACATTTAGAAAAAGCACTACCAAATAATTGCAAATGTGATACATAATCAACAAGAAGCTATCATTTGGCAACACAGCAAGATTACACTGAACTGAAAATTGAAAAATAAAGAATCAAAGAAGGGAAAACGATTTCATACTTCATACTCAAGGATCACTAGTCGGAGACCTCAATAAACTTCCGACAGCCTCATCGAACAATAAATCATTTGTCTTCGTCACTGCGGCATGGATAAGCACCACCAAAATATTGGTGGTGGCATGAGTCAAAAACAGAACAACGAGCATGACTATTGATAGAACAATCAGTACCACGTGATCATTAATCAATATGTTATAATCCGGATAAGATCTTAAACTAGTTTGTTGCAAAAAGCGAAAGATTATACCGGATTAATCCAATACAAAATTGTTAGAAAAATAAGAGATTATAGCATGAATATGAAGTAAACATCACAAGAACACGGGAATAAAATAGTTTGCAGAAAATGAAGATTTTGTTATACTATGCAGAAAGAATACAATGATATTATGTTTATAATTTGTCTAACTTATAATGAGGTTAAATAACCTAAATAAATTGTGAAAAAGAGCTAAATGTATATGGGGAACAATTTAAACCCTAATAGTAAAGTTGTAGATAAAATCAAATATCTAAGTTCAACACAAATTTCAACTCCCAATAGGATTTTCAAATAAAACTACAACTAAAATTTGTCCAATAGATTTCGAATAGGATTTCAAAAGCATTCCAAATATAATTCTTCTTAATGTATAATTTAATTAGAACTCTCAATTATTTTCAACAAAAAATTCGGGTCATACCCAAATTCTAACAATTTTCACCTTGGCACGAATTCCACTACAATGAACAAAACATTAAAAAAAATTCTCAATCTGAAGACAAATTCCACTATAAGGAATAAAGTTGAACTTTTCAATATAAAACACAAACGAACTTCTCCATCGACAATTCCAACTGAAAATATTCTCCACCTCTACTATCCCAACTAGGGCAAAAGTGATCTAATGATCAGTGATCACAAACAAGGTTGAAACAAGTCATGTAATAAAATCACAATTGAATACATCAAAAGAAGGATCTTGACTAGAATCAACATCCTTAATCGCATTCAAATCATCAACAAAATCAGCAAAATTGTACATATGTAAAATTTTATGACAAAAAATTGGTCTATTTTCAGCAATTGAATACAATGACACCATTGATAATAGTGGCAAGACGGATTTACCCATATCTTCAAAATTCAACTGAGATGTATTCTTAAAAGAAGACCTCAAATTAGACTTCAACGGTACGAAACCAACTGTAAATTTATCTCAGTTCTTAAAATATGCTGATTACATGAAGATTATGTATCGCCCTACAAGATATATAAATGATATTTTCAATGCCCCATCAGCACAACACGAGCTCTTTTGATAACTTTCAATACTCCATCTCAACAGTGTACCTGCACCATTTTGAATCAAGAGTACTTATGGAGATAAGATTTCTCTTCAGATCTGGATTGTATCTCACTGTATCAAGTGCTCTAACCGTCCCATCAAATATCTTTATTCTGACTCAACCAATATCAGTTGTTCGATAAGATGTGTTATTATTGGTTATCACAACACGTTTTGAAACTTCTTCATATGTTGAAAACAATTGCCGATTGGTGACATATGAAAAGTGTAAGTTGTATCAAGAATCCAATCCTCGTTAGGTTTGGAGTTGTAGTCAGAAATAAGTAAAATTTCTCCATCACCATAAAAAGTTTCTGTAACAATGGTTTCACCTGAAGCATCTAATTGATTTCTTTTTTGAAAAGTTGTAGCCAAATTTTCTCTATTACGCAATTTATAGCAATTCTTAATTGTCCCGAATTCGTGCAATAAATTTGAAAGTTAGACCTTAATTTGTCCCTTGCACAACCACCATCAAGAGCTAGGTTATCTTTATGAACCTCAATAATATGCTTCATCTTTTTCTTTGCAAATAAAGTATCATAAACTTCTTCAATGGTGAGGTTACGACTACATAAGATCGTGTCTTTAAACAACAAATATGAAGCAAGCAAAAAAGGAAACAAAATCAATCACATATAAGTGAACATTGCTTGCCTCCTAACCTGCCACAATGAAAATCTTGTACGACGATCCAATAACAGAACATCAAACTTCATGTTGTCATCCCAAAAATAAAATCTCCCTATGAATTAAGTCTGAGCTCTGGTACTATTTGTTAAATCTATAAAAGCCCAAGAGTGACTAACCAAGAGAGGGGTGAATTGGTTATTAAAACATTTTCAAAAATTAATTCAAGTTTTAATGTAATAACCATTGAAACAATTAAACAAATACATACAAGTACAAAACCAAATAAGATCAAGTAATGAGCACAATGTAAAAACGATAAACCAACTTAAATTCAAGCAAGGAAAAACTAAATGGATAAATTCAAATAATAAGCTCAAATATAAAAGCAATAAGTAAAAGGGAGAGATGATGCAAACGATATTTTTGTGGAGGTTCGATCCAAAGCAATGATTTACGTCCCCTGTTACCAAGCTTTCCGGCACGAGCAAAGTCTTTTCACTATGTTGATTGACTTATGGTGCAATCCAACCCTTTACAACATTTTCGATGACTTACAAATAAGGAGCACCGATCCTTATACAATGTTGAGTTTTACGGGACTTCAACACGACCCACACTATTAAGATTTACGGGACCTCAATATGACCCACACTATTGAATTTTACGGGACCTCAAGATGACCCACACTTTATCAAAATGATTTTACAATGAAATTTCTCTCTTGATAAATAATACAATCAAGTTAAGTACTAAGATAGACTAATACTTCAATGTATAGTAATAAATGATAGTTCAAGTGTTAGATGAAAAACATTGAAGAATATGATAATTAAAATTTAGATTCAATCAATCAAAGTGCTTCAATGAGAAGATGATGAAGAGATAAATCAAATGTAAGTTCAAAAAATCTTTTCAATGTATATATCTCTTTTTTAATGAATGATTGTAATAAATTAAGCACTAAGAGAGAAATGAGAAACTTTGATAAATATGATGATTTTACAAGTTTGATTCATTCAATCAAAGTTTCACAACGAGAAGATTAAGATGAAATATATACTATGTAAGTTCAAAAAGATATTCTCGAGTAATATCTCTCTTTCGAAATTGATATAAATAAGTTAATAACAATGAGATATGAAAAACTTTAATGAGAGAAGTTGATTCAAGAAATTTGATTTAAAATCAAAGTTTTTATTATGAAGAAGTAAAAAGATTTATACAATATAAGTGCAAATACTTTCTTCAAGAATATATCTCTCTTTGAAGATTGATATAAAAAAGTTAAGCACAAAGAGATATAGAAAAACTTTGATCTTGGAAATGAATTAAGAAATTTGATTTAATAATCAAAGTTTTTGTTATGAAGAAATAAATGAAATGAAAACAAAAATTAAGTTCAAAAAAAATTTCTTACAAATATATTTCACAAGAAAGCTCTCTTCATAGTTATTATAATGAATGGAAGTGAAATGATATTTATAAAAATCAAAACGAAAAATTCTCTGTCCAACCGGACGACTCTTCGGACGTCTACTAGTTTACCGGACAACCAAACTAGCCGTTGAGCATCAAAGGTCAGAACGGTCCAAAAATTCAACTGTTGGCGTACCGGATGTCCGGTTGACCGTTGACCATTGACTTTGATTTTTTTTTAATTTTTATTATTATTATTATTATTTTTTTTTTTAAGAATTGTGATCTAAGTTCAAATATGACTTTTGAAAAATCAATCTTACTTTTGATTAAAAACATTTTATGCAAGTGATAGTGAAAATAAATTTTCGTGCACAAAATGATTTTTGAGTTATTGTCATTCATTACTAAAGATCAAAGTATTATACATTTACATATGATCTAGAATACATAATCTTTGATCTTGCTTCGAAATTTCTTTCATATTTGGCTCTTGGCTCTTAAAACTTCTCATCTTGATCTTTCTTTGATATCGTCTCTCATATAGAGATCTTGATTTTTCTTGACGTTAATCTTTCAAGTTCTTGTCTTGAATGATTTGACTTGAATGCTTAATTTTCATTTTGATCTTCATTTCGAGTCCGATTTATAATGCTTGATTGATTTTAACATTGAATTATCATCACTCAAAATCAATTGTTAGAAATAATATTAATCTTGTTTGTTATGATCAAAACATTAAGAATGAAATCAACCAGAGGTCAACAATCTGGACCAGATCTGAATCACTTTATTGAAAGCGGAACAACTCCGACACCAGTTTGTTGTAATCCAGACCAAATTTGAAACCACTTTATTGAAAGTGGAACAGTTCTAATACCACTTGTTATAATCTGGACAAAATCTGAAATTAGTTTGTTGCGAAAGCGGAAGATGATACCAGAATAATCCAATACCAAATTGTTGTGGAAAATGAAATATTATAGTCACAATATGAAGTAAGGATCACAAGAACACCAGAATAAAATAAATTGCAAAGAATGAAGATTTTATTATAATATGGAGAAAGAATACAATGATTTTGTATTTATAATTTGTCTAACTTATAATGAGATTAAATAACCTAACTAAATTATGGAGAAGAGCCAAATATATATAAGGAACAATTCAAACCCAAAAAATAGAGTTGTAGATGAAATAGAATGTCCAAAAATTTTATTATCTTGATTTCTTTAGATCCAACACAAATTTCAACTCCTAATAAGGCTTCCAAATCAAACTTCAACTAAAATTTGCCCAATAGACTTTGAATAGGATTCCAAAAGCATTCCAAATAGAATTATTATTAATGTACAATTTAATAGAACTCTCAATTATTTTCAACAAAAAATTCGGGTCACACCCAAATTCTAAAAATTGATATTAGAGTTGTTCTGCTTTCAATAAAGTGATTTCAGATCTGGTCCAAATCACAACAAACTGGTATGAGAACTGTTTAGCTTTCAATAAAGTGGTTTAAGTTTTGGTTTGGAATATAACACAATCTACCAAAAATTATGAGTGGCTCGTCGCATAGGAAGTACAAGAACAACCATACAGCCATCATGGTGATTAATACGATTAGTGAAATTGGATGCCAGAGAAGGCTGAGGAAGATGATTATGAGGACTATTACGACATAGTTGAACTGGAAGTAAGCGGCGTTCGTTTTGATTGATGCAACGACGTCGGAGAAGGATTTCAAGAGATAGAAGGCGTGGATTTTGAACATTTTTTTCCATGTGCGGTGCTCGACAATGGCATTCCTTGGTACGTAAGATGTACTCAAGGTTCATCTGCATGCCGTCCGACGAGGATGAGGTTGGGAAAGAGGATGAGGTCGGGATTGTATAGTAATTTTTCATTTAACTACTTCGCTGAGGGTTTGTGGCAAAGTAACGGTGATATGTGGTGGAGACAATTCCCTTAATGAATGTGAGACAATGGGGGGTTAAATAAAATTGGGGAATGAATGGTGGTGTAATGAGGAGAGGAGAATACGACGTACCGTGAATATATTAGAAGAAATTGTAGCTTATGTCACCTTTTGAATTGACATTTTCAAAAATGTCATCTTTTAATCATTTTTGCAAGAATGTCACTTTTGAACTTTTATGTCTCTTTAGAAAATTTAAATAATTTGCATGTCCTTAATTAAAGATGATTTGACCATATGAAAAAATAGCTCTGTTATGGTCGTTTTACAAACCCCAAGTTATGAGGCCGAGCTGAGGAGAAATATTCCTCATCTCAGCAATATGGGCACCTGTTCCTCGGGTTGTGTCGTCGGGTACGACTAGCTAGGTCATCCACTGAGCCCTACGCCCCGGAGAATATTCGAGCATCATGAGCCCATGCTACACCAATTACGACATTGAGTCTTCATTGGACTCTTTAGACCACTCCTGATAGAACTTCGCCATTAGAATCCTATCATTATCCAAATAGTTTATATCATAGTACAACTCAACTGCAACTCCAAAACATGGCAGGACTTCCAGGGATTCGAGTGTTTGAGTCCTACTATGAGTGTACTACACACCTCTGTAAATACAACCTCTCAAGTTCGTGTTCATCATTAGTCGTCAAGCTCGGAACTCTGCAGGTACGATTTTTGATAGCATCAAGTACAAAAAGTGAAAAATATCACATCACCCCCACCCCACTTTCTAAACCAATTTCCCAATTTTGTACGTAATCCCCATTTTGCAAACTCACTTTATAAACCCATTTCACATTGCAAACCCACTATTTAAACCCATTTCATGCAAAATAGTGAAGAGAATGCACACATTCATTCGAATTTGAAGACTTTCCACCCCCGCAGTAATCAATTCTCCATCTCATGATTCATTACCCACACTTAGTGGGAGAACATTTCAAGTTCAATCTTCGACGGTTCATATTTGGCACCAACTTCAAATTGAGGCAAATCTCATTTTCATTTTCTTCTAGATTTAAATATTTTGAATAATTCGCACTTTAATTGTGTTATGGTTGATTGTGATTTGAAGTTAAGGGGAAAAAAATTCATATGTAGGGTTTCGATTTAATAAGTGACCATATACAAGTTCCTAAAAAAAATTGAGATTTTCAATCATTTCTCATGTGATGTTGGATAAAATTTGTTAGTGTGTTTATTTTTTATTTATGGAAAGTCTAGATATGTTCCTTTTTTATTTGGTGTTCATATTCTTTGAACTAGATTTGTTCATTTAAATTTGTAACTAGGATTACTTAATGTTTAATAGCATATGTGCTTTGTTAATGAAAAAGCGAAAATAAGCGAATAATATAGTGCAATCTTATTTTTAGTGGATTACATTTAATTTGAACTTGGAGGCGAGAATGTAAGAAAATATATAACGCTCTTGTCTAGTTTGGTTGTATGGTTTTGACAATTTTACTTGATTTTGAAGTTTTATAGAGGATTTCTTTCCAAATATGTTACTGTTTTGCAGGTTATTGGTAAACTAAATCCTTGTTGTATTGTGTTATGAATATGATTTTAAATTTGTATCAAGCTAGTTCTCCATCAACTTAGTTACATTTATTTGTATGCTTATTCATTTATCTATACATTTTGAAAATTTTATCGGGTCATTGGTTCAATTTTAGATGAATAAAGAGTTATGCTTGTTCTGTGATTATGTTTCTCAGAAACTTGACTATCTTTGATATTGTTTCTGTCCAAATATTCTTTTAGCATGAGAAATATATTTTGTTGGATTTTTTATTTGTTATCATGCTTATTTTTTAATAAAAAATGAGGCGAATAAGTGAATTTTCTCATTTTTTTTTTTTTTTTTTTTTTTTTTTTTTTTTGAGCCTTCATTAGAATAAAATGTGCTAACTAATAGATGGTTAAGGGTAAAAAAACGACAAAAAAAAGTTGGGAACACAAGGACAAAAATGATAAAAAGTTAAAGGGTCTTCATTGTTAATAAAATATGGTGCAATCAACAAAAAATATAGTTTGAAAATACAATTAATCTACTTGTCCAATAGAGGGCCGTCACTTGGCATTTTATCAACCATTTTTGTCATCCATTTTTGTACCCACAGTCGCCCCTCCAATAGAGGCCACCACTTGACATTTTGTCAACTATTTTTGTACACATAACATGCTCTATAAAAATAATTGCTAATTCTCATAGCGCTACAATATTAATTTACTCTTGCCAAATTATTGGTTATTTTTCCTTACACCAACTTCACAGCTTGCAATCACCTCCTCTGTCATCCCCTTACAGATGGGAGTGGGGGAGGAGGAGGTGGTGCAACTGCAATATTTTTAACCTGCGATCTTGAATTGTAATTATTTTCAATCTTTTATTAGTGATTTAGTTCTAATTGACAAATTTTGTCCTAGCAAAAGCGGGTGACGGAAAAATAGAAAAAGTAATATGCGCTATTTATCTTTCATTGTAATTGTTTTATAAAGATCAAATCAAATTTAAATTTTAACAGCTACTACTACTTATTTATTTATCACTTAATTTCTAATGTACCACAATTTTTCAGAGACCCAAACAAGCAGAGATGGTTACTATACTGGTTTACACGTTGTAGTCATATGACAAATATTTTGTGACAATTCAAATAGAGTCCATTGCAATTGTCTCATCGACTATAAAATATGAAAGCCCTTTGCTTGAAGGTTGTGAGTTAGTATTTTTCATGTTCAATAAAGCAATATCTATATTAATTAATTGTTTGACTTGTGATTCAACCTCACCTTAATTTCTTGCATTAGAAACTTCCAAAGGGCTTGTTTGATTGGAGTGATTTTCTAGGATGGTTTTTGGTTGTTTGATTGCACTTTAATTTCGTGGAAAATGATTTCTTCATTTGCTCCCCACATGCACCAATTCATTGTTTTTGTTGAAGGATTCCCACCTTTTAGGCGGGTTTTAGTTTTCTAGCTTTTTTTTTTTCGTTTTTTTAGGCAACTGGAAAAAATTATAGAATTAATGGTAAAAAAAATTATCACTTTTATTGACAATTTTCACATAAAACAAAGTCAAACGAATACCAAAAAAATTTAAAAATTAATATTTTATTTTATTTTATTTTTTACTTTTTGGCAATCCAAACAAATTTTATCACCAACTGTAAAAAAAAATTATCCACAAAACAAACTATTTGCATGAAAAATAAAGCCAAACGAATTAGATGAAAAATTATATCAATCAAACACAATTAATTACAATTCTCTCTAACAAATTCTAGGCAATTCAATTCCTTGTAATTGGTTTTATTTTCACCCAAATTTCATCTTTACAATCAAACGGATCCTGAGTGCCATTTAACTGGTCATGTATTTGGAATGTTGAATCGAAAATAAAATCTAATAAAATACGTTAATTTTATTTATCTATGCAAATTTTATGCCCCCATTGGGTTTAGTTAAAAAAAAATCAAATTTTTAATAAATTTTGGTAAAAATTATGGTTAAAATTGATAAAAATTATGAATCTCATAAAATGTAGGAATAAAAAAAAATTTAGAAAAAAATTAATTTTTCGTCAAACAGTTAGGTTTAGTAAAAAATAAAAACAAAGTTTTCAATAAATTTTGATAAAAATTTTAAATTCCATAAAATTTTGGAATGAAAATGAATTTTAGAAAAAAAAATCATCAAAGGCATTGTCTTAATCCTTGTTTGTAGGGGTGGCAATTAAGTTCGAAAGCTCGGACGGTCCGGGTTCGACTCGGGCCGACCCGTGAAAAAATGTAAATTTTATCAAAAAAAAAAGGGAAAGAAACAAGGCAAAACTCGAGCCGAGCCCGCTAAGGCCAGGGTCGAGCCGATTTTCTTGGCCGGACTTTGCCCGGCTCGGCTCGAGGTCAAAAAAACCCGGCTAAAAAAAGCTCGAACCGAGCCCATGCTTTTTTTCTTGGCTCGGCCCGACTCGTTACCATAGCTACTTGTTTGACCCCATTAAAATCAAAATACATTTTTGCTGTTTTCGGTGATATGACATATTTTTTAATAAAATAATATTACACATAATTTCAAAACTTTTTTTTAACCTTTTAACCATTAAATTTCCAAATTAAAAGTTTGAAATATATGTAACCGGCAGAAGACAACAGAATGGTAACATCCTTTATAAAAAGATATTCTTTAACATTTTTAGAATAGAAATAGAAACAAAAATCACTTTGCTTGAAAAATCTACTGACTGCTGAACAAATCTATCATTCTATCTAGTGTCGTGTTTCTCATTCTCTCACAAACCCATGACGGCGACCGAACTCTTTCATTACTTTATCTTCTTCTAACATTCAATCAATGGCGGCCGCTTCTCTATATCTCATTTTCATGCTTTCTTTTTTGTTTTTCCTCACTCTTTCTGTCATCATTTTCTCCCTCTACACAATTTTGAAGAAATTTGATGAAATCTCAGAAGAAAAATCCAAAAAAATTCCATCTTTACCGGTAGATGATGCTGATAATTACGAGAAAAACCGAACCCAGCAACAGAAACAAGAAAATGCCTATAAATCTGACAAAAATGAAGATCCAAATGATAAAAACGGGTCGGACCAGGAGGAGAACAAAAGGAAGAAGAAACGGGTCAAGAAGAAGAGACCCGATTCAAATTGTGTAGAGAAAAAGGATAAGGAAGATATTTTATGCTTGTACCCATTTACAAAATCTTCGAGTGCAATTCAGAGGAAAATTAAGCTGCAATATGATCAACTTGTCAAGTCCCACGAGTCCAAAAGCTTGACTCTGGCTCAGGTTCATTTCTTTTTTCTTTTTCTTTTTCTTTTTTGGCATAAATTTCTGTGATTTATTTATTTTATTTTTTTGAAATGTTTTTCTTGATAAAGCAAACTATTGCGTTTGAATTAGTGGGCTTGTGATTTTTATTTTTTTTGCCAAATATAAGCCTTTTATTTTAATAGTTTGGATAAAGGAAATGTCCTTCTGCCTTCTAATCAATTTCTTTTTGTTTAAAAGTTTAAACGTAATTTTGTTTATTTAAATAAAAATGAGAATAAAAATGGATTCACTGCAATTAAAAAAAAGACTGAATGAATGATTAAATGGGTGTTGAAATTTAGGGAAATATTTCTATGCTGAGAATGTTTGACAGATAATAGGGAGATGAGCAAATCTTTGGAGGGTGTTTGGTGGGGGGTTTAAAATCATATTTTTAGTAAATTGTGATAGAAGTTTTTGAAATATGTGGTTAAAAAGTTGTGGGACGTAAGAAAAATGTGGTTGATAGCGATTGTTTTGACTTTGACTTAGATTAAAATTAGATTTTAATTTAAAACAAACATGCCCCTGGGTATGGAAGTCAGGAACTGCAAAACACTCATATTTTTCCCTTTGCTAGAAGTTTGTAACGGCTAATTCTGAGTCTCATGTTGCTCGTGGAAAGTTTGTTTCGTAGGTTTATAAGTACATTGAACATCTATTTGTTGAGCTTTTTATGGTGACTGGTAAGAACTCCACGGATATTCCTTTGGTCAAGTGACATGCCATGATATTTTGGATGGGATGAGTCAAAAAAGGAATATTGAGAAAAGGGGACCTTTCTTAAAGGTTGAACCTCAATCTTGAGGGTTCCCAATCGTTCCGCCTCTAGAGCATTGTGGAAGAGGTAAATCGCGATATGTGTCTCAGTAGGTCAGGGTACAAGAGCTGTCATACTGGTGTCCACAAAGAGTCTAATTACATATCTTGTAAGGGGCAGGAATCAAACTCTCACACTGCGGCTGCTAATTCAGCTAAGACCACCTCACTCTTATTTTTTGCGTCACTGAGCTAAGCCCTCGGAGGCCAAAAAAAAAAGGGGACCTTTCTTATTTTGTTTACAAGCTTGGTGAGGCAAAGTGCTGCATCAGTCCAATGAAGGCATCCTGGCATTCTTCATTCCACTTAAAATGCTTCATGTTGCAGACTGCACATCTCTGATGTTGGGGGCAACAATGTCTTGCAACACCTTAATCTTTCCGGGTTTTCCTCGATGCTAGGCTCCGAGACCACGATTTTCTAGAATGAACTTTGAAGGTGCACTTAGCTGGTTTAACTTCAGCTTGTACCTTTTCATTATTTCAAAAGCTTGCCTCAGATCTTCCATAGGACAGCCACCCTTCCGAGTTTTGACTAACAAATCTACTAAGTAAACCTCCATGTTGGCCCTAATGAGTTCTTTGGGCATTTGATTCACCAACGTATTCAGTTTCCAATCAAAATAGAATTCGAAATGTGAAAGTGAGAGGATATGAGAAGAAAGACTGCATGAATATAATAATTTGATGCACCTCAAGAATAATTAGCCATTGCAGAATATTATGTACTTATTTTTTCTTATTTTCGCTTTTCCTTGAATTTCTTTCATTTTTAACAGGGTCATTGGCTCATAGGGATATATTATTTCAATAATCAAATATTGTCTCATTTCTCATGAGTGGATCTAATTTTTAGAATTCAAAATCTTTGTGCTCTAAAATTCTTACAAGCATCTAAAGCTTACAATTCTTATGTTGAATAATGCAGGTGGGAAAATTTGTTAATTTTCTGATTGAGGCGAGAAACGAGATGCGGAACAAGTATGTTTGCAAAGCTTTCCTTATGTTAATAAAATAAAAAAATGCGATACAGACTTTGAGTTTATTGTTATGGTTGCCTAAATCTTTGTCTCACGTCCTGCCTAGTTCCTTCTAGCACTTTAAGGACTAGCTTCGATCGAAAGTTGTCAGCTTTCTATAATTGAAGCATGAACACTTGCATCCCCTACAGAAAACAAAGCATAATCTGAAGTCAAGTTGTTCATTTACCCATCATCATATGGCTATAAAGTACAGATTATTTCAGATATGTTTATGAAGCTAGCAAACGAAGTTGTAGTTTTAATAAATCGTGTACTCATCTCAAGCAATAGCTCTATAAAAGAACTTATTTTCTATGACTCAGTTTTTAAGCAAATTGCGTACTAGTCTTTAATGATACCTTTCTTATTTCCCAAGGCCTTGCAGATTATTTATTTTTCCTCAATTATTTGCTTGTTTGTCGTCAGTGTTCGTTTATTTTTTTAATGAGGTTGGACCGTCTGTAAAAATTGAAATCTAACTTTAGTTTTAGAAAACTTACCATTAAACTAATTTTGAACTAAATTTATCCTTTTTTTCAATCCTAATATTACACCGTTAACAGATCCGAGGTCATCAAGCGGAAGTTCATAATAACCAAGGCCATATTATTCAAGGCGGACAAGTCTTCAGTCAACCGCCTGCATCAACAGGTGTGTAAACTGATCATACGTTTGACTTATCTTGGCAATTCATTTCACCATTCTGATTGCGATAAATTCTTTGTTAAATGTAGATATACAAGCTAGAATTAGAACATAAAAGATTAGAAGATGATGCATTTGTGTATAATTGGCTCCAACAACAGCTTAAGCTCTCTCCCGCATACAAGAAGGTACCTCTATTTCTCTGTTTATACGTTGTTTATATGGACACACTTTCGTAGACGTAGTTATGGATGTTTCATGTTTAGCCTGCTGGATCAGATCGCGCTGAATAGGATTAAAGAAAGCGAGAAAGTTACGATATTGTCTATTATGTGACAAATGTGTTTGGGAACACTTGATGAATTTTCTATCGATATGACATGTCATGACTGAATCGTCTTGTGTGAGTTCGAATCCAGAGTTTAACTCTTCTGGTTCTATGGCTGGATGAAAAGAGCGCAAATTGCTACATTGTTTTCCTTTCACGTGCTTTTCAACTATAAGTACTTCCTATTTTTCGTTATTTGGGTCGTGTCTTTCTTGAATGACAGTCTTGATGTGTTCTTATTTGAAGATGCTGGAACTTGGTGCTTGCATGGAGGAGATAAAAGCCAATTCTGTCGACCTTGTGGAAAGTACAGATGCCAACTTCCCTGATATATCATTTGAAGAGTTGCTGGCACAGGAAAAGAAGGATTCGTTTTGGTTTGTTCTCAACTTAGACCTCAATCGTGCGATTTTTCTTATTGACTGCTAGTAGGTAATAAGAGTAACTTCATTTGCAGGCAGAGAAAAGGGAGATATAAACCGTGCTTGGGATGATAGGATGATAGCAAGCAATTCTGACTAATTTGTTCATTTTAGTACCCAAAATCGTGCATTGGTGCAGAATTTTGTAGTTGCATGGCTTCTTTGTGTTGATTTTGAAGAAATTGTGAACCTTAAATCTTTTGATTAACCTATAAGTTCTTAGGTCGAAAGCTAATTAATCATTCGCAGGTCTAACATCTATTTTGTGTCTGATTTTTTTGCCATATTCTAGTCTTTCTCCCTATTATGTTCTCAGGTCGAAAGCCAATTAATCTTTCACAGGGTAATAAAATAGACTCGGGAAGTCGAAGCCCGACCGGCCTGGCCCTGAAAAGCATGTCTCGTGCTTGACCGTACCAGGTTATTGTAGGAGGTGAAAAATGGCTGGGCCTGAACAAGCAGGCCTCTAAATCTAGTCTTCCGTCTAGATTTTCTAGCGTCCACGCTAAGGGCAGGCCGGAGACTCAGACGATGGACATACTTCAATCGATAGGCTGGCCTTCTGGTCTCATTAGATGGTGCTTCAAGGAGAAATTGTTGGCCAATGGCAGGCTGATCTGACCTATTTTTCATAATGGCCTTTGATAAAATTTGTGTAAAAATTTTTAAAAATTTTGCAATATCCATTTTACCCTTAGAAATTTGAAGAGTCAATAAATTATCTCCTACCAAAAATCGATTTTTCAGGGTTTCTTCATCTCCATTTCCATCTCCATCTCCATTCTTAAAGGTTTCTTCATCCATCTCAATCTTTATCTCCATCTTCATCTTACAAGTTCATCACTATATTTGGTTGGATTTTAAATTTTTTGCTTATAATATGATGGATAATGTGTTTTTTTGTTGTAATGTTTCAAGATTTAAACAAAAAATTCTTTTGTAATGTTGAAAAAATTCAAATCTACAAAGAAATCACATAGGGTTGATTATCCTTGGGTGGGGGTGGGGGGGGGGGGGGAGGATCCGGTGGGTTTTCTGTCTTTAAATGTTGAAAAGGTCATTGTGGTGAAGAATTAGTATGTTAGCTTATGTGGTGATTGGAAGGTTTGACGTAACCATTTCAAAAACGCAACCGTGCTTCAACCACGTAAAGGTCGTTAGTAACTAAAGTGCTCTGATTTTTTTAAGCCGAAAAGTACTAATGTTTGCACCGCCAAGCATAACATGAGCCAGAAACCAAAGAATGAAAGTGAGCAAACCACCAGAATTGCATTATCGCTTATGAGCCATAAGAAAACTCTCGATATAACTAAGAACTCTTTTCTCGTATTAGAGAAACTCTACATTTTATAGTCTCTGAAAATGGCATTAGCACGAACAAAATCGAAACACGTAAGATACAAGCCAAGCCTTTGCTCGGCTATTGGGCAAATACTTTTTTCGCAGAGTCTATACCTGTTATACTGCAAAGTGGAAACTACCAAATCGTGAAACTCCTCCTCACATTAGTCGATCTTCACAGAAGAATAGATCTTCCGAACAAACCAGAGGCAAGCGTAGAAGCCAGTTGTTCCAGTCAACACGAAGAAAGCAAACGATGCAATTGCCATATACCCTAAGTATAAAATTCCTGAAACTAGCTTAGTGATTTCCAACTTGGTGAAGAAGTAAAAAACGGAGTATAGGAAGAGATACAGAGCAGAGGAGCCAGCAGTGAGGTAAGCCCTCCACCACCAATGATAGTCTTCACTGCACAACTGGAAGTAGCAGAGAACTATTACTATCTCGGCACATGTGATTAATAAAATCACAAAGACTATGAAGAGGAAACCGAAGATGTAATAGAATTGATTCAGCCAGATAGACGTTAAGATGAAGAATAATTCAATGAAAACTGCCCCAAATGGAAGGATGCCTCCAATAAGTATAGAGAATATCGGTTTCATGTACCAAGCTTGTTCGGGTATCTGCCTTGGAATCTTGTTTGTTTTCACGGGATCTTCAATGGCAGGTTTTTTGAAACCTAAATAACTACCAACAAACACCAATGGTACTGAGATTCCAAACCATAAGCATACAAGAGCAAACATGGTTCCAAAGGGTACAGCTCCAGATGATTTTTCTCCCCAGATGAGAGCATTTAGTACAAAGAACACAGCAAACAGAATACCGGGAAACATGAAAGCAGTTTTTAAGGTATTCTTCTTCCACTCAGTGCCCTTGAACATTTTGTACAGGCGAGTCGATGAGTAGCCAGCAAATATGCCCATGAAGACCCATAAAAGAACCATGGCAGTCATTAGCCCACCACGGTTGGATGGTGATAGGAAACCCAGCAATGCAAAGATCATTGTCACAAGTGTCATTCCAAAGGTCTGAACACCAGTTCCCACATAAACACACAGCATTTCAGAATTCACAGGTGCCCTAAAAACATCTCCATGAACAAGTTTCCATCCAGTTTCTTCCTGAGCTTCATCATGGGTTTCCAGTTGATTATAGTTTGCAATATCTCTGTACAGAGTTCTCATCATGATCATGGCAATCATACCGGAAAGGAAGAGGACAATCATCAGAGAATTGATGATAGAAAACCAGTGGATTTGATCATCATTCATGAGGAGGTAGGTATCCCAGCGTGAAGCCCACTTTATATTGCTTTCCTGCCGAAGAGAAGTTACAATATAAATACTGAAGCAACTAACAATTGCTTGAAGGAGAAGAGAAGCAAGGAACGAGAAAAGAGTACCTTGAAAGTAACATCATAAGTGAATACAACCTCCCTGTCTGTATCAACTTCCTGAGGAACAGTGCTCCTTTGAATCATATTTTTGGTGTTCTGGTTGCATGTTGTCAACTGAGGGTTCTTGTCGTCCCACTCCTTGTACTCATGATTAACACTGTTCACAAGTTGTTAAGTGAGAAGTCCACGCTAGCATAATAAAGCATCGACTCTATAAAGCCCTAAACCATAAAGCTAAACCTGTCTCAAGGCTTCTAAATGTATGGTTTAAAAAATCTTCTTCAAGAGAACTCTTTATAATTCGCAATTGCAAAGACATTCCAGTTATCAAATGTATTTCTCATGATAAGATGCCTGATACAGAAAGAAAAGAACCTGCTTGGAGAAACTTCAAACCCAACTATTCGAGCAGCATCAGTTTCGGGATCTCTATGATACATGACTCTGAAGCTTAAGTGGTTATTAATAAAATGTCTCTCCTCCTTGCTCTGCAGAAGCATGTAAACATGTTAGAAGTAGTCATAGTTATAGATCTTCCAGATGGGCAAATTTCCAACTACAACTAACCCCAGCAAAATTCCCCTTAAACCCAACAAAAAAGCCATGTTCATAAGTTGTAGATGGACTTCCATCTCGTTTTTGTCTAAGAACAGCTACTGGAAGGTTATCTAGAATCCTGCATTCACATTGCCGGTTTCAGTAAATGAAAAGAATGATAAGAGACCCTGGTATAATAATACATCACAGTAATTAGGCAATGAGAAATATTATCAAAATACGCGAAAGGACAACGAAAATGAAGATGCACTGCACACAACACTTACATATTGACTCTGTATTCATCATCAACTTTTTCTTTGAAGTTTTTTGCAGCGT
Source organism: Osmanthus fragrans (assembly GCA_019395295.1). NCBI lineage: Eukaryota > Viridiplantae > Streptophyta > Magnoliopsida > Lamiales > Oleaceae > Osmanthus > Osmanthus fragrans. The sequence continues at coordinate 1,106,295 of JAEDXY010000055.1, forward strand.
CAGCATCAAGTCTAACACGACAAGCCACTTTGCAAGGTTGTTCCTCTCTCATATTAAACTAGCATAAAAAATAGAAGTACACCTTAGAAACAATGTTAGACAGGGGAAGCAAAGAAACAATGAATGAAATGACAGAGCTAGTTTGGACCAATAAATTAATCATGGATGCGTACAGTATAAACCGAATTCTCTATGCGGTCACCTCGAAGGACCTCACCCAAGTTTTCAGCAGTGTTCATGATCTTGTCTGGTTTGCAGTAGTTCAAGTAATAGAAATCGTATGGAAGTTGTGTCTTAATAGATGACAGCTTATTCACTTTGACTTGAAGTTCATTCCCCTATCAGAAAAGTGGACACACAAACATTACATGTGAAAAGGATATAAATAGCTGCTCAATCCAGAAAGATCTTTACTATTGCGGAAACATAATATAATTATTAGAATTGAGCAGTTTAAATCAATAAATATGCGTATGAATTTAACAAATCCTTGTGTCCTCCAAACCCTTGGTCTACAATTATCCAAAAAATAATGACCACGAGAATCAATGTAATATAACAAAAATCTTAGAAACATCATTCACTCTCCTTAGTTATTACTATTACCAACAACATTTTTGTTTTCATATTAGCAGAGAGCAAGCATTTGGTGAAATTACAAGTTAGGTGTGCTAGAGTATAGTTGAATTTTAAGACTAACTAGTAGACCAAGGAGCTATGACTCTTCATATGATCGACATTGGTTACATTACTACTTGAAGGTGAAGTAAATAATCAGCTGCGTACATCAATACAAGAAATCCAGGAATTGGAACTTGTCACTGCCAGCTGTCAAGTGCCATAACTATTATTCGTATCACTCCCAACAACATTTTAAAATGAACATAACAAGGTCACTGATAGACCATTCGTCAAGTATCCATGATTTCAAAGACAACACAAGCACTTGAGTTAAAGTCAAATCCCCACATCATTATCACCAAAACGAAAATGCGTGCTAGGTTGAATCTTTTATTTTCAAAAGAGCAGTTCTTGAGTTGTGACAAATCAAGAAGTAAATACTGTAAATTAGTGGCTCGAATCAATCAAAGTACTGCACAATTGAAATACTGAAAAATATTTCGAAAAAAAAGAAAGAAAAAACAATTTCACCATCACATTATAGACAAAAATGCAGATCCAAAATCAAATTCATCCTATTACTCAGCTTATAACACTAGACTCCACCGATCAATAAGAACTTCCCACAAAAAAAAAAATAATAATAATAATAATAATAATAAATAAATAATAAAAAGAGTTCAAATTAACTAAAATTAATAGAAAAATAATCAATATAAAAAAACGGATTGCAATGTATGTAGATCCAAACATCAAATGATATTCCAGTTTACTCCAAATCAAGGAGTGTCACCATATACTTCAGAGTGCGTGCATGTGTGACAGAAAATGCGAATGACTTCTTACTCTTTTGAAATCGCGAGGGGCAATGCCGGGGAGATAGAAGGCATGCACGGATGAGATCAAGAGAAGGCACACAAAAATGGCGGCGACCCGACCCGAAATTCCACGACCCATTTTATCGTATTCAGATTCTGCCGGCAGAGAATGAGAGTGAGGGGGTTAGGCGGGACGGGGGAGATTTTTAGTTGGTCCGGCAAAAACGGCTATTTATAGTGCAGAAAGATGACGGAATTGCTAATTTCAGGATACGCTTAGGTGCCGGTTTGGAAGCTTAATTTGTTTCTTTAAATTAATTATCTTTTAATTAAAATTGAAAGCAAGGAGCTTATTCGTAATGCCATATTGGTAATTTTTGCTATTTTTCATTTTGGTAATTAAATTTATACAATATTTTTTAGTATTTGCACCATGTTTTAATTATATTTAATGTCCTAATATTTGCTCAGTGTAACGCTTATTTTTTTAACTTTTTCAGTACGTTCTTATCATCGATCTTATACCAATTAGAAAATAATTTTCAACCAAAAAGTCCTTCGGAAGGGAGTATAATAACTTATTTGTGTATCATTTTTTTAAAATAATAATATATAAGTGCAACAAAGTATTTTTTTTTTTTTCCTCATTTCAAAACACATTAATATATTTTAACAAAAACCATCATCAAAGAGGAAATGTATTAATTAATGGAAGGATGAAAATAACAAAAAAAAAAGTAGGAACATAAATGTAACAATGAACGTAAGAAATATAATTACTTTTTTCAATAAACGATATTTTTTGTTACATTATATAAAATATAGTGTATAAAACATAAATTTATAAAACACAATATGCAATATATAATTACACCTTATTTTCGAGTTATTACGTAAATTTTCCTTTATTTTAAGAGTAATTTCATACTTCGGGAAGAGTTGAAGTATTGGTCCCTAACCTATTGACCTCATGTAAGTAAGAAACTTTATTACATAAATTTTAATAGTTTTTGATTGGTTAATTTCTTTCAAAAAAAAAAAAATTTCGTCACTTTAAATTACACTAATATAATTTTTTGATAGAAATTATTATCAAGAAGGAAAATTATTGATTGACCCCACGTTTTTCTATTTTGAATTTTTCAATTATGACCAAAGAAGTTAGGTGATCGATCGGGATTGCAAATCTTTTGACATTATTAACCAACATTTTATTATTGTTGTTGCTATTGCTACGATTCGCCATTTTTAATTCCGATTCTTGTTTCTTTGTTTGCTTTATACTATTTTGTCTATCGTGTGCGAGCATGTTTTGTCTATATTTTTTTACATTCGAATAACGTGACAAATGAGGATTAATACATTTTTTAGCAATTATTTAAGTTGCAAGATTATCCCAACTTAAAATAAATAACAGGTAGATACAAAATAACAACTAATATAAAAAATATTTTACTTTTTATTACGGAACAAATTTGGTTAATTAGAAGGTAGCAATTAATTTTTATTTTTTTTAAATTGAAAGAATCAAATGAAGTATTTTCTAATTTTTTTATTTTTTTTTCAAAGTCTTATTAACCAACTTAAATGATTTTTTTAGTGATTCGATGTTGGAGTGTAGGAAAAGAAGATAATATATTCTGTAAATCTACACAAAAAATCATTTAAAGAAAAATATTTAATGACAAATCAATAATTAGAAGATAGTGTGCAAAATATTTATGATGTAAGATATAGGGTATGGTTTGTCATTTCAATTTAGAGTATTTTTGTGAGGGTGTTTGGTGAGAATTAAAATCATATTTTTATTAAATTGTGATAAAAAAATTTGAAATATGTGGTTAAAAAGTTGTGAGACCCAAGAAATATGTTGTTGATATTGATTATTTGATTTTGGCTTAAATTAAAATCAAATTTTAATCTAAAACAAACAGGCCCTATATGTTAAGCTATTTATAATGAAATTTTTGTAAATTTTACAGTGAATTTTGATTTTTGCAACTATTATTAAAATATAGTATTTAAAATGTAAATATGTAAAATATGATATGTGAAATGTAATTGTATTCTTTGTCGAGACATAAGATTATAATCCCATAAAGTAGTAACATGGTGTGTTACTAGCTCTGTGACATTTTCTCTTAGTTTTTAGAGCTTTAATTTCATAATATGACTGCTTGCCTATTTTTGATTACCTTTTATGAATTTTATGGTTTTAATTTCATATTATATTATGGGACCATGCTATTCGTCCAGGACCGCATGGGCCTTGGACAAACAGGAGCACTATACTCCTGAACGAGTAGAATTGTCCTATATTATGTTGTGCAAGTTGAACATCACACTTTTATTTTGAGACACTTCATTTGTATTGTAGTCGAAATTTTTTCATGTGTTTCAATAACATACTATTTTACTTATTTTTTTTAGGTCCTTTTGCGGTTTATAAACTGATTGATTTAATTTCACTTAATTTTATAACATGGCATGATAGGGACAAAGGTTTCGAAGTAGTAAGGAGCGAGTGATTTATTTATTAATTTTTTTTAATACTAAATTGATATATAGAAAAAAATTCCATTCAATTTTTTTTTTTTTTTTTTGAGTATTGGGGCTAGGAGCAAGTCTGGGCTACCCCACCTCCTGTCTCAAAAGATTTTTGTATGATTTTGTGTATCGTGATGTGATTTGATTCTCAATCAAATGTCATCATACTAGTCTTATTCATAGTTCAAATTCACATAGTAATATATTACTTGGGATGACAATTCGAATCGTTAAAATCGAAAATCGCGATTAACCGATCGAATGGGACAAAAAAACGAACCGAATGGGCAATGGGGTGGTTATGGTTTTGATTTTAATGACTCGATTCCTGGTGAAGCGGGTATGGTATTTAGCGACAGTGCCCCGAACTGAACCGATTATCCGTTAAAAAAAATCAATTGGATAATTGGACTTTTCATTATTTTTTTTCCAAAATCAATTGTGCAATTTTGACAATTAGGTTTCCCTAAAATTCTGGCCCAACGAACATTATTAAGTAAACCCTTATAACCTATTAATCTAACTCTAAGTTTCTAATCTTACACGGCTACACGTTAAATCTAAAAATTGGAAACAAAAGTTACAAAATACTCCTCCACTCAACAGATCTGTTGGCGCTCTGTTGTACATCAACTTCCATCGTTGGCTCGCCACTCTCCATCGCCATCACCACTCGTCATTGAGAAGGTAACGATTGTTTTCAGTCAAATATGAGAAAATAGAGCAAAATATCAATAATGAGGAATAAATAACTAGCAACTTGAAACTTAATCCACTCTTTCATGTTATTTTCTCATTCATTCTCTCTACTTTCTTGGATGTCTTGCATTTGCAAGTATTGTACATTTACTAATGACATTTATAATCTCAAAGACGATATTGTTGTTGCACTCGAATTCATGAATTTGTTAATAAAGTTTTCAATAGAATGATTGAAGTAATAATGAAATTATTTGTGATAGCAGTAATGTTTTAAATGCACTTAAAGCATTAATAGTTAGCTCAACTCTTTGTTGCTAGATGTGAATTAGATATCCTGAATTCGTAGACTAACATTACTATATAGGAATCAACTTTGAGTCTTGACTCTTGACCTATGCGAGTAAGAGTTGTGGGAAAGAATGAAAATTAACATATACTAGTAAGAGTCTTGACCTATGTTAATAATATTGTTTGTTAAATTCGAATTTTGCATTTGAAAGTTGGGATATTGTTTGTATTTTCATTTGGAATATTGTATGCTAAATTTATATTAAGTAAATTATGTTTTTGTTTTTATTGACTTTCTTCATAATTTTTTTTTTCTTCAATTTGACAGTTGAAGTTTGGACTTATAAAAAATAACTAGTAGAGATTGTGCGTTGCACGATAATAGTTATAATTTTACAAGTGATTTTGTTAAAAAAAGATAAATGATTTTGGAACATCAAAAGATTTAACTATTTAGACTATTAATGTATTTTATATTATTAACGATACGAAGGTATATTGTATGAAAGTCATCAATAGACAAATTCAAACAGGGGCAGAGCCAAATATTTTGTTCAGTGCGGGCACAATAATTCGATGAAATTATGATCCAGAAATGCCTTTTACAACAAACTTAAGAAGATTAATTTGAAGTCGTAGTTGAATGTAATGAGGTCCAAAAATTTATGTGCACAGATCTTCGACCATATCTTGGATGCCTATTCCTAGCCGAGGATCGAGCACCAATCCCGAGTTCGATGTTCATTTTTGGAATATATTCATAATTATTACCTCGAAACTTCTTCCCATAATGGACCCTTAAGACTTGATTCCCTAAAAGCAGCGTCCATATCAGATCGAATTTTCAAAAGGGCCAGTGTTTCTTGCCTCGGCCACCGGTTTCCGCCATCGCCAACGACACCGCAATTCCTCTCACCTTCGTCAATTCCCAACTTATCTTCCTCCCCAAAACCACCGCTGCCAAGCCCAACTTCACCACCACTTTCATTACCCTTAACAGCGGCTGCACCGCCGCCTGAAATCTCCAAGCATGATGAAGAGGAGTTCAAGTTCCAGTCTTCTTGCTAATTACAGCTGCAAAATAAAAATAAAATAAAAATAAAAAGGCATCTCTGCGCTTCATCCCAGGTGAGGCCTCTTCAAACTGAAGTCCCAGGTGAGGCCTCTTCAAAATCTAGGTTGGCCTCTTCAGCAGCTGCAAGAAGTCCCAGCCTCTCAGGTGAGGCCAGTGCCTACCCTGGCCTCCATGTAGCTCCGCCGCTGAACTCAAAGATATATTCATATGTACTTTTGAAAACAATCTCCCTACTCCATGTAAGCAAACAGAGAGTTCAAAAAAGAAAAGTATGACAATCTTAAACGACTTCACCTCTTTAAGAAGAATAATAATTTCATTACAGAACAAGTCAATTGTAATTTCAATTACAAGGGCAATACTTCAATGTTTATCATACGACGTAAAATGCAATATAATAAGACAAAAAAATTAAAGAAAATGAGTTGGATGTAGTAAGATCCTATCAAATCAAAGATCAATTTCAGGTTATGTCTCTGACAATGGATGCAACCATATGATTAGCTGGTTAAAATGGGGCTCCGGCTAACCCTCTGAGAGGCTCACTTGTGGTAAATGCACTTGCAATTCCTAAAAATTAAATTTACTTAAAATCACCAAATATAAATTGATGTCAATCAGTAAAAATAAAATACACTAAAAACTGGTAAAAAAAAGACAAGTGAATGGGAAGTTGAAAATGGAAGTCTCTCAATGTATTTCTCTGAGAAAGACACGAGAGATAGGAAGGTGATCAATGAAAAATCAAGAAAGAATGATGAAATCATAGAAGTCAATGACATTTTTGAAAGACCAAACTATTGAAAACTCTTTACTTTTACTGTAAAATAAATTAGAAAGTATACATTCCATGAGTTGGACGCTATCATAAATTCCTAACCACTCATAATAGAAAGAATGTGTACAGATCTCATAAGAGAAGATAAATGTCCTAGAAGCCTGCCATATAACTTCAACAAATTTATATGCCTCACATTTTGCTATCTTGATAATCAATCCGTGCAAAATGAATATAATCAAATCCCAACTATAGAAAAAAATAATAATAAATGAAAGATGATTCAAGAAAAAAAATTGAATATATAAATATGAAAAATAAATGTAAAAACAAAAAGCTTTTGTCTTTGCATTATCTCATTAATTTGCAGTGTTAAACCAAACTTTGTCCATAAAAAGCCTTCTGATATTTGTGGAATTAAATTTGATACGTCTTTATCATTTTCAAAATGAATATGAAACTTATGATTGTCTCGAGAGCTTTCAGTGTTAAAGATTGATACTCAATAATATCGTGTCACAAAGCAATGATTGTTCATAATATAAAATAATAGTTTCAAGTAAAGTCTCAATTGACAGCCTAGTAATGGATAATAAGCCCTTGTTTGAGTCTCATTTTGATAAAAGAATGTATTTTGGATTAGTAGATTGATGGAAAATGTGTGATTAAAAATTAAGAAAAAAAATTTGAATTTGCGTGTAATATTAATTTATTCCTAAATTTTCTAAAAAAAAATTAAATCCACAAAATTCACACGAGTTAAAATTTTATTTAAAAAAAATCATGCATATCTGGAACGATACAGTAAAAGAGAACCACCATACCTTCGATTTATAGCAAAAGTCTATATTTACTTACCAAAAAAATATTGTTTCAATAATTTTTTCGATTGATCTATGATGAACATTTCAAATATCTGTAAACGAAAGCAAAAATAGAGAGTTAAAACTTTTAGGTTGGTGAATACCAAAAAATTTTGGCAAAATTACACAATATATAGATAAAATCGTGGGAAAAAAATAAAAGACAGAAGAAGAAGAAAAGAAAAATCTTGCACAATATGGACCGTTACGTGAAGAATGAATGAAGTATGAGACATTGCATGGAGAAATGAGAAAAGAGTCAGAGAAGAACAAAAAATGAATAAAATAATGCAATAATGTCGTGCATGAGATAAATAAAATTGATAAAATTGATATTAAAACATGACATCAACATGACATCATTGATGATGCATTATGAATAGTAACCAATTTTCAACATAAAATCAAAGGAAACTCTAACTATAATAGGAGAAATGGGAAATGAATGTGAAAAAAAGGAAAAAAGCACCGAAAGTACACAAAAAGTTAACTTTGGGGACTGAAGTGTACAAGTGTCAAAAATTAAAGGACCTAGAGTTACAATTTTTGAAGGATGTAATCGAAAAAAAAGTCAAAATTTGAGAATTAAAATGTTCGAGATGAAAGTTGAAGGATTGGAAACGCATTTACCGAGGATTTAGTTGCAATATATAAAAGATAAGGTTTGTTTCCTAGTGTTGTATGACGTCATCAACAGGTCATATATAGAATAGATATAGATTTAAATATAGATGCATAAATATAGATTTTCATTTACATTTTACTACTTAATTTAGTTATTTTCTATTTTGTAGGTCTCTAACGTCAAAATATCAAATTAGAGGAGAAAACAGATGAAGAAAGGAAAAAAGACCAAAAGTGCACAAAAATTTAACTTGGGAATTGAAGTGTATAAGTGTCAAAAGTTGAAGGACGTGATCGAAAGAAAAGTCAAAATTCGAGGACTAAAATGTTTGAGATGAAAGTTGAAGGACTGAAAGCGCAATTACCCCGAGAACTTAGCTGCAAGAAAAAATAAAATAAAAAATAAAAGATGCTCTATGACATCATCAATAGGTTATGATGATGCAATGTGAATAGGAACAAACATTCCTCTTTTATATATTGTATAGATTTATTTTCGTGGTTCTTAATCGAATCGAACCAAACCAAAATACGAACCGACTTACGTGGTTATGGTGCGATTATAGTATGACAAAAAATTTGATAGTACGGTTATATTTTAGCCGAATCAACCCCGAACCAAATTGTTGTCATCCCTGTATATTACATTACTTTCAAGTTGTGCTCTAAAAAGTGCAAGTATGGCAAAGCAGTAAAGTCAAGCTTTGAGTTTCAAGAGTCCATACATAAAAATATGTTTTCATATTTTTAATTATTTTAAGACCAATAAACAAATAAAAATAATGCATACCAAACAAATAAAATTATAAATACTACAATTATTTTATAGTATGAAATTTATGTCATTTGGTACAAAATTAGTTTCTTCGAACTCTCTAATTTCAACTTGAGTGTTTCTATTACCTCTTCTAGGTTCTAAGATATAATTCTCACCTCATCATTCTCATCATCATCACAACTCCCTACAATTCAAGATTTTGCATTACTAACATCACTTGCTAGTAGAGTGTTTGTCCTTCCTTTTATTCTTGTTCATTGAGTTTGCATTAAATTTGATATAAAACAGATTGTTCATCCTCTGTTATTTGCACCATATTTTTTAGCATCGACTTCTTTAATACATTCGTTGACATGGTTAAATATGTATTGATCAATGTAAGCATAATTTGAAGCTCATTTGATGAAAGAAACATGGTCCCCAATTTACAATTCACACAAATTCATGATGCCTTTTTTTTTTTTTAATCACTCCAAGCATTCATCATGATAAAAACATACCTATTACTTCTCCACTATTATTCTTGCTTTTTAAAAGTTTCTTTTGTTATCTCCACCTCTCTCTTCAAAAGTGGCTCCCCTAGCCTTAGTTGACATTGAGGTGAAATAGTGTGTAATCCAGGCCATATCGACAAAGAGCTTCAACAAATATTTTGAAGCTATTATTTTCAATTGCATTAAAAGGAATTCCAGCTTTATATACTCATCTTGTCCAATATTGATGAAGTTCTAATAACTTTTTTCTTGTAAATTGAACATCTATATTGTATCGTCTTTTTTTTTTTTACTTGTACTCGTTGAAGCATATTTGGATAGACCTTGCTAATTGATCTATATAATCCTCATTAGTACGCCTTTTTCCTAGTTCCCCCTTCAATAACAGGATGCGTGGGGTGGGTGTTGACAAGGTTGGTGAGTTTGGTTGTGGAGAAGATAAAAAAATTTCTAAATTCTTTGTTTGGTCGATATGCATTTAATCGTTATAAGTGGAATATATTTGTACTTTTTGAAAAGTTATAATTTCTTTGTTTTACTGTTCTTTTATTTTTTATTTATTTAAATAGAAAGACAAGCCTATCATTTAATAACCAAAATGGAGGAAACGAGGAGTTTGCTGAGTAACTGAAAGGTTGAAGATGATTTATCCTAAAAAATTGATGATAAATTTGTAATATTTCACAAAGTTTGATGATCAAAATGCAAATTTTCTTTTATAAAATGTATTATATAGGGGGTGGCAGCGGAAAAAATTAAAGAAAATTATTTAACAATGATGAAAGTACAAAGGAAAAGTTACCTGAAAGAATAAAGGAGGATTATTTTATTCTTAAACTCCGACATCAGAGAGCTGAATTAAAATATTCACGCCATACACCGTGCGTAAACTACAGTCTCTCCAAATGTCAATTTCCTCGGTCTGCGATTTGGAGCGTGATATCACGCTCTATTGAGCGATGATAATTTAAGGTATTTTCTTTTCTGAAAAAGGTCTATGGGCGGTTTAGTGGGCACCAAGTCGCAAAGAGGCTGCGGACAAATCCCCCTTCAACCGTCATTTCAATACTTTTTTTTTTTTCCTTTTAATTTGACCGTTTGATTCTCATTATTTATAAAATAAAAATAAAAAATATAATTATTTTAAATTTCACATAGAAGATAAAAAGTCAAAAATAGTATCTGAATGTAATTGATAACAGTCATATTTTTTTTATTTTCATGAATAATTAATGAAAAATAAACGGGACCTATAAGTGTTTTTTTTTAAACTTCTTTTCAAAGCATTAATTTTTTAACACGCTAAATAATTTTGATCTAAATTTATACTACAATATTATTTTTATAAAATATAATTTCATAACATAAATATTTTACTTTGTACTTCAACTAACTTGGGGTTCTCTTACATATTTTTTTGCCCAATCCTTCCATTTTTCTTGATATTTAAGAATGAATATAGTTCAATTTGATTTGATTTTTGCACTTCTCATTAAAATTAGATTACGTTACAATCATCGTTGACAATTTCATAAATGGAACAAATCTTCCATACAACGATGGTATTGAAACGTTCAATTCTTCTTATCATTAAAGAAATTAAGAAGTGTAAATTGTCATTCAAATATTCTCGTTGAATTTTATTATTATTCTAAATTTTCATCAATTAATGCAAATTTATATGAACTAATTTAACCATTAGATTAACTTAACATCAAGATTCTACAAAAAATAAAATAAAATAAAATTCAAAATCGATCTAAGAATTTGATTTTACCCTTGTTTGAGCCACATTCTTGTCAAAAATACATTTTTAAATAGTTATTGATGGAAAATATGTGGTTAAAAAATAAAAAAAAAAAAATTTAAATTTACGTGTAATATTATTTTATTAAAGAATGTGTAGTTAAAATGAGATCAAATTAGTGTTAAAAAAGTGTATTTTGATGGGATAATGAGGCTCAAGTTAAAAACTTAAAACTAAAAGACCTACCCACAATCATTAGATCCCAATTTTAAGAACTAAAAAATATTTAACTTAAACCAAAATCAATCTATGCAAAAGCTAATTCTAAATTTTAGTGCCGGTTTGAAAAGTGTTTATAAACATTTTTATTTTTAAATATAATAAAAATAATGATCAGAAATGAGTGAAAAAAATAATTTAATATTTAAAAAAAAAAAACACTTGCTAAACATATTATGCTTAATAAAGAGCAATAATTTAGATTTAGAGTTACAGCAAACCACTATTTTTCTTTTATTTTTGAGAAGGATGCGAACCCCTATTTACCTCCACACTCCTCTGCGTTTATCTTTCTCGATTTCAACAAAAAGGGGCAGTGGAATACTAGAATACATTTAATTCACCAGATCCTGTACTCAGATTGGATCTTCCTTCTCCTTTTGATTGATCTCTCAATCCTCGGTTCCCCCAAAATCCTCACCATCGATCGAACTCTCTCATTCTTGCAAATGGGTATGCCTCGATCCACTTCAATGTTTATGTAATGTTTCAGTTACATGTTACGACCAGCTAATTTAAATTATACGAATGATTAATTTTGTGTTGCGGTTTTATTATCAACTTTAATCATTAGTTAGGGCTAAAATTTAATTTATTTAACAACGCAATACGTTTCTTTGTTTTGTGCTTAACTGCTTTTCAGTTATGGTTTCTTGTTTAAATAGGTCATATATCTTCCTTTAAATGTTGGATTTGGATTAGTCTTGTATAAGTTATATTTAGTTGATTTTTTTGATACAAAATGTGATTGATATCTGATTTGAAACTTGAACTTCATCTTACTTCGACTCTGCCATCTGATTTTAACTGGGTGTTGGAGTTCATGCATGATGCTCACAGTGAAAATTGAAATTTTTGCCTGAGATTATATAAATGAAGAACTGTTTGAATCTTGCAATAATAATAAATGGTGGAGAAAATAGAAATTAGGAATAGACTCAGCTGAGCTTCTGACATTTCTCAATTCAGTTAAGGTAAGTATTATGATATATATATATATATATATGTGTGTGTGTGTGTGTGTTTTTTTTTTTTTTTTTTTTGAAATTAAACATTAATAAAATTTTCCGCCTGCTTTTATCAGTATCTCTGTATTTCCAACAGTCATGATGTTTTTTTTTCCTCGAGAATGTTTGAAAAATGTCTTTTCTTTGAAGGTTAATAAGTTATTTTTTATCATTATGTATATATATTTTTCAATAAACTTTTCATGCATTCTATATGATGAAACCTGTTACATGTATGCATTTGATCCCTTTATGAAGTAAAGGGTCTTGTCCATTTTTTGTGTTTGTTTATTGTTAATGCAATTCCTATACCATCTGTCCAGATAAAAGTTGTTCAACTCACCTCATAGATGGGGATGGTACTTTCAATGCCTCTGGAATTGACAATTTCATGAAGGAAGTTAAACTTGCCGAATGTGGTCTTTCTTATGCTGTAGTCTCCATCATGGGTCCTCAAAGTAGTGGTATGAATTTGGCTCTAAAAGATACTTCTTTATTTCTCTCATCAGTTTGGCATATGTTAATTTCAGCCTACTTGATTATTGTTTTTTTGCACGAATCTCAATGACTCCATTTAGCTTCTTTCATTTTTATTTGTTCATTAAGTCCTTTTCTTCCTCTTTCCACTTTTACTATTTAGCATCTCAAAATTCTGCTCATAAAAATGGAGGTTATTATTTTCATACCAGTGTTTGAAAAGGTTATCTGGTATGGAGGTGTTTTCCCCTCCATGAGGTGAGGAGTAAGTCTCTAAATAAACCAATAAATTAATTCAAATAAATGTGGAAATACAAAATTATACTTACAATAAACCATAAACCATCGGAAAATACCCTAATAGAACATATTAGCAAAATTAGAAGTCTAATTTACAACTAGAAACATGAAAATGGATTAATAATTTAATAAATAAATCAAGGTTTAAAAAGGCGAAACTAAGTACTGAGACGATTTTTTTTTATGAGGCAAGACGTAAGCCTCGAGGCGGATTGAGGCGTAAGCCTCACAAAAAACAAAATATCTAAGTAAAAGAATTATAAAACAATACAAAAAAAATCAAAGTTGGAGCATATAGTAAATATGATATATATTCATTAATTTTTTGAAGGCTAATTTTTGAATTTTCGATTTTGGTATTCTAATTTCTGGTTGTCGTTTAGTTTTCTAGGTATTTTATTGTTTTGTTTGGGTCCAAAATGCCTTTTTAAATGAGCTCTTTTCTTTTTTAAGAAGAGCCCCTTCAAATTCTAAATGAGGCGCACGCCTCATATTTAGAGGCGTGAGCCTCATATTTTTAACCTCAAAAATACCGCCTCGAGGCATACTACATGCGCCTCACTACCGCCTTTTTAAACAATGAAATAAATAATTACTTAACAATCTAGTAATCAAAGAACAAGATCATTAATCCACTACTAAAGCTACAAATCTAAAACAATTGAAACAACTAACAAACTATTGAAAGATTTTGCTTTCTTGAATTTAGAAATATAAGTGAATCTAGATGAAAGAAAACACAAATATAAAAAAGAAAGAGAAGTAGAATGAAGTTACATGTTGGAGGTCTCTTGTTGCTACCAAAAAAATTAGCACTATCACTTAGGGGATCATGCTTTAGTTGTAGAGTTAAGAGGGGTAGGACAAACGGACTCTTCACTTGTTCTCTTCTCTAATCTTCAATAATTTTAGAGTTGGATTGTGTTCTAAACATCCTAAAAAAGCCTATCAAAAACTATCCCCGAAAGGCGAGGCTAGTAAAACATAAAAGTTTAGAAAGGGTTGGTTAAGGAGCATGCTTCAACCATCATGGTTGAAGCCCTGAGCGATGCATTTCAGTAAATAAAGATATAAGCATTGACCAAGGGCTCTAGAAGCGTATGATAATGAACACCTGTCTATGAAATATATAATATTGTGTTGGTCAGTGCTTTCCTGCATTAATTAATATGAAAATTCTTCTATGATTTTGACAGGGAAGAGTACACTGTTAAATCACCTATTTGGTACTAATTTTAGGGAGATGGATGCTTTTGAGGGGAGGTGGGTGTTTCTCAAATTTTCTGGCACTTATTTGCTAGCTATTATATTGATATAAACTGACGCCATATAAATTTCCCCAGGTCTCAAACCACAAAAGGGGTTTGGATGGCACAATGTGTTGGGATTGAACCTTGCACTCTTGTGATGGATTTAGAGGGCACTGATGGAAGAGAACGAGGAGAGGTACCATGTAAACACGTTTACATAATGACCTTATGTTTACATGGAAAGTTGTGCATTTATCGTTTATTGTCATTGTAATAACTTTTGTGTTTGAGCATATAATTTCACAACTACATCTATGTCTGCAGTGGGCATTTTTTCTTTTTTAGGCCATTAATATTATGACATGCAGCTGCACTCAGATTTCATTTGGTTTTGGAACCATGTCTTTGCTGTCTCCTGTGTCATTTGAAAGTGCTATTTAATTTACATTATCTTGTCGAGTGGCTCTTCATTTTCTATCCTTCCACGTAGACCTCAGATTGCCTATCAACATAATTCTGGGACAGATTCAATTACACGAGTTTCTATCTCATGACTCACATCCTTGGACACGCTATATTCATATTCCTTTTGAGTGATCACTTTGAAATTACCTTTCTAGGATAAATGGAGTTTTATCTACGTCCCTTTGATGTCTGGCAATTCATTTATTATTGCATATGTTTTAGTATCCTTGGACATTCTGGCTTGTGTAAAATTACTTATTAGCTCTTAATTCAATTATTATATTATTAAAGTCAAGTTGAAAAGTATGTGGATGTTAGTTTCTCTTGTTCAATTCTAATTATTCTGTTTCTTTTCAGGATGATACTGCATTTGAAAAGCAGAGTGCTCTTTTTGCTCTTGCTGTTTCAGATATAGTGTTAATAAACATGTAAGATTGTTTTGCTGCATTAAAAAAATCTCTGATACAATTTACAAACACTCTAGGGATTGTTAAGTTATGAATTGCTCCCTTGAAAAATATTCAGGTGGTGTCATGACATTGGCCGTGAGCAGGCTGCAAACAAGCCTCTCTTGAAAACTGTATTCCAGGTACATGACGCACTTGCTTTGTCCAAAAAAGTAATTTGAGATTCAAATTGTTACTGATCTATCTTGTGATCGATAGGTTATGATGAGATTATTTAGCCCACGTAAAACAACGTTGTTGTTTGTGATACGTGATAAAACACGGGTACGTGACTCTCCTTTTTCTTTTTGATGCTGCTCAATGTACTTCAAAAAATTATTCTTCTAGTGCATTTGGCCACTGTCAAATAACCTTTTCATATGCTGGAGAATTTTTGTTTCATCTTGACATGTTATAGACTCCTTTGGAAAATCTGGAACCTGTTTTGAGGGAAGACATTCAGAAGGTATATTGTATCCCTAAATGGTTCTTGTTCTTATTCTATTCTATTTCCCATCTTCTCTCCATCTCACTCTCTCTGCTCCCTCTTCTGAAGATATGGGATACTGTTCCCAAGCCAGAAGCTCTCAAGGAAACTCCTTTAAGTGAATTTTTTAATGTAAGGTGTCAATATTAAGTTAAATAAGCTACATTATGTCTTTTTTATGTTCAAAAACTTCAATGGAACTTTTCCTTAAATGATGGACTGGCAGGTTGAAGTTGTGGCTCTTTCTAGTTATGAAGAGAAGGAAGAACAATTTAGAGAGCAGGTTCATTTTGAATCCTTTCAAAAATTATATTCACATTCTTCAAATGCCTGTCCTTGTCATACCTTGGTTCTTTCCCTCTGTTTATTTCTGGGCTGTTCACGGAAAGATGGATCTCTGTCAATAGTGTACTCAGGGATCTAAGATTTTATTTTGTGTTTTTGATGAAGGTGGCAAGTCTAAGACAACGATTCTTTCATTCTATTGCCCCTGGTGGACTTGCTGGAGATAGGCGGGCCGTGGTTCCTGCTTCAGGCTTTTTTTCATTTAGTGCTCAACAGATTTGGAAGATCATTAAGGAGAACAAGGACCTCGACCTTCCTGCTCACAAGGTGATCTAAAAATCTGCTCATAAAGTCTCAAATAAAATAGTCAGGTAGTTTTTCATTGACATATGTCCTATATTTGTAGGTCATGGTTGCCTCCGTACGTTGTGAAGAGATTTCTAACGAAAAATTCTCTTCATTTATTGGAAATGAGGTGCCTTTTTTGGATATATTTTTTAAGTATTTTTGTTTGATTCTACACTGAACTCATTTTAACTTAACATTGTAAAGCATCAAATAATCTGATCCTTGTATATGTGTGTGGTATGCTCACCTGCACAGGAATGGCATCAACTAGAAGAGAATGTTCAATCTCAGCCAGTGCCAGGGTTTGGGAGGAAGCTCAGCTCAATTCTTGATGTTTGTTTATCAGAGTACGTGCATACATATCTGCATTTACATTCCTCTAGCGCAAAATGATTGTGTTTGAATGTAATAATGCAGAAGATACACATGTCTTCCTTGAAGAATTTGCCAAGTCTCTGAAGATGGGCTTAGATTTGTGTAGCATGAACTACTAAGGCAGACGATGCCGGTGTTTTACGATCCCCGTGCCTTGTGGTGCCGGAGCACCTGTTAGATTTTTTTGCAATTACTTAGAAACTAGGTGTTGAGAGACAACTAAAATATGGTCTATGATAAAATAGGTCAGTTAATTGTACTTAAATAATTAACACAAATGAAAAACTTGACAGTAGAATATAGATTGACTGTTTTGGGAGACCTGTCACTTTATTTCGATAGTCCTGATGGGTGAAAATATGTAACTTCTTTTTAGTTCCTGCCCCCTCTCTTCCTCTCACTCATTTATAATAGAAAATGAATCACTTTTTGGCGCTTATTGGGGAAAAACAAAAGAAAATGGTTTAGTTTATTAGTGAGGAATTTTCCCTCTGTTGAAAAAAACTGCAGATTGAGTTTGTATTGACTGTTTGATTCGCCATGCTTTAAGGATATCTTCTGTCTCTGAGTTGCTAAGATCTTCTCATATATGTGTTTCCTTTTCTGTTATAGGTATGACTTAGAAGCCACATATTTTGATGAAGGTGTGAGATCTTCAAAGAGGAAACAGCTGGAAGAGAAGTTGTTGCAAGTAATATTCCATGATGATTGCTATGTGCTTGCTATCGCATGTCTAATTATGCTACATTCCTACATAAAATATAAATAGAAAGGGCAGTGGAATTTGGGGAATCTGATGGCTGCATTAATTTATTTTTGTCTCTAATAAAAAAAAAAAGTTCTAAGTTGTTAATATTCTATATATATTTGGAGTAAACTAGAATTTAAATCCTGCCTTTACCTCAAATTTGGTAGTATGTGTCTGACATACTTGGGCTATTTTATACAATAAACTTGATGATACAAGGGCTGAAGTTTATGAATAAAAGTTCTATCCTCACGCCATTTATCTTTTCAGTTTATTTTTTTCTTCTCATGGTTCATCTGCCCCCCCCCCCCCCCCCTCTCTCTCTCTCTTTCATGGGGCTATATTAGCTTGTCCAACCAGCTTACCAATCCATGTTGGGTCACATACGCTCTGGAAACTTGGATAGATTTAAAAGAGCATTTGATAATGCCTTGAATGAAGGAAAAGGATTTGCTGTTGCTGCTCTTGATTGCATCAAGTATTTTATGTCACAGTTTGACGAAGAATCTGCAGGTACAGTAACTGGCCCAGGCTTAGGCTGTTTGTGCATTGTGATAGCATTGTATCCCAATGCAGTTAATTTTTACCTAGGAAGTGTAGCTTTTAAAATTTTGTTTTGCCACAAACACAGAAAATTTCTTTTTTATTGTCATTTCTTCTTCGTGTGAAAATTAGCTATACTTCGTAGCATTTATCGCCTCGATGATCTTACAAAATTTCTTACTGTGTTACAAGTGTGCCGAATTTAAGGTTCAGTGGCTGATAAGTTGCAGTGAGATGAAACCATAGAAATTAACGTCCTGTCAATGTTTGGCTTTTGATCGATCTTTTTTACTTTGCAGATACGAACATTGACCTGGCAAATTGGGATGCTTCTAGAGTAAGAGAGAAGCTCCAGCGTGATATAGATGCACATGTTGCTGCAGTTCGTGCTGCCAAGCTGTCTGAACTCACAACGGTGTATGAGGTATGAACATTGACCTTGGGCATATTATTAAGCACGGGGCAAATGATATGTTATTGCAATTTTAATTGAAGAAAAAGTGAACTTAGTTTGTGAAAGGATATGTGAATGTGATGGATTATCTTAATTTCCTAATGTTGGGCAATTGAACCAACACTAGAAAAAGGAGCCGGTTAAGCAATTGCAACTAGAAAAAGCTCTCTCACAGTCTCACTTGCTAGCTTTCAATCTTCCTAACTTCTTATTTCCTGCCATTTGAAAGACTCCTCTAATGCCAATAGGAAGAAGGCAACTAGATGCCCTCAGAATCACACTTTCAACCTGACTCGCATTTTACCTAAAACCCATAAGACTGCTATACTACGTTGTACTGCTTTTTGGTTATAATTACAGCTGCAAGAAATTTTTATTTTTTTATTCTTTGTTACCATGTGTTATCTAGCCACTAATGAGGTGCATGCACAGGCAAAATTGAACAAGGCATTGTCAGGACCTGTTGAGGCTCTATTAGATGGAGCCAGCGATAATACATGGCCTGCAATAAGAAAACTTCTCCAGCGAGAAACTGAAACAGCTGTTGCTGAGTTTGCCAGTGCACTTTCTGGTTTTGAAATGGATGAAGAGACAAGGGAGAAAATGATTTCGAGATTGAAGGATCACGCAAGGGGATTGGTTGAAGCAAAAGCAAAAGAAGAGGCTGGGAGGGTTTTGATTCGCATGAAGGACAGGTGCTTGCTATGTGTTATATATTCATATTACGAGTTCTATTATTTGCAAGATTGATGTTCTGTTTTTCTTGCTTTGTATGCTTGGGAACTGACCAGGCAATTATTCACAGGTTTTCAACATTATTTAGCCACGATTCTGACTCAATGCCACGGGTCTGGACTGGAAAGGAAGATATAAGAGCAATCACCAAATCTGCTCGCTCTTCTGTATGACATGTTCTATTAATATATCTATTGGGATATTTGTTGTAGATATCTCTGTAATTGTTTTAATTTTTGTCTCTAGTCATTGAAGTTGCTATCTGTCATGGCTGCAATTCGTCTGGATGACGATGCTGATGCTATTGAGAATACACTGTCCCTGGCTCTTGTTGACCCCAAAGCTGCTGCTTCAGCAAATAAGGGAACTTCTGTGGACCCTCTTGCCTCCAGTACTTGGGAGGAGGTAATCATTTTAGTTGCTGAGTTGGTTCCTTTATGAAGTCAACGACTTCATATTTCAACTTTAGTTCATTAAAAATTGATGTATAGTTGTGATTTTTTTTTCTAAAAGGATATAGTTGCGAATTTTGATGTCTCATTCGCTAAAATACATAAATTTCCTTATAAGATTATATGACCACTTCATTTCTGTAAAACTTTTTACTCGTACAATTGAAGCCTAATTAATTAATTACGGTCCATTTCTATGGTTATGCTTTTAACGCTTCTTTTCTCACAATCTAGTACTTGAAACATTGTATTATGTACTTGCAATTCTTGGCCTTAGATGCTCGTTCCTTGCGTAACCTATCCAAAATGCACCTAATACTTGTTTTGTTGAATTTTCTTCGCGCACAGGTTCCAGCATCAAAAACCTTGATAACACCGGTCCAGTGTAAATCTTTGTGGAGGCAATTTAAAACAGAGACTGAGTACACTGTTACTCAAGCCATTGCTGCTCAGGCATGGATTTGCACATATAATGCTTCTGAATATCTTAGTCTATTTCATCTAATCTTAATTTCCATTTGTATTCATGTTTATGCATCTTTGTTATTTTATATGGCAATCTTTATTATAGATCTGTTATTTGCTAATTAAGCAAATGATTGCTGATTTTTCTTGTTTCTTGACTTTCAGGAGGCTAGCCGGCGAAATAACAACTGGTTACCACCTCCATGGGCAATCGTTGCGTTGGTTGTCTTAGGTTTCAATGAATTTATGACACTTTTGAGGTAATTCCTTTTTTATTTTTTGGGAGGGGAAGGGTTGTTTGGACCTGGTAATACTCTGGCCTGAGATTTTCCTCAGAGGCTATTTACTCACGCTGTGTTCTCTTTTGGCAGAAATCCATTGTATTTGGGTGTTATTTTTGTTGCTTTTCTTCTTATTAAAGCACTCTGGGTGCAATTAGATATCGCCGGTGAATTCCGCAATGGAGCTGTAAGTTTACTACTTAAATCTACGACTTTTTCTTTTATACATCATATTAGTTGGAATCCAAGTCATTAAAGAACCTCTAGCACGATCAATTTGAAACTATGGCGTTCAAGTTCTGATATCTTTTTCTGCATGCCTAAAGCTTCCAGGAATTCTATCTATATCCACCAAATTACTTCCTACTGTTATGAACCTCCTTAGAAAACTAGCAGAGGAAGGCCAAAGACCTGCACAAAACGATCCTCAACGTAACCCTCCTCTTACGGCACAGAGCTTCCAAAGCGGCACAAATAATTATAGTGGTATTTCATCGAGTGCTTCTTCAGAGGTGACTTCTGAAAATGGAACCAAACACTCCAATCCTCCTGCACATCAATAAACATTTCTTGGCAGTGCATCTTCTTTCTGTTCGATACCAATTTTGTGGTCATTTCTGAAGATTATGCTGTGCGGCTGTAGATCAGCATTCAATTTGAAGCTGCGAAGATCAAACTGTAGACACGTTACTTTTTGTGTAGGTGTCGTGTATATTGGGGGCCATGGTTCTTCACGAAAATCGCCCCACTAATATATAATTTTTTATATCTTTTTTTCATATTTATCCACTATTTAGATGATTGTATTTCTTGATTGTGGCCTTCATCTTGGCCTCGGTTGCTATTTATTTTCTGGGTTGCCTTCAATTTTGCACGATGAGAAGCAAAATGCGAGTCTATATTTGGGAATTGAAGATTTTATTTTATTTTATTTGGTTTTTTTGTATTTTAATGAGATATGTTTCTTATTTGAATTGAAATCGGCAAATATTTATCACTTTTGCTGAAAATATGAGATCCTGAAAAGGTTTTGAGGCATTACGCCAAGCTGGTACTATTTTATTGGTTTGTGAAGAAGAATTAAGCTGTTTTGCCGGGACTTGGTGGCCGCCCCTTTGACAGAAGCAGTGTTGGCGGGATTTCATTGGTGCAAAAATTGTTGTTTTTTAAACAAGCAAATGATAGAATGTCATGTGAAATTTTGTTTTTGTCAAAAAAATGTATCAAAATTGTTTGCAATATAGCAAAATTGTGTGAAGAAACTTGCCTATGTAAAAAAGCTGGTCGAGATAACCCCACTACTTCTACTTCGATTTGGAGGATCATCTAACAAACGTGAAATACGTATGGCTCATTTTTACACCACTAGTCTCATATGGGGATAGTTAGGTGCTTGTGAGCCAATTGAGAAAAGAAAAAAAAAAAGATTTTTCAAATTTTTGATAGTATTAAAGAGAAAAATATGCTTCTTTTTTGTGTAAGATTAAACCAGATTTTTAGTAGATTTTGATAAAAATAGATGATTTATCTAGTTGAAAAGTTGTGAAGTTCAATCAAATGTGTGAATAAAATTAATAATTGATCTTAAAATTAATTTTCACCAAACAGGTATTCAAGTCCATCCATCTAAATTCTACACCCATAATTTTGACATTAAAGTCCCGTTTGATTCCCATTTTGGGGAAGAAAATGTATTTTGAATAGTTGATTGATGGAGAATATGTGGTTAAAAATGAAGGAAAAATTTTGGATTTGCGTGTAATATTATTTTATTAAAGAATGTGTGGTTAAAAAGAAGAGAGAAAAATAAATTTTGAGAAAATGGGAATCAAACAGGGGCTTAAACACAAGTTTCGTGACGGCCTTAAAATATAAAGACTAGGGTCATCATTGAATAGAAAGTACCACCAAACTTTGACTAAATTTGGTTACATTTAAGGTAATTGTACAATCTATTACCAGTAATTGTACAATCTATTACCATAATAATAATGAGCTTTTGGACCATGCCCCAATTTGATTAATTGATTAAAATATAAATCAAAGTAAAAAATTAATTGTAACAATACATTTCATGAGATTCACAATTTTTTTTTTATCACACATTCTATCAAAATCTACTCAAAATTGAGTTTTATCTAAATCAAACAGGAGTTATATTCATTTGTCCAACGACTTACCTCAATCGATTAAATAATAGAAGAACAAAGATTTACCCAGTGCACACTCAAACGATAGCAACGATGTGTTATCCCGTCAACAAAAAATAAATAAATAATAGGAGAACAAGATCCAGTAGCAAAATTTTACCAAGTCGATAAAGTGTTCCAGTACAGGAAAGGGTAAAACTGTTTTTTAAAAAGGGTAAAACCCCTTGTACAGTCTAGGTGAGCTGTACCTCACAATTAGGGGGTGGGGCCGTGTCAATAAAAAAACGTGAGCCCTTTTTTATTGTGAGGGGACTGTCACCCTTACTTTATACGAGGATGGCTCTAAAAAAGATTCCAATAATTGATCGCATCGCCCCGTTTGACCAGGGCCACAGCTTAACTCATTCAAAATTTCATAATTTTCCGTCAAAGTAGGAAGTTAGGACAGGTAAGCACGAACACTATTTGCGGCTGTGCCACCACATCAATTAAGGACCTTAGTCATGAAATTATTATTATTATTTTTTTTTAATCAACAAATTTTTCGGCTCTATTTTTCAAACGGGAGTTATATTCATTTGTCCAACGACTTACCTCAATCGATTAAATAATAGGAGAACAAAAATTTATTCAGTGCACACTTGAACGATAGCAATGACGTGTTATCCCGTCCACAAAAAATAAATAAATAATAGGAGAACAAGATCCAGCAGCAAAATTTTACCAAGTCAATAACGTGTTCCAGTACAGAAAAGGATAAAACTGTTTTTTAAAAAGGGTAAAACCCCTTGTACAGTCTAGGTGGGCTGTACCTCACAATGAAGGGGTGGAGCCGTGTCAATAAAAAAAACGCGAGCCCTCCTCTATTGTGAGGGAATTGTCACCCTTACTTTATACGAGGGTGGTTCTAAAAAAGATTCCAATAATTGATCGCATCGCCCCGTTTGACCAGGGCCACAGCTTAACTCATTCAAAATTTCATAATTTTCCATGAAAGTAGGAAGTTAGGACAGGTAAGCACGAACATTATTTGCGGCTGTGCCACCACATCAATTAAGGACCTTAGTCATGAGATTTTTATTATTATTATTATTTTAATCAACAAAATTTTCGGCTCTATTTTTTTATCCCCCCCC